>CP045891.1:13150248-13160648 GCA_013387185.1 Caligus rogercresseyi | reverse complement strand
CTACCCCAAGCATGTTCATGATAGTATTGTGGGACTGGCCAGAGTCCAACAACTTGAGGATGGCCGTTCGCTTGCTTAAAGGTCCATTTCGTCGTGTTTTTAAACAAAAAGTTGAAAAAACGATTTAAACAGATGTACAAAATAAATGTCCGTGGAAAATAATTTATATCATAATAAAGCCTCTCAGACTCATATTTAGAAAGATATTGCACTACCAATCAATGTTTCCCTAATTCTGCCTAACCCTGTTTTATATATATATAATATAATATATATATATATATATATATATATATTATATATATATATATATATATATATATATATATATAATATATAAAGAGAGAGTTTTGTGAGAGAGATATTTGTGTTTTCTCTTCTTTCAACATATCACATTTCAAGAAAAAAGTCCCTGTAAGGTATTGTTAATTCAAAAAATAAAACTGGTTACTCAGTTATAATAAAAAAATACTTGATTTTATAAATATACCTTCAATCATTATAACTAAAGATATTGTTATTTTTACATCAAAAAAATATTTTTAACCATAACAGTATAATTTATATGTAAATCATTTTATTATGGCCTATCTAAATCCCTTTCAAGGATACAAAAACCTTAGGAAACTCTCATGATTTATGTTTTACAATCGGACAAGGTGACTGTGATAAAATATAAAGACATAAACTACATGTAACTCCCTTCTTCCAACAAAAGGAATGGAAGTTAGTCTTTTGGGAGTAGAGGAGGGATTGTACAATTTCTTTGTTAGAATTTTAAATAAAAGGTGGGAGGGTTTTTAATAATTTAAAAAATATTTCTTTAGGAAAGAACACTTGCATACTATAGAATGTATGTAAGAAATAAAATGGATTGAGCGATATGGATTTTGGGATATTTGAACTCAATTATATAAAAAAATTAAAAAAATTATACCTAACACAGTGCCTTTGAAAGTGAAAAGTATGACACATCGGTGTTTTATTATAATATAAATTAATATGCTGGTTAAAAAACAAACAAAAAATTACTATTACACCTATTAGATAAAAATCAATTAAAAATACGATGTTATTTATTTGCATGCTTGCTCATATAAAGTTTCATAATTACAATTAATAATTTGATGAAATAACTACAAAATAATAATTTCATTCATTCATATGAGACTTACTCGTATCATTTGTTACTCTGATTTCTTTATATTTACACAAATGAGTAATTTGCCTTACAAAATATTCCTTAATCCACAACTAAATAATTAAAGGTTAATTATTTAATTATTTTATGATCTCAATCGAATAGTAATATATAAATTATATGAAATCACAATATGAATACAAAAGTAGCTTGATAAACAATATACAATTATAATTACTCCTTTAAAAAAGCTGGTGTCAATCTGAGTACGGTTCAAACATATATTTTTATTATATAATCCTTTCAAAGGCTGAAATTTTAGGAAATGGGCCATAGCAAAAACACTGTTTTTTAGTGTACTTATTTCTCTTGTATCGAATCACTGAATATTCAAGTTGTGTAGGATTAAATGTTTGTTGCCATTGAGAAATACATTAAGGATAAGTTATTAAACACGACTGGCATGTTTTTTATCTTTGGTAGGTCCTGGTCCTCATTTTAAAACTTATCATAAAATCTTATATCATCAAATTTTATTTGAATTGTTTCTATCTTTTCAAGGAGGTATTGAGATATTGGAAATTAAGGCAATACTTTTGAAAGGGAGGATAATTTCAATATATGATATTAATAAGATTAATTTCATCAAATCAATTTGAGTCCTACAAAATGTTATATTTTTAAGTAGTCTTCAATTAATTAATTTAAAATCGTAAAATGAGAGAACTCTCTTTATAATTCAAAAGTTTATATGAATCACCATTTCTCTAAAAGTATTAACTGGTAACTTAAAATAAAAACTATATTTTTTTCATAGATGGTAATAATGATTTATTTTTTTATAAAAAGTTTATTCATCTCAAAAAATTTTATTGTCCAATAAATAATTTAATATTTTTATTTTAGTTTTATAACAATGCCATTTGGTCAGATATTTAGATTTATAAACTCATGTGGTATACCACCGTCAATTCCAATTTATTGATGATTTTAAGATTGAATTTAACTTAAAAAATAAACAAATTAAACCCATTTAGAATACTTCATGTATGTAAGTTTTTATGTGTTATGACAAACCCCACACCACATTAAAAAAAATTAAATCCTCCATTGCATGGTATATTTCTAAATATTTGAAAGAAAGAATAAAAAAGAAAGTTCTTGTCATTATATATATTTTAATTCGGTATAAGATATAGGATATATTTTTTTCCATAAGTTCATAAAAGCAGGTTAAATGTATGAACAATAAGTGATTTGAAAAACTTTTTTTAAGATGTATATTATATGGTTATTCAGACTTAGATTACATTGATTTGATTTAATATATTCTAAAACTTAAACAACATTGGACATTGATTATCGAGGTTACGTTAAAAGAAAATTACTATTCTTCCGCGAAGGTCATCAGAGAAAAATCTTGAAATAATACATGTATGTAGATGGTTTCAATTCTTTTTTGGTAAACAATAATTGTTAAGAGATAAAATAATAATATATGTCTGGAATAATTTTGCTACTTATATTTAAAATAATGGGATACAAATGGTTACACAATATTAAAAACTCTGTAAAAACAGAGAAAAAATAATATATTGCTTGTGTTAATAATCTTGCACTGTTTTGCTAAATAACTTCAAAATATTAATAAGGAAATGTCATTTCGACTATATAAATGTATAATATTGAAATTTATATGAACATAAGATTTTACAAGCTGTGTTTTCTTTTATACCGGTCTGCATCAGGAAGAACGTTAATTTTATCATGGCCCAGTCTTTATATACAAATTGCGAACAGAAAGAATCCCCATCCCCCAAATAAAAAATTTAAAAAAACTATTGACATAATGCTGTCCTTGTATATTGTATCTTTACTTAATGGTTTTTTAAATTAAAAAAAAAATTTTTTCCAGTATCTTAAGAGCCCCCCTACAAATTTCCCCCCTACAGTTTATAATGTTAATGTTTTAGTTAAAATTTAATTATAAAGTTTAATTTTATGAAAGTTTGTTGGTAATGTCTTGTCGTAGATATAAATGAGAATAAAATTGTTGTATGGTGTATGTACAAAACAAAAACAAAAAAAAACATAAGATTTTAAATAAATAGTTAGTGTTATAATACTTCGCAAAATGAATATAGAAAGTCTGTTATATATTATGTTGCATGTTAAAAAAAGTATGAACAAAAACTTATTGAATTAAAAATAACTTTGGGCCTATCTTTGAAGCCAAAAGGACTTACATATATCTATATATATATATACCGCGAAGGAGGAGATGTGACGACTCAAGAAGTTGTTGTGTAAGATTGTGTATATGTATATATAATAAGCATCGAAGGAAAAATGAGACAATTAAATCCCTTGGTGTTTCCGCTAGGATTGGAATATTATAATAGAAAAAATACTTCTGCGGAAATATATATATTACCTTATTTTTTAACATTTATTTGTGAAGCCATCTTCACCATTTTACATCATGGCATTCTCCTTTTGAAAATACACTCATATATATAATATAATATGATATATATATATTAATATTATATATATAATATATTATATATATATATATATATATATCTATTATATATATATCTAATATTATATATATTCTGTGTGTGTGTGTACAGTGAGAGAGAAAGAAGAGAGAGATAGATAGATAGATAGAGGGATTAATGAAATGATGGAAGGGATGAGGGAGTGAGCAGCGAATAGGATGCCCTCCCTTCTTAGGGTGCTCCTAAGGATTGGCGGTCGGGGGGGGAATGACTTGAATCATGAGAGCTTAGAGGATCCAAATAGCTGCAGGGATCCTGAGGACTGTTGACGGATCTCGAGTCGCGTGATCTCCGATTTCTTCCTTCAGACTCGTGAAGTGTTTTTTTTCTTCAGGCGATTGACGTGGAGAGGTAATCCGACAAAGGAAAGGGAGAAGTCTGTATGAGAGATTCCTTCGCCGGGACGGGGCCTTCTCTTCCTCCACACTAAACAAAGAAGTCTGGTTTAAATTTGTTTTGGAAGCCGGGTGTGTTAAACCGCGGCACAGTGGCTCACAGTGACCAAAAAAAGCGGAAAAACTAATTAATTTACAGATAAGGTGTATAAGGTGTCTAAATAGTTTTTTTTTGGCATTGTAAATCGATTTCCGGGGTGAAAAAGACCTCAGGTCACTCTGACCGAACGAGAGTGGCTCATTGGGATCCAAAAAGCGAAAAAGTAATTAATTTATAGATAAGGGTGTATGAGGTAGCTAAATAGTTTTTTACCTGGCAAATCGATTCCGGGATAAAAAATCCTCTGACCGGGCCGATCACTAGAGGTAATAGTTTTGTTATATGAACTTGTACATGTATAGATTATTAATTTATTAATGGCACACTCAGTCAATAAACTAATCTTTCTTATATCTATCAAGGTACACATAAAACTTATTATTTTCAAACAATCTTAAACAATATATCAAAAGAACTCATTAAAAAAAGAACTCTAATATTTTAAACAATCTTAAACAAGATATCAAATGAAACACATAAAAAAAGAACTTTATATTTTAAGCAATAATCAGTCAGCCTTCAATTTCCTTGGACAGATTTTGTACATCTTTTGGTTTAGACTTCTTGAAGGCTTTTGATGAAAACAAGAGGATCAGACTTCACAAGCAACCATTATATTGGTTTTTCATTACTTCATTCTTGAAACTTTAGCTGTGTGGTTAAGCCTTGCTTCGCGAATCTCTTTGTTCATTGCTTCTTGGCTTTCTTCATATATACTCCATTGGGAGCTCCAAGTGAAGAGCAACATCTACTCCATGTTCAAGATCTTGTGTCCAAAACGACACGACAAAATGTATTTCTTTGTTCTTCAATTATGTTGTAAAAAATTGGAATATATGCCTACGTTATAAATGAATAATTCTAAGCAATTTTCTGTTGGAAGAGGGAGGGGGGAAGAAAACAGTAACATGCATATGCAGTTTGAAAAAGGAGACATACAAACATTAAAGAATATTCCTTCAGTTAATCGGTACAGGTGTGCAGAAAAGAAAATATTATTACTGCACATAAAACCGGTTTTAAAACTGGAGCAGCTTTGAGCAGCTGAAATGATGAATATCTTTTATAGATTATATTGTTATTCCATTCCTAGCCTTATTTGATGGACCGTAGTGGAAGTTCTAGATATACCTTTTTTTGTAAAAATAAATAATTTTCATGTGAAATTTGATGACAATTTCAAAAATGGGAAATGGTTGGTAGTTAATAATATAAATATTTTCAAAATCATCTTTCAGGTTCAGTCTTTTAAGTAATATGTATAATTATTTTTACTGTTGTCAGTTTTGGGTCAAAACCCGATCTCATTTGGATAAGATGTTTTAATACATTTTTAAACTTCAGGCGTACTTAATTTTCGGGCAACATGCACTCGTTAAAGTAGTAATGAGATCTTCTTTAAAAAAAAATAGACTCATTTATACATAACTACGTTTTTCTTGTTAGTATATGATATAACAAAGTATACTGTAAAGATCACACCTATCGGAGAAAGAAAAAATGCCTTTTTTTCGCTTTTTCAGTCCCTGTGAGCCACTGTGCGGGGTGTGTCCATGGGTTCCTCAGAAGAAGTCTGAGTGAGTCGGGTGTCACCAATGTAGTGCACTGACAAACAAAGCACTCCTTAGCCAAGCTCTTACTCCTTAGCCATACCATGCCACACAAACCTTGAGACATAAGTTTGCAAGTGTTACGGACCGATGGATGATAAAATTATGGGTTCCTTCAAAAAGTTTGTCTTCACTAGCGCGGGAATATTGACCTCCGACGACCGATCAAAGTATCACAAAGTAGAGCCATTTGTAGAAGCTATTTTTTTTTCTTGGTGCAAAAGTACAAACAACTTTATTTCATGGTAAATGCCTACATAAAAAATGATTATTTTAATCACAAATATTATTCACAAACCCTTTTTTCTAATCAATGTTCATGTTCCTAAAAAATAAATTTATCTAGGTGGTAAAATCTACAGGTATGGGGGGGGCTTCAAAGACTACGGCATTTATATAAAATTAATTGAACTTTTGCCAGTCAAAAATTGCCTTCGTCGGGTATAGGCAATATAAAAGTAAACAAACTCGTTTGATCTTATAAAATAATCCAAAAAAAATCATACAATTTTTTTTCTTAAAATGCCTAATATTTCATCTACTACTGAACACAATAATAAAAAATGACTGTTAAGTTTCAAAAGATTCTTGCAAAAAAAACAATTTTCTGTTCCTCTCTGTCTTCCCAAAGATGCTTCCAAGGAAAGAGTTTGGTAACTATTCGGTACTTCAACCAGTATAGTGCTGAGTTAAGACTATAAGAATTAAGACCCTTAATTATTTTGCTTACTGTAGCTTTAAATTAAAATCTGCTTTTTTCTCTCTAATACTGTCCCAGATACTGTAAGGTCGTAGGCTGTCAATTCGAGCGTTGCCGTTAAAAAAATTGGTTTTTGTCAACATTGAAATAAAAAAAAGTCATCCCTTGGTCCTATCGATCTTTTTTTAAAGTTATTTCATGTAAATTTAACTCGCTTGGTGTTAAAATCATTTTCTTTATTAAAAACCTCCCCTAAAAAATATTTTATTTTAATGAACATTTCAGACATAAAAACTAGTCTATTATTGTCTGGTATGGTTCTTGCCCACTTAATTTCTATGGCTTATTTTCACACTAACTCGTTATTGATTCCCTGCATTCCCTCCAGAAAGGACTAATCTTCAAAAAGTCGTATCAAGAACTCGGGATGGGCCTTTGCCCTTAGATCTTCTGATATTTTACCGTGTTTATTTTTGGAAATTTTCTCTTAATATCCGTTCCATACTGTTTCATCTTCAAATATTCGCTTGAACCATTTAAACAATAAAACTTTCCAAAATATTCCGAAGGGCAAAAAGCCCTAACCCCCCCTCTATTCCTTTGGACAATTCACCCGTCTCCAAGTGATTGTTTTACTTTTTCCTTCAGCAAATAGAAAAGTTTCACTTATTTCCTTCACTTTTTTACATATTCTATCAGACATAGGTGTTATAATTAGTGAGTGATCGCTAAGGGTCTGAGTCTGCGTCGGAATTGAAATCACAGGTGATTATCGAGGTCCGGATAAGCTGGATCTCTTCTTCGTCCCTTGTGGGCGAGCATTCGTAGAAGTTTATTCCTTGTCCAGGGAAGCTACGAAAGCCGTCACACTGTGTCGGCACCAGGGTTCTACCTCTCCAGCAACGTGTCTGACATCTGTTGCTAAACTCTGATATATACGCTAATGTTGCGGTGCCTGGCCAACCAATGGTGGGGGAAACTATTCCCATAGCGAAGGTGTGTGAGGTTATGATTCGTGTGGTAAACGGCGAAAGGACGTCCCATTGATGGAAGTGTCGTACTGACTCGCTGCTGAAACACAGCTCCGACTCCCATATCTGAAGCGTCGGAGGTATGTTATATTATAGCATCTACAGCAGGTTTTTTTTGGGAGAAACAAAAGCTGATTCGCACTCTAAGGTTTCTTTGTCCCTTCATACCTATACGGTGGCGGTGTAAAGGTTTGAGGACTGTGGCGATACTTTTGAGGAAACGATTATAGAAATAAATCAATAACCAAGAACTCCTGAAGCTTTTAACTTTCTCTGGCCGTGGAAATACCTGAAAGGCTTCGACTTTGGACAGAATAGGAGCGGAACCCGATGCCGAAACCTTATGACCTAGAAAGGTGGATATGGACGTCCTAACTCACATTTATGCGGGACTACGCCAATTAGGGATCTTGAAGACGACTGAGTAAGGCTCTGAAATGCATTCGATATGGGTGGTTGATCTTTATTTAAGATGCTGTCTAAGTATATGAAAACTCTTCCAGATCCTCGAAAGACGGAGTCCATTAGGTGCTGAAAAGTTTGTGCGGCGTTTTTCAAACGACTGGCATTTGCATAAATTCGTACAAACAAAAAGGGGTGATGATAGCAGTCTTCGGTACATCTTCTTTGCGTCGGGGATCTGATTGTATAACTTCTGTCACTAAGTACACTTTAGAAAAACTTTGCCTCCTACCAGCTTTGCAGCGAAGTCTTAAATGTGCGGCCGGCACCGGGTACCGATCGGGCATTGTTTTGTCATTACGCCATTTGTAATCCCACAGGTTCAGACTGAACAGTCGGGTTTGTCCACTAAGTGTAAAGGACTAGAAACAAGGTCCCTCAGAACGTCTACAAATCCCCATTTTGACCATGTTGGCGAATTCGGCCTTTACTGTGGCTAGCTTATCTGGCCTAAGGCGAGGGCGTACGGGATTTTAACTGGGGGCCCGTTGTTTGAATTATATGTTGAACCCCATGTGTAGCTGTAGGAGTTGAAAATTGAGGCTTCATTGTTGTGGAAAACTGACGAGGAGGTCTTTGAAACTCCTTTTTTAATCCCGTTTCTACTTGTGTACGTTGGTGAATTAGGACCGTATTTTAATTACTTGGAGTGGCAAGATGGACTATTATTATTAGGCGTCCATCCCGCCCGCAAAAAGAACGTTGATTGTATGAGATCTGGGGTTTTCCAGAATTGAACCCGTAATGTTGACAAGCAAGCCGAGTGCTTAAGAAAGTTCTGCGCCCAATAAAGGCCGTTGAACTCCCCCAAATGAAAGACAATTGAAATGCCTCTGTTACAGAGGGAGAGATTCAGAGTGTTACGCCCGTAAGTGGCGATAGATGGCCCGTTGGCCGCTCACCTGAAAGCAAAATTCCTCGAGGATTATAAGTTTGAAATGATATGAGGCTGGGAAGGCCACTCACTTGGGCTCCTGTGTCAACCAGAATATGCTTAGATTTGTAGCATCGTGTATTATAATAGTGATTGATATTGCCGGCCGACTGTAGTACTGGCGATCGGCTCCTTCGTTTCCCGGCTTGACTAAATTTTGTTTGACCCGGAGTCCTAGAGTCATAAGTACAGGGAGGTATACGCTTCAAGCCTTTCCTCGAACTTGATAGTGGCACATTCCTCGGGAGAATTGATTGTATATTGGTTTGTATTTTTTGATTGATTGAAGAGATTGGCTCTTGGCTGTACTAGGGTTGTTCTATTTTTCAAATGTTTGAAATGTTAGCAACTTGTGGATTTTCTGTTTCTTGGTGATAAAAAAGACGACATACAAAGTTTGAACAAATCGGTCACATTACGAGGTCGCGCAACGAGGTCAAAATACGTACTCTCCACAAAAATTGATCTTTGATATGAGAATATACGATTACCATCTGGTAATTATGTTAGTGTTACTGGATAGAAAGAGAAAGAGAAGGGAGGGAGAATTTTGCCTCATTCTCTCCTTCTTTTTTTATTCTATCCAGGTAACACTAACAGCAGTTACCAAATGGTAATGTATATTCTCATATCAAAAGATCAATTTTTGGGGGGAGAGTACGTATTTGCTTATATCTCTTAAAGTATAGCGATTTTTAGAACACCAAACATATCAAATGAAAGCTTGGTTAACCAGCTTTAATATTTTGGTATACTAAATCATGTCAATTTAATAAGTAGAGAGTTATATGTACATTAAAAAAGCCTATCTCGCGTACAAAATGACGCATATAATGGATTATAAATGCGTCAGAGACAAAGTAAAATTTTGAGAGGATACCTTGACGCAAATCTAAGAAACACATTATTATTTATTTTTTTCATAATCGATTTCTTATAGGTCAATACAGGCTCTGAATCATATGATGTAAACTCAGATTGTACTGAATTCTGAATTGATAGAATGCAACCAAGGTCATTTTTGGATTTATCATCTAAAGTTTTACTAAACTTAAAAGTACTATTTTACTCTGAAGCGAACAAGTCATCTTCTACAGGCGAGTGAAGTTAATTGATACAAAAAAGCTATGAAATAAGCTAACAATACACACTCCATTTTTCTTTGTTTTTACTGAAAACTTTGTTTTATTAAAAAACATCAAACATACGTCTGGTAGTAAATTAGATTTCCTTTAAATTAATAATAATATTGAAGTCTGTAACGTCCACCATTTTGAAGAAATTTGCGGAAAACTATATTTTTACTAAATTTTTAAAACTTTGACCTCGTTGCGCGACCTCGTAATGTTGACCGATTTTGTTCAAACTTTGTATGTCGTCTTCTTTTATCACCAAGAAACAGAAAATCCACAATGTTGCTAACATTTCAAACTTTTGAAAAATAAGAACAACCCTATAATAAT
>CP045891.1:13108090-13150148 GCA_013387185.1 Caligus rogercresseyi | reverse complement strand
GTGCACACCTTAGCCTCGGTGTTCCGCCGCGAGTTGAAATCTACACAGGGTCAACGGTGATTTTTCAACGTTATAGAACCCCGGCTAGGGTGCACAACCCTTAAGCGTAATTTGTAAGGGCGCTCAAAGATCATGAAAACGCCAAATCCCGTACTCATCTTATTCCTTAAAGACAATAGCTCCTATATAAAAGTGGTATTTTCATTTACTTTATATTCAAATACGTAACAAATATATATTTTTTAATATTATCAGGAAAATAATAAAATACGAAGGCGCGAATTTCAAAATATATTTCCTTTGTTAGATTCGCAAATTATATTTTTCAACATTCTTTTAGTAGAAAGATTGTTATCATTTTTTAAAACCACATTTTGAATGGGATCTCATAGATATCCTTACCAAATAAGCGTCCTACTACATGAAAGTTGAATATTTTTATACTAATAAAAGTCATTGATCATACTCTTAAATGCTCCCTGTGAGTCCAAGCCACTTGAAATTTTGGACATTTATAACCTACTTATAGCGTGAACAATATCAAAATCGGTGATTAGCATGCCATGGAGTGTATCCAGTTGACATGGAAATACACATTCATTCTATAAACCAACTCAATTTTATTTTAACTATAAAATCAAATATATAAACAACTTTTTTAATTAAATTAATATTTCATCATCAAATACACAAGTATCTATGTACTGTAAACTATAACTTTCATTAATCAATTAAAACTTTGCTACTTTTTATTTATTTTTTTAGAGGAGGGGGATGTTGGATACATAAAGAGATTATCAAATGCATAATATTCTCTTCAGTTGTTAATTTATGTAATGCTTAGTTTGCATGTTTGGTATCATGGCATTGCAAAAAAAAAGAATATCTGACTTTTTTTGTGTTCAGATGTAGGGCTTAAAGGCTTTCTGGTTTGTGTGTGAAAATAGGATTTTTTTATAATACCCCTTTAAATGATATCACATTCCACATGGCCCCAAGAATGCGGCAACCCAAAGTGTAAATCAATAAATTAACCTTGATTTCAGACTTAAAAAGAATATCATTAGTGATTGCAAAGGTCTGTCTACTTATTCAATCTGGTATTATAAATATCCATGCATCAAGTAGGATAAGACAATAATAATAATAAACCGAAACAATAAACAACAAATTCGTTGTGTGTCCCATGAAGTGATCAAAACCTGAGTGTCCACAAAAGTACTTATAGCCACAATCAATTTATTCTTTTTAAATTAACTCATTAAAAAGATTCATCAAAAAGTATTTTTATACCTACTTGGTTGATTACCTTACTCCGAAGCCTTATTGATAAACTAATTTGCAAAAATTGATGCCAAATATGATGAATACCAATAGGAGTAGAGGCAGTAGCTGTGTTTTAAGGTCCCTACCACATTTTAACTGGGTATTTTAATGTTTGTTTGGAATTGTCGGTGTGTACAAAGACGGAAAATTAATTAATTTTGTAGATAAATTAAGCATTGTAGCAGCTCTAAATAATAAATGTGCTTCTTTTTTGGTTATATCAGACACAGGAGATTAGGGTCATTGCCGTCTCTTGTTGGATTTTTTCTTGTGTGTATTCAGGTATTGTGGGGGACCCTTTGTTATTGTTTGCAAACTTATAAGTGTCTTATACGATCATAATTTAGTCTTACAAAATCTCCATGCATTTCATAAGCCAAGTTTATCTTTGTTTTTAATTATTTTGCCTATTTGGTTCGATAGATTTTGTATTCGTGTGCATATGAATAAGTATTATAGCGTGTAAATTAGTAAATTGGACCTACGATGTTTTCAATAAGGCTTATCAATTTTACCTTCCCCACTTGGGAGTCGAATCCATGGAGAGCCGGTTCGACCATAGAGATATAGAGAGCTGATTCCTTTAATAGCAGAGAAACACCGTTCAGCTGTCGCCCGTGTCCAAAATAAACAAAGTAATTTGTACTACGTCATCGTAAGCTGATCATAGAGATAGATTCTTTGTTTATATTGGACACACAGAATACAGCTGAACGATGTTTCTCTGCAATTGGGGAATCAGCTCTATATATCTCTATGGTCGAACCGGCGACTTCAACAATGAGAGCCGTGCACGCTTCCACTAAGCTAACTTGTATAATTTAAATTCTTATGTACAGCGCCTATAGAAAGAGTTAATATACAAAACTACAGAATTAAGAATATTTTTTGTTATTTCTATTTAAATTATGTCTTAGCGTATATATAAACAAAAAATATGTAACAAAATTAATATTTCCCACACATGTTGAAAGAAGGTCAACTGATATAAGTTGCATTAAGTTATCATTATTAATGGGGAACAAAATTTCAGGAAAGTGCAATATCCTATTTATTAGCCAATAAACGGTATATTAGCATATAACCGAATAATGTTTAGTCAACATCCAAAAGGCGGCGTAGTTAAAAATAATAGGAAGGTATAAACACACAATGGTTGTTAAGTAAACATATAAAATTTGGCCCAATAAGAATAATATATTGACCCATTACTTCAAAAAAAAGAAATTATATATTTTTTCATGCGTACTTTCAGGTATTATCTTAGGATTTAATTTATTTATTTTCCTGTATACGTTTTTAAAAATTAACTTATGAACAAAATAAATTGTCGAATTTAGGAAATGGACGAATTGGAAAGGTCAAAATACAAATCTCATTGTTTTGAAACTTATTTCTTGAGCAAACTAAATCATTAAATCGTAAATAGTTTTATACTATAAAGTGTAGCCGAAGAAATCGATTTTGCCGATACAGATGAATGAAAAAGGCAAGTACATTTTTTTTTTTCTTTGTAATATCTTTTTAATTTATACAGTTCAAAATGTAAACAAAATAATAGTTATGAGCTATTTTATATTGTTTATGAGGATTAAAAAGTATCCAAGAAATTGTGACTGCAACTTTATTTATTGTTTTTGTAAGTAAATAAGGGATTACTATGATAATTTAATTGAAATATCATTAGCCTTGAGCAATTTTTTTAAATACTTCTTTATCGAAAAGAAAAATTTACATTAACTGCCCTATTTATATCTCAACTATACAACATAACTTATACATAATGATTAAATATTTCAAGACAAATATAATAACCATTCAAAATAATTCCTTATCATTTTTTAAATAAATCCTCATGAATATTTCATTTATCAATCATCCATTACTTTAAGCTTAACATCATACAGTCTAAATCACAGAATAATTACATATCATCCTCCTCTGTTAAATAAATTGATATTAAGTTGAACACCAGAATTTGTATTGATATTCAAAATAAATAGTTATTAAGATGTTCTAATGTCATTATCAGCTGAGTTTTACCGGAAAGTAATTAAAAATAGAGAACATACCTAATAAGAGTAGATATTGGATATATAATTTATTTGGAATATTTTTTTTATAGAAAATTCAATAAGACATAATTAATTTGCATTTGTTTAATTTAATATGAGCATAGCTAAAGTAAACCATTAACACAAAAAACGGTTTTGTTTAGCCGGCATATATGCTGAAAGTATTTAAAACAACAAATAATTGTCTCTGCTATGATGTAATGCATTAGATTTTATATTTCATAAGAAGAAAAATGACTCGTACATAACAACACATTTGTCAAAATGACTTAAGTCATATATTGCTCTCACGATAAATATTTATGATGCCTACTGCTGATATGATAAAATGCATTTCCTTATCTCACACTGCATTACTGAAATTGTTTTTCCGTACTAAAGAAACTGATTCAAAGATATGCAATGCAATAAACTTGGACACATGGACCCTTGTCGCAATAACATATATTGCAGTTACTATTAATAATATCAGATGTCCAATATTGCAGTTATAGGAAGATAATGTCTTTATATTTTATTCGAGTTGTCTATAGATTATAAAAATCTTTAATCGCATAAAATGACTTGAATTATGTTTGATAAATGCAGCCAATGGCATTATTGGTGTAACGGTCCACTTAATTTTATATATTTCTTCAAGACTTATTTTACGTTCTTAACACAAGTTTTTGTACGGGATGAATGGAATATATCTATTTTTTGTTTTCACAGTTATAACAATTTATTTGAAATAGCTGGGATACCAAAAATGCGTAGTCTTCATAAATTGCAGAAGCAAAAAATGGAGCTAGCAATTTAAATGATTTTTTTCTTAGATTGGTTATATCACGATATAATTTTTTTAATATTTATTAATCATGTTTAAGAATTACGAATAGTTGACAGTATAACTTAAGCTGAGATGAAAGGAAAAATGCTAACGTGGTATAAGTCATCCATAAATAAATATATATATATATATATATATATATATATATATACTTATACTTATATATATATCTATATATATATACCATTGCATGTGATTTTTCATAAAATCAGTTCCTTAAAAACACATCATTGGTCTTTATTGTAATTTCTTCCTTTTTTATTACTTTAGGCTGTATATTTTGACATTTGAAAAATAAGTTATTTTTAAGTCATTTCTTAGAGTGCCGAAGTCAAGTATGATAGCGCTGAATATCAGAGTATTTGATTGGTCGCGATTGTTTGAAGAAAGGCAGCATTAGATAGATGGTATGTGAAAGTGAGATTTCATATGTTGTCATATAGAATATAGAGTGCTGAATTCAAGTATAATAGCGCTGAATACGAGAAGGTTTTGTCTCTATTGATTCAAAAAATGGCGTCAGAAAATATATCATCAAAAATAATTTAAACAATTCATATTTTCTTATTTTGATATAAGAATACTGTTGTGATTACCTCTATCATACATTAGAAGATAGTCACCAATCTAAAAAAATAAGTCTCAAGAGAAAAAAAATCACTTTACTGCAAAAAAAAATAATCATAATTTACAGAGACATGTAAATAGTCTTTATAATAAAAAATATTCGAACAATTCCAGTGATGTCATGTATGTTATTTTTCATTCATATAAAGTATATTTTAGAACGTCCATTTTTATATTAAACTTTTATTATTATTTTGATGAGTTATATATAAAAATAAAAACAACATTTTTGTGTTGTACTCTTATTTAATATCTTTCTGATTTCGTGTTCCAAGGCATAAGTTTATATATTTTTGTACGTGCAATTAGTTTATAAGTATAAGTATAATAGTATCATAAATGGCCAAGTTCTCTTCAGAATAGAGGGAATGCATGTTTACGGGTTTTGAAGTCCTATTGATGTTAGATGCAATATTTACTTGTTTTGACAAGAAAAAAACTGTAACTTTTCCTGTATGGATAATGAAAGTCCTTTTACTACCATTTATACCTCCAAAATGAATTTCTCAAATTTTTCCACACAAACGGCTTACACTACAATTTAATCGGTTTGATTCTGCGACAATTCATTCATTTTTCAAAAAACAAAGATATTTAAAGTATTAAAAAAATATGTATATTTTTTTATTCATTTACAAATTCCATTTTGAAAGAAAAAATACAATCAAATAAAATCTTTAAAAGTATTATTTTAGTCTTTGGAGAATGAAAACTAAAACAGTCAAACCTGTGTTATTATCTAATTATAGCTGCCACTTTTTATTGGCACGTTTTGCTGTCTTTTTATGAGTATCATACTTTATTTAAATAAATACTCACAATAATATATAATTATAATGACTACAACAGGAACTTGGTGATGATAATGCATAATACGACGAGGATACTACAAGACCAACTAGATTTATTTTTCATTTTTTTATCCTTCTGATGAATATTAGTCATTTTCTATTATTTTATTGCATCGAGAAATTAAAAGTTATACCCTTTTTTAGTAGCCAAGAGGGCTAGATTTTTGATAGGTCTAAATAAAGGTAATTTAGCTGCAACATAAGTGTTTCTATTTATGTAGCAAAATGTTACCTACAACAAAAAATGAACGATTTATTGATTTACAGCTTTTTCATTCATCAAGTATTCCTTGGATCAAAGGATGTTCCATAGTTTTTAACGATTTTTAAATAGAATAAGCGGTGTTATGGGTTTTCTTAAATGCATGATGATAAGATCTAAAAGAGGAACCTTGAACCATCATATAGAAGATTCCACACGAAAATAAATATAAAAGGGAACATGCATATTACAGGGCATAAAAAATATTCATAAATTTGGCAAGGACTGAGGTTAAATGAGGTTAATACATATCCAAATAGTCTTTCGAGCCAATTCAAATAATTTCTCTCTTTGGAAATGCCTCCCTCATCTTCATAAACGATTAGGGTTATTGCATAAATAATAACAATAATAATAACACAATTGAATTGCATGCAATGAGCGTTTGACGGTTACACTTCGAGGTCCCTTTTCAAAAGTGTATATTGTATTTGCATGTAAAGAAATAAAAAGCTGTAATCTGATTTTTTTTTCGTCACCCTCAATTTCTTCCTTATTCGTGCAAATATATCATACACATATATTTATACTTTATATAAGAAAAAGTAGTCTAGAAACTTTTTTTTGTTAGATGAAGAATTTCAAAAAGCTGAAAGTTTTACGTCCTGCATTTTCTTGATGAGGAGCTTTGCAAAAAAATAAAGATATAAATAGAAATATATTCACTTTTTCATATATTTACTATTTTTATGGATGATTTGTGGTTTTTAATATATGTAATGTGTAAAGCTCTTCAATGGAAACGGAACATTCCATGTTATTATAAAATATAAGGAGGAAGAAAACAAAAGTGTTTTGATCCATGCTTCTCAAACTCCGGTCAAACATTGTAATAGCCACATATAGTCCAAAATGTATTATTTTAAAATAATATAACCATTGTTTTGTAGCAAAAAATATGAAAAAATAGATGTATAGAGAAATAAAGTAATCTTAAATTTGTAGCTTAATTTGTATTACAGAAATATGAAAAATGTAATTAAAACCGTTATGTGAAGTTACTTTTAATTGAACTCATTTAATTTACTAATGTACAATTATATAGTTTTTTTTTGCCTATATGGTTCGATAGAATTGCATTCGAAAGGATATTTAGCGTTAAAATTAGTCTATCAAACCTAGATCTTATCAATGATGTAAACCAAAATGGCATCCCCTCTCGGGATTCGAACCTGGGCCACCATCATTGAGGGTGGAACGCGCCTTAACACTCACAGCTATCGCACCCTATAATTGGTATTGATGATTAATCACTTTACTTTAGAAATAAACTCTTACTATAAAGAATACATATAATGTCACAAATCAGTAAATTAAAAATAAGGTCTTTAAAATTAACGATCCAAGAACAATTAATATACAAGAAGAACTTTGAAATAAGAGAAAGTGCTTAGTATATATCATATATACCATGGGTTCCCAAACTTTTCAATCCACGACCCCCCCAAAACGATTCCTGAGACTGGTGACCCCCACTATCTTCTGAGGTGGCGGAAACCTAACAAAACTTGTACATAGGTCACAAGCATTGTGGCGTCTCGCGACCCCTCGGGGGGTCGCGACCCCCACTTTGGGAACCCCTGGTATATACTACAGTAATATATAAGTTGCCACTTTTTTTAAACTCTCAACGAGAGTATTCAAAAAGTTTAAATAACTTTATTAAGTGTAGAAATAAATAAATGCTAAATTTCGATAGCTGGCACGTTTCAAACCACTTCAAAAATATGAGCTGAGAGGCATTATACTAGCTGCGTCAGCTAGATATTTAGCTTCGTAAGTTAGAGTTCCGATGGTCGAATGCAAATTTAGTGCTGGATAATTATTGCGATTTCTTTGAAGACATCTTAAATCATATGAAATATGTAGATAAGATGTAAAGAATTTAGCAAATTTTAATTATGTCTTGATTATCCGTGACTTGTTTTATTTCAAATGAATTTTATGTTATTGATGCGATATAATTATTTCCTGGAGCATTAATGTTAGCCCAAAGATAATAGATAATACAAGATGCACAGAACACAATGTTTAGATTCCTCTGATTAGAAAAGAAAAACTGAAACGTCACACATGACGTCACATTATCGATTGGTTCGGATTTATGGCCTAAAATATCTTTATTATCTTTCTTTTCCCTCATTATCTTTCTGGCTGTTAGATATAAAGGACTGCTACTTTTTTTAGATATACAGGCAAGTCGTCTAAGTGGTGACGTCACATTTTTTAAATCTTATTATTGGAAATATCCCTCTTTGTTTACATGAGTTCTGCCCCCCCCCCTGATGTTGACCTAAAAATCTTGTTGATGTATGTTCTTTTAGTTAAATGCTCCGATTTATATATTAATGTATGCTTTCGGTTCTGATGTACGTACCATATTTAATAATAATTTGACGAAAAAATCCAGCCAGTAGAATGATACCTTTGTGAGTCTCAAGCATAGGTCCATTTCATCGATGGAATATCGGGAAATTTACGATGCATGCAGAAATTAGAAATGAAGCGTCAAAAATTACCTAATGCAATTTTGATCAACAAGTTTGACCGTCAACAATTTTAAGGATGCATTGAATGATAGAGAAGAACAAACTCTTACCCTTTTGGCTTTAGGATTTGTTAAGATTCATTACTAATACGATGATCACATCTAGTTTATTTTTTTAAATCATAATCAAATATACTCATATACTTTTAATATAGCAACTCTAACGGAAATAATATATAACATATAAAAGAGAATACTTTGCATTTACATTAATTTCAAATCTTGTGTTTTACATTTTTGCGGTTGTACGCAGTAGAAATTTTGATAGAATATATATTTTTTAGTTTATTCCACTTGCATTGCTTTTCCCATTTTTTTTAATTGTTTATCTTGCATTTTTTAAATATACTTTCGAGATTTCACTTAACATATGTAGGTCCGTACTAGGTGGCATTTTGCTCATTGGGACTTCGGACATGTTTGATTTATATGTATGACAAAGGCAACACCAAGACAAATATAAAGGAAATTTTTTGTAGATAAGATTAATATTATTTTTGAGAAAAGAGAACCATGAAGTAGGGATCCACCACTAAGAGATTTACATATTTCTTTGACAGGGTAGAGACAAATATGCCCTAGAGTGAAGAAGATGGACGGACGAAAAGTAAATAAACAGAAATCGTCCAACGCTGATATCAACAAAAAAAATAAACGGTCCTTCAGGCCTCTATACTTAGTTTATTATCTCATCAGTATTCCTGCATGGCTAGTAATACCAAAACAGGCACCCAAAGCGAATTTTTATCAACTGATAAATTTTACTCATGGTTAAAGATATTTTATAATGAACCACTATAGTTTTAAGATGATATGAATTACATATAAATATAAACAGCCAACATAATACTCATGATTTTTTTTTGCCTATATGGTTCGATAGAGTTGCATCCGATGGGATTAAATAAGCATTATACTCGTAGCATTAAATACTCATGATTGTTCACGTAGTCTTTTTCTTATTCATTATGCTGGTCTATTATCACATCGAGAAAAAAACAATAAACGATATAACATATTTTTAAATAGGATAAATTTTCTTAATTAGCTACAGGTAATGTTTCAGCAAAATATAGCAAAAAAGGTCATCCTAGAAAAAAATGACTCGCATGTTATATATATATATATTATAGAATAAAGAGAATATATATATATAGCTATATATATATATATATATATATATATATATGTATATATATAGTATATATATATATATATATATATGAATTAAGTCCCAGCCCGGCTCTCGGTGAAAAACAATGTCCCGGTCGTTATATATATATATATATATATATATATATATATATATATAAGACTCATTTAACACTGTTAATGTACAAGAAATAGACACTAACTTTATTAACACAAAGATACATTTAACAAGCAAACACATGATTGGTATGAAATAAACAATTCATAAGGTAATGAATAACATTTTCCCCCCTTTTATAAGCCCCCTTCCTTCATCATTAAATCGTATTTCAAACAACAATAACAGAGAGTCAGGCAGGCAGATGAAGAATTGAATGAGGTATTCCACAAATATTTTGAGAGCAAGGTAGTCTCAACGAAATAAACAGTGTGATGCTCTTCTTTGAGTGTGTGATGGGGAGTCTAAACCTCTCAAGGGTGGTCCAGGAGGGTTATCGGCCATCTGATAATGGTTTTGTTTATTTGTTCCCTGAGAGAATAAATTTTTGGTGGTCCGAGGAGACATAAATCTTCCGGGACTCGAGGGGTTTTAGATCTTGATATAAAGAGGGTCCAAGGGGATCTGCTGTACACTAAGTCCTTGCCTTCTGATGGGGTATCCCTTTTGAAGGGTAGTTTGAACCTTATTCCCTTTGTACCCATTGGGTTATATAGACGGAGATCTTTATAATTGGACCGTAAATTAAAATGTAGGTTTTTTACTCTGGATTTTTGATAGAATTGAATTTATGTTATGAAAGTTATGAAAACCCGAAGGCAATATGAAAGATTGTGTCTCTTTTTAATGTTTTTTTAAATATTCAACCTAAAAGTAAATACTCAATAGCTTACTCCATTAATATGTGCGTTATTACACAAATTTATTTAGCCATTTTAGCAAAACAAAAATTTGAAACATTTTTGAGCAATAAGATCGATGAGTTATTTATATTTATAGATTACTTTTCTAAATAAGATGTTCGTTATTAAATTAATCCAAGGAGACATAAGAATTAGTATCCGGATCATTATCTTTTAAAAAATAATATACTTTTAAAAGGGTTCAGCTATTTTTCCCCCCTTCCTGGCAATAAAAAGTGTTAGAATGCTTTATTGGGTTACCTACATTACCTTTGAACCCCAATTCAGCCATTTATTACAACAAAAACAAATAGGAAGTTTTTCATTGCTTACCGATATAAAGAAATGTGAAAATAAAATATTTTTTTTTTATATTTTTCGACCTAAATTGAATATATATACGAAGTAACTTTATAAGATTCTTACGTGGATTTAGTTATTTTTTTCTTTTCTTACATTATTTTAAAGGAAACGGTCTCTAATGTATGTTTTAGGTCTGTGCGATTAATTTTAGTTATGGGTTTGTAAAGTTATGTTTTTCGATAAATAATATGATTTTGAATTTATCGATGTTAAAATGATAATTTTTGTTTCTATGAGATACAATTTTTCATAGCTATAATATATATTTATTTTACATATAATATTTATTATATAATATCAATTTTTAACAAAAAATATTTATGATTGAATATTTGTCAATATTTATCCTTTTATATATTATTTAGACCAATAGGCTATATAAGAGTTGGAGTATTCGATGTATATTTAGTGTACTAGAGTATTTAGAACATGAGTTCTAAATTTCAACCCTGATACTCATGAAAACTATTCTATAAATATAACGAAATATACACTGAATGATCACTTATATGACAGGAAATATGTTTTTTTTGAATCTTTTAATTACTTCCCTAGAAAATATCCTAAAAAAACATTTGATTTCTAAAATCCATACGAATAAAATCTTTTAAATATTGTGTAGATATATTACATCATTTCCAGAAATAAACCAAATGATATAGCCTATATATTGCTGTATTGGGCTATGGACTCGAATTGTATGTTGTTCCGTAATTTTTAATGAAAACAAGACGATATCTTAAGCGGAAAGTAGTTCCCTTCTATAAAAAGTTGCGTGCACCAAGCACAAAAAGTGTTTTTAAGTATGAAATTTCAGCTAAGTGCCCCATATCCCCTAAGTCGAATATCAATAGCATACTTAAGTAATAAGAAATTAATAAGTTCCTAACAACATACTTTAATAACGTTCATAAAAATAAAGTAATATATTTACATTGTAGGGAAAACTAACATACAAGCGACCCCCCCTTGCAACTATTAAAGGGGTCATTCGTGACCCATATTATGAATGTCCACTATTTTTTTTTATATCCATAATACATCTATTCTATCATTCCGACTAGTTGACTATTGTTTTCAAAATATATAAATTATGTATTTAAAAGTGGGGGAGGAAGTACTAAAACTTTGTGTATGAATTTAGCTGGTAATTTTAACTTTCATTATGCTTAATATAGCAATAATATAATATGAAATATAATTTTAATAATGTAATGTAATATATAGCATTAAATAGTTATGCAATGAATGTTGCTGAGAATCTTCATTAAAGTGTTAATTAATCTGGTGAAAATGAACAATTGGTAGTTTTTGTATTAATGATGTATAAAGCAAGAAAAAATAAACAGATACCTTAGTATTATTGAATATTTTGTGTTCCATGTAGTCTGATAAAACTTTTTTTTTTGTCTATATGCTCGTAGTTTAATTGAGTCGCATCCAACACGACACACACACACAATATATATATATATATAATCATGTTTCAATTGACTTTACCTAAGTTGAATGAACTATTTTAAAACTATAATGATATTAATATTCAAACTGATTCTATTTTATCTAGCCAAATAGGCAAATCTAACTGGTACTTCAATTTCTATTAGGCAACTGTGACCTTAAAACTGATTTGGATTTACCATCAATCATTGTGCTTCATTCAAGGATATTTTTTGCTCCTATCTTTTATGAGATTGAATGAAACACCAAATCACCCATACGATATTTTTATACAGGCTACAATATATATAATGTAGAGTCTCGTTATGTGTATTTGTAAAAATAAAGTTTTAAGCAAGACAACTTCTTGAAGTAAAAAAGGCAATACAGCGTTACCCGGAATTTTATGGCATTTCATGCTATTTCAGAGGCTTTTACATGTATTCCTACAGCAAATATACAACGTTAGACATCTATCGTTGATACTCTATGACATCTATACATTATGCTAGCACTCAAACTTTTAGTTCCTGCATGGAGAGTAAATCTTTCCCCCTGATAATGAATACTTACTCTTTCAAAAACATTTTTAAGAGATCATAATAATTACATCACATTGTTAACTTTTAGGGTTCTAAAAGAAAAGAAGGGATCCTTGAAACTTTAGAGCAATGAATAAAAAATATAAGTTGGTCAGACGCTCCCCTCTTATTCTTTGGTTGAAACGGTTTCCCCATAAATACACATACATAAGCACACTTATTTACATACTGTCTTAACATAGATAATAAAAGGGATCTTGAGAAATATTCTATATAATGGAGGAAACTATATTCTTTAGTTCAGATTATGTAAACTTGGTGTCTATGCCTACAAATGGGTTTATATAAGCTATAATAATACTTATATTATAGAATATTAACTGTATACTTATAAAAACCATTTTAGTCTTCATTGTGTCTAATGGTTTATTAGATAAAAACGGACAATTAATACTGTTTTTAAGATTTTTTAGTATATATATATATATATATGTTGTTACCGGATTTAGTTTCGGTGTACTATTCTAGGAGCTAAATAAACAAACATAAACTAAAAACAATTATATTACGGTAATCACAATACTTATTATTATTCCCTAAAATAGTTACACAATAAAACACTTTTTTTCCAAGGCTGGGATACATATTGTCAGGCATATTTTTTTCACCTGCAATCATATTATTTAGTCAAAGAAACTGCACAAAATGACTCATTAACCATTTGAAGTGTAAAATTATATCTCTAAATTAAAAGTAATATGTCGATATATATATATATATATATATATAATATATAATGTATATATATACTTTAGTTTAAGAAAATTGTTATGAAGGTTAAATTGTGTTTTTTAAATTGTTTTAAGCATTCCTATATTTTAGCATTCAAATCCTTCGGAAAATTATATTATGTGATTTGAAATTTCTTTCAACCTTTAAGTTTCTATATATTTTCGCTGTTGTAGGGATATGTTATTAGGGTGTTTTTCATAATTATCTTAGTAATATTTGTTTGCTCCTGAAAATCATAAAATAATAACTTTATGTTGTTGCGTTTCAACATGATTAAACAAGCTCTTACCCGTCCACGACATAACTACTGGCATCTCCATATATATTTGATAGGAGTGTGAGGGATAGAGTAATAATTTACCCCTTAATATGTAACACCGGTTTTTCTAAGTAAGGACAGAAAGTATACATCATCTTAACAAATATGTACAAGGGAGGGAGGGAAGTATTCTCCCTTTGTGTACTTCTTTTTTTTGTGTGTGTGTCTTTATTTAATTAAAAGACATTTGTACTTAGTGTTCTCTGAGGCTTTCAGAAGCCTCCTATTTTTCTTAAGGTGCCCCCCTTTTCAAAATTAAACCTATTAATTAAAGTTGACCATGTGTGATATTAGGGTCTCTAACGGTTATTAAAAATGAGGGTAATTTTTGTGTACTCTTCACGGTATCTTATAATGAGTCCATAGCTTGGAAGCATTTTGCATCACGTTTTAATTACATATAAAAACATTAAGATTCTATGAGAAGTAGATTCATTAAATTTAAATTTGGTAGGCAAGGTAAAGGCAAGCGAGATCGACTCCCCGTATCATAGGCAAGGACCTTACGTTACATTCCTTAAAAATGGATAATTAACATTTATCTCATTTAAAAAAACTTGATATTGGCTGAAAAGATCTATGCAAACAATAAAATTGATGTTCTAAGTTTGTTTAATATGTTTAAAGAAACAGGGTGAGTAAAAATATACTTGTTTGTTTATCTCCTAAATCAGCCAAATCAGATCAGAACTACGTCCGGTATCCACCGGTAATGATCTTTCTATAAACTGCCACTTTCTAATAAATAAATTAGATATAAATAAAATCACAAAAGCTCTGGGAAGAGTTTTTTCTTAATATTTTCTACAAAAAAGAGATTATTATTATTAGCGTGTTATTATAATGAACTATGACATATTTATTGATGAGAAATTCGTAATAAATATATATTAATTGCTTTTTAAATTGACGTTATTTTTTGTGATTATTTTTATATATTTACATAGTTTTGGACATTTAAAGGATTGAAATAAAGTCATCATAGAAATTCAGTTTATTTATAGGTGAAAACATTAATAGATATTTATTACTTAAAACAAATTTTATGTTACTTCAAATACTAGGTTTACATGTCTTCAAATCATCAACTGCGTAACATTAAAAGCCTCTAAAAGAAGTGCCATTTTCCAGTGAAAGTTATTCAATAAAATAATATGATTTATTGGCAAAGCCCCTTGATTAGTAGAGTATATGTCTTAAAATGTGGGTTGTTGCTAATATTTTAATAAACAATGAACTTATTTTAAAGCTTCAAATTGGCGAATTTTAACTTTTTTTAAACTTATATTTTTTTCTAATAATCTTTTTATCTATTTGAAGATCTGCATAGATCATTTATTTGAGATAAGAAAGGGATACGTGTTTTTAGCAATTGAAGTCTGCTCGTCAATGGTTATTTAATCTAGTAAATATTATAAACAATGTAATAATTTTAAGTGGAATGTCTTCTTATTTTTATTATTGAAAGAACTACTTTGAAATGATTTAAAACTTTTTTAAATCATTGTTTCCGTAAAAGACTTTAAAATTTTCAATGAATGGAATCGTAGTGAATAGTATTTTATAATTACAATTATATTTAGGAAACATCTCGAACAAATTAAAACATTTATTCATTGATTAAAATGAAAAAAGGTCTTCCAAAGAAAAGGACAAAAATTGTTCTGAGGTCGTTAATATACATATCGGATGAATTATTTGTAGTTTCTTAGTTTATATTTATATAACAATGGAAATTTTAATAAGCCTTTACTCTGATGACGAAATCATTGAAGTACTTTGTATGAACAGATAAAAAGTACAAAATACAGAATTTTTTAACTTCAATAACAATTATGTTTGTTTTTAAGTTATCTTTATTGCGAAGAAGGTATAATGATGATTTTCAATCCATGTTCCATCCAGTCTTTGTTCTACAGTTTAATTATTATATGACGTCAGTGGAATGCTACTACAGATAAATTCATGAGTAAAATAATTCATTATAATAACAAAATTTTATGAGTCACTTATTTCTGATGAGTAGGACTAATTATAAAAAGTGTGATCACTTTTGATAAATTAAATAGGGTTCATTCACCATTTCTATATGTACATTTATTGCAATAACACACATTTGAATTAAATATGTCATTTTTGTCAAGAAGGGATTGAATACATAAAAGACTTTTGAATAAATTGCACTACATAAAAATTAAGTTGAAAAATAATATCTCAATTATTTACTCAATATTTAATATCCTTATTATAGCAACTATAATGCTTATTTACCTGTAATGTATTACAACTTTTCATAGGTTTTCTCAGTACTTTTCACTTCTTAATCCAAATCCTGAAATACAAATCAATAATACAAAATGGCTGCCGTGTTGTAATATAAAATATGTGAATTAAAGTATTCTAGAAAAAATAAATTATAAAATAAAAGATATTCTTTTTTAATTTCTTTTGTTATTGCGTTTCCTTCAATCTGTTGTAATGTAAAGTGTTTTTTATTATAATGAATATATAATTAAATGCTGTTTGGCTTATGCTTAGAGTTTTAATCTTAAACTATAATGTATTTTCATATATAATTACTCTAAGCAAATAAGTCTCTTAAAAAGCTTAGGGCTTTAATTTTGATTAACAACTAAAAATTGTTTAGCTTTAATGACATATTTTGTTTTAAATAGTGGTCAACCAAGAAAAAATATTTCTTGTTTTTCAAAGTCATCTTATATTAAAGTCATCTTTTGCATTATACTCGTACAGTTATAATAATAATACACTCGGAATAGATTTACACCCCTCACAGCATTCTTTTTGTAGAGGCATTTCCATCTTGATGGCCCAACTCAAAGTCAGTAGTTCGTGATCATTACATGGTAGAAGGGCTTTAAACATGCGTCTCCGTAATTAAAGTATCTTCTTGTCTTTATAGAAGAATGTAATGCAGAGAGGGTCTTCCTTAAATGGACAATGTAACCCCTAAAGCATTTGAAGAGTCATTTATTAATAATAACCATGTTCGATACACAGTAAAATATTAATCATTGAATAAATAAAAAATATATATTATGGTCATTGATTGAAACAAGGTCGTTGCAAAAAGTTTTTTTTACCTACATACATGTACTTTTTTATCTATAGATTCTTATATGGAGAAGTAGTCTTCGTTTAGTAATCCGCAGACGTCAAGTTATAAATGTAAGAAGTCCCAGTTTTAATGCTCTTTTTACTACTTTAAAAATAAATTCTTGAGGTCAAAAGGAAAGGAAAAAAACAACTTAGGAGTCGTAAATGATAAACCACTTTGATGAGAATGACATAGACATTTTTTTGGTGTTATGCTTTGTAATATATCTCCTCATCAATGAGCCTTTGAGAAAAACAATTCCGAGTCACTCATGAGTCAAAATATTTTGCTTGCATAAAGCTTTTAAATCCTTTTATTTTGATAATAACGTATTCCTCCATTGTCTACCATTTTGAATGTTGTTGTTTTTGGCTTGAAATATCTATTATTTCTTAGTCAACGACCCGTATACTTTATAGCAAGCAGTACTGATACTTAAAAGGGCTAAACATTTCAAGTCTGAGAGAAAGGTTTTTTTTATTGACATAAAAATATTATATAAATAATAAATTGCTAAAGTGTTATAAATTTATAAAAATGGATATTCGTTTTAGCAAAGAAATGGAATTCCACGTATTTAATCTAAAATAAACATACTATATATATATATATTGATTGTTATTGGATTAATCATATATATTTTTATATAAAAGGTATTTTTGAGTGGAGGAATTTTACCTGTTCATTTATACAAGAAATTGTATCTTACTCTGAATAAACGAAATTATTTTGGCTATGTTAATTTACTCTCAAAGTGTAAAGCCATGCTTTTGTCACTTACATAAATTCAAATATTATTATTTACCAATCTTTAAAAAAAATATCATTGTGAAGGGCCCAACAGTCAATATAACGTATTGGTTTTTTATGTTTGAAATTGAATGATATTTAGAATGGTCTTTAAAATCAAAGTATATTCCAAGTTTGACAGTCTTTTACATTTATGACGAATGAATACTTGAAAATTTCTTTGCAAATCATCTTGTATTCTTTATATTTCATGGTCTAATATATATACTTACTGTGTTTTAAAAATTGTTTAAAACAGACGATTCATTTGTTTTTTAGTCAAGCTAAAATCATGAATCGTACGTATTTTGTGAAAAATGTAATATCATCAAAAAGCCTGATCTAACCATAGAGATATAAAGATATAGAGAGTTGATTCCTTTCAATAGCAGAGAAACATCGTTCAGCTGTATTTTTGTTTCCAATATAAACAAAGTAATTTGTACTACGTCATCGTAAGCTGATCATAGATATATAAATATTTTTTTATTTAGATCAAACAAACGTATTCCTCTGAAGAATCTAATAAGCCCTCTATGTCTTTATATCTCTATGGATTTAATTATTTTTATTAACTTTTTCATATGCAAAGGATGTCTCTCACATCTTGATATCGATCTTTCCCTTTTCTAAATTAGTCAATGCCACCACTCAAAACTGAAATCATCATCGCACAAATGATCCGTACTTGATATATATGAAGGCTTTAATACTAAAACTAGTAGACTTTACAGTGCACTTTTTATTACTTGGTGAATGCATTAATGTTTATATAAGTGTATAAAATATGACTACAAACATATGCTTAGTCATGTTAGCTACTTTATGTACATACATTTGTGAATATAACATACATGAACACGCCTGTAACGTGTTTTGATTAGGAGATTATTATTTTATTCATTTTTATGAACATACATATTAGTTGAGGGCCTTACCAGAAGTATTCCATGCTATATATATATATTTAAGGCCAATCGTACACAAGAGGTTTGAATATAAACTTTTTCCTCAATACATCCTTTATTATTTGGATGATGTCGAAATGACTTTCACTCTATTTGGAGTAGCCTTATTTGTGTGCCAGCTTATCAAATATTTTTTAATCAATGAAGTTGTTTAATTTTAACAAAATATTAAATCATTTACAGGATTTTTATATCATATCATTGATTTTTTTCTGTAATCATCTAAACATTATTAATAAACTTTAATATTGATATAACAACCATTTCTCCTAAGAGAAGCGGAAAATGGATTCCTTTGTACTCTGCAAAGAAAAGGTAGAAAATCCAGCTATCTAACTTTTAATAGTTTTCTAAAATATACTCCTAAAGAGAGCATACTTATATGATCCAAGGGAAAAATTTAATGATATGGTATAAACATAATACCCTTATTTTTATATGAGAAGTGAATAGATTTTGTATGGAAATCAATCTTATACTGCTGTACGCCTAATCGCCCATTGTATGAGTTTTTGGCTAACAAGAACTTCCTTGAAATCATATATATATATATACGTATTTATTAACATTATATTTTTTCTTTTTGTTGAGGTCAATAAGGTCATTTCTTTTTTATATAATGCGGGTATTTTTCTTTTTCTTCTTTCGGTTTTACGTTTCTATTCTGATGATGAATAGAAGTGAAATGGAGAATGGATTTAAGCTTTTGAATGGATCCTCTTGGCAGTGGAGGGTTCATGAGGCGCACAAAAACAGGGAAAATGAATTTAGACATTGATGACTAACTCCCTGACATGCAACGGTCCTTTTTCTCATAATTCAATAAAAGATAAAATGAATGGCTGTTTCTGTACATTCCTATAATTATGGCTTTTCGTCAGAAAAGAAATCTCTTACGTCATACGCAAGTTAATGATGAAAGTCTCATTCATGTAACTCTTAATAGGATTTGTATAATTGGGTTTTCCCATCACAAGAATTTATCTTCCTTTGTTATTATATATTAAGTATAAACAATTAGAATGCATTTGAGAAGTTTAGTGAATATTTTACATCATATCAAAAGCCTCTAAAAATTTAATTAAGAATAGCAGAGAGTGGCTTATGTGTAACTAAATTTTAGTTTAATTTCTACGACTTTGTGATAGGAAAACAGAGGATTCCTTAGTTTAATCCAACTACCTATATAAAAACTGGATACACAATAGGCTAGATTTAAAAACGGAAAGATCAATGTCCGAGTCAGCAGCTGAATAAACAAAGAAGAGAAAGAAGGAAGTCTTATAATCCCTTGAGCAGTCAAAGTCTAAATTTGTAGTCTTCAGGAATAGAAAAAAGGAATAGATGACAAAAGTATGCCCCGTTATGTCATTTTCAGAACCTGTGTTTCTTGAAACATAACATATCATATTGCTGGACTTCATTTTTTTTCCTAAGACAGCTTAATTATATCCCCAAGTTGGTCAGCCATTTTAATTATCCGTAGATATTGAAAGACCTCTTTAAGTGGATTGAAAATATTTCTGATCTGTTTAGTATCCAGTTATTATATAGGTCATTGATATAATCAGTATAATTTGATTCTTAAAATAACATTTATTTAACAAGTGTATTTTTTGACTAAACCACTAATTTATTTCCATTTGCAAATGTAACTAACCATTAAAGATAAAACATTGTTTACACTGGCGTTGGTTTGTTGGTTGGTTTGTCAGCAGGATAACTAAAAAGTACCGAACGGATTCGGATGAAACTTTGTGGAGTTGTTGAAAATGCCAAAAGGAACAAGCGATTAAATTTTGGCATCTCTGAGTGCTTCTTTAAGATGCAAAATGAGCTAAATACTAATAAATATTTCAAGTTTGCCTACTCTGCCAATAGATGTTGCTGTGCTGTGAAATTGGTTGCCGGGAGCGTCTTCCTCTCAAATTTCCGTCGAGGGGAACCCTCCCCGTCCCTCTACGCCGCCCCAGTCGTGAAAAATCCGCCTCGGAAGGCTCAAAAGGACCCCGTGACGGCGGAGGTTTACACTCTCTGAGTGTATATATGCCTCTAGTTTATAATGTTTATTATAAAAAAAAACAAGTCAACATTCAGTCACACAAATGAATATCAGATTATGTACAGACTCATTCCACAAAAGTATTATATTTTTTATATTAATATCCTCGATAATTCTCACACCTGTCAGAAAATTTAGTTTCTTTTAACTCAAAAATTATATCCGGTTAATCTTATTTGAAATAAGTAAAGTCATGTTTTTGTACCATAATATTTTATTGAAAACTTTTCACATAGAAATAAGCGATAATAGTACTAATTTATTGATTCAAATACATTAAGAGGCTGCACAAATATATATATTTGTACAAAAGTATACATAGAAGAAGTGTTGTAGAAAATACAGATATGCTTCTTTGGGATAAAGGCCTGGGAAGTTACAAAATCAGCTGACAGTTACCTCCTGAGGGCTGTCGAAGGGGGGGGGATTTAAATTTACATTTAAAGGGTTTGGCAGACATGCAATAATTGGCATGGCGGTTGATATGGACACATGTAAGGTTAATGCAATTACTTTTTAAGATTAATTATATTAAACATGAAATAAGTGGTTCTCTTTTATTGGAGAGAGACACAAGAAGCGGACTAGAAAACACAATATGGGGCTGCTGCTGGTATGGCGGACCATCATTTCAGAGAAGCCCTGACTAGACTTTTTCTATCTTAAAGTGTTCAGAGATATCACATGAGGACGCAAGGAGCATCATTAAGACAATGAGCTTTTTCAAAAGAACCTTATTATCCAAAGAAAGGCGAGCAGCAGTGACAATCCTGGTAGTCGTCGGCTGGTTCCTCCCGATCGTCGACGCTCTGACATGTAACGACCTATTAAAAAGAAATACAAAAATGTAACTATTACATAATACGGTTAAGAGAAAATTGAACACTTTATAGAATCATGAAACCTAAATAATCGCATTTGTATCATAAACAGTGTCAGCTATTTTAATACCTTCAGTTAGAAAGAAAGGCGTCCTTTTAAGAAACTGAAACCCCAATAAATTAAAAAAACCTTGCATTTTATTTCATATAATCAGATTCATATGCACAATAGTCTCTTTAAAATAGATTACTTGAGTATTCTGTCTCCTATCCTTGTTTTTGACTTAAAAAGCTAAACATAAAATACATTTCATCTATTTTTTTTTGCATATATGATTCGATAGAATTGCATCTGACAGGATATAAGTAAGCATTATAGCATGTAAAATTAGTCACTCGAACCTAGGATCTTATCAATGAGGTAGCAGACCAAAAATGACCATCCCCTCTCGGGAGTATTCGAACCACCGCCCCCAACATTGAAAGTTGAAATCGCCTTAACATGCACGGCTATCGCACCCCTTCCTAATCATTTTAGTTATGACATGAGCAAAGTTTGGTTACTTATACTGAATGATACCTTCACACAAAAACGCTGAATTCTTTAATTTAATATAATATAGACGCAAAGGCGTATATATATATATATATATATATATATATATATATATATATATATATATATATATATATATATATATATATATGTGTGTGTGTGTTTTGTGTTACAATATACTCCGCAGTTGTCCCTTACAGTAGTCCTCACTGACTCATAAAAGCAAAGTATGAGAGCTTGTCCACAACTCTGTGAATAATAAAAATATGGTTTTGAAAATAGATTGCACTGAAGTGACTTTGTCAACTCCATTGTGTAGGAGCAGGTGATGCAAATAAACTCCTTGCCTAGTGTCTAGTATATCAAAAATGTTTAAGCATTTATTTCAGATCCATAGGATGAGTAGTGGTGTGTCCACCCACGCTGCACAGCAGCCAATCTGCGCATTTGATATGTGTGTTCTAAAATGTATATGTACAAAAATTATCTGACGGGAAATCAAAATATCAACATCATCATAGTTAATATAATAATAATATTATTCCGAAAAAAAGATGATGCAAAACAGTAATTAATTTTGCTTTGCTGTATAAGGTCAAGCATAAATTATTTATTTTTAATATTGTACATTTGACGCATACGACATGGCATATACGTATATTACATATGGGCTGTCCAATATTTTTCAAATCTAAATATATATATACTTATACGTCAAATGTGTACAATCTTTAAAATATGATGTTTTATTATTTAAAAAAGCGTCCAATTAAAATTATGGTGTACATGCATGTTCTACGATATCAGATATCCTTGAGGCTTTGATAGCAGTAACGGAGTGTATTGAGGGTGTGCAATTCTAAGCTTTTTAAATTAAATTTTCAAAATTTTGTGCCCATTGAATAATAATTAACAGGTTAATATGCATTATTTTATTTCATAAAAGTCAGTTTGTAAAAAGGAAAGTTGATAACAATATTAAAATGAATAATGACCAAGTAATTGGGGCATATTTTGAAATTAAAGCATATGATACAGTTCCCAAAAATTGCTCAATTAGTATCATCATATAGTCGATACATTTGTTGCTGTGTATGAAATATATGCAACCAACCTTCCTAAAAGGTTCATTTGTATTGTCCCATCTATACGGGAACAAATATTCAAATTTACACAATGTAAGCTTTGTTTTTTAAACACATGCTTCAATATAAATATAAAATAATTGTTTTCTTACCAGCTTCGAATCATTACATATATCATAATATTATTTCATAATTCATTGAAAGTATTATATAAAAGAAAAGTATTCAATGATTATTATTTATCCATAAAATGTAATGTTAATTATTGATTGATGTTTATTTAAAAAAAAGTCATGGTTTTTGTTAGAAAAATTAGTACAAAATGAAATACAGTTTTTGGGTATAACGATTGACAGTTTCAAATAACTATACAAACTATTCAACAGTCCATTAGACTAATACGTGATTTTATAAGATTTTTACAAGCTATCACTATTAAAAATATTTTTTTAAATGAACAGTGATCTATTCTTTAAGTCCATATCGTTTTAAAAACAAAACAAAAAAAAAAGCAGAGGTTGATTAACTGACATTGGCTACTTTTTTTGTTGCCTTGTGTATTGTCTCTCAAGTAAGAATGCTCAACACAAATTAAGACTGTCAGTTAGGTATGCCATGAATCACAACACTAATTAATTCTTCTTTTGACTCCCTTAACCATATAGGAGCAACCCTTGGTATTATTCTTACATACATACAAAAAGAAGACATGTATAGAAGACTTTTTGTTTAATTAAAAAATATTTTGAGAAGTAAGCAACATTTTTTTTCATCCTCTAGAATAAAAACATCGTAGAGGAGAAGTCCTCATTTTTTGCCTTGACTTTTGTTGAGTGAAGTCATGAGAACTGGAGTTCTCATTTTGATGAGGATGCCCAGAAAAAACAAATGTATATATATATTTATATATATATATATATATATATATATATATATATATATATATATATATATATATATATATATATATATATATATATAATATATATATGTATATATATATATATTTATATATACCTATATATAAAAATGGCGGTTTGGTTAAAGTTCAAGTACCTTTAATATATACATATATATATATATATATATATATATATATAATACTTTAACTATAAATGTATAAATGCTTTAAGTCGTATTAGTGAACAAGTGGCTTTGATTAAGAGTCATCTACATGAGAATTGAATACATATATACTCTTTCATACCTAGGGCGAAGAAAAAAAAAGATGGTACTCCCTGGAATCTCCCTTTGGACAAGTTACAAGCAATTAGGATCTTCTTGTTGTCAGATCACTTTTCCTCCCCCTGCGCCCCTACCTATTTATTTATATATTTGTACCCCCAAAGGAGTCAAACGTGTATGCCATTACAAGAAGAAGAAAAACACATGACACATTCAAGATGGAGGAGGAACACAATTTTATGCTTCATGAGCTTCATAAATGAACCTCGGAAACTAGAGTGACTCTTGATAAAGATTTCATATATTTATACGGATACATATGTACATATTTAACCTCTCCATTCATAGAAGAAAAAAAAGTTGAGGGTGGCAATGTATTTCTATCTACATGACGCTGCTTCAAACAGTTTCCTCAGAAGTATTTTTTGAGAAGGTTGTATATTTGCTAAGGACATAAAGACATTTGGAACGAATGTTGGAGAGGGGAGAAGGGAGATTAAAAAAATAGAATTTAAAAAAAGTATCTCATTTCTACCAGCTGTTAGAAAAAGTAGAAATAACTTTTTAATAACTGTATCAGGAGATATTTCTTGAATAGAACCGAAGCTTTGTTTGGGCTAACAAAATAAGTAAGGTCACTAAATATCTTAGGGCAACAACAAAAGTTAGGCTATCATATATTTGATGGCCTTCTTTAGTTATCAAATATATTACGTATAAATTAAAACATATAAACATATCACAAACTTAACAATTGTTTTCGACCGATTTAAGGAATTTTTGACGTACATTTCGTATTCCAGGCCAAACAAACAGCGATGTATTTCGTATTTTTAGATCAGACATAGTAGAATGGCTTTTATTAATAAATTTTATGGAGATAATGTTTGTTAGTAATTATAGATTGTGTTAATATTTTATACAAATATTTTTTTATATATTGTTTAAACCAATCAACCTAAATCAAATATTTTTTTAGAGTCGTTTCTTTAGGGCAAAAACACTTAAAAACAATATTTATATGGCTAATTGTATTACACTTATTTTGCAACTCTCAATTATGAAAATGATGCAACTAATGCGATCAAAATAGTTATGCAATACCTAATATTTATAAATAAGCGCATTCATATGTTGATGGATAATTAGATTTTATATCGTATTAATAAATAACACCTGGGGAAAAACATTCTTAGGAGAGAATATTTTATTACTCAAAAACCCAGTTTGTTATAAAACATACATAATTTAATAATAAAAAGAAGTCAGTTTTAATTCGATGCAGTCCATTTACAATACACTTAAGAAAGGCATTCAGGCATACATCACACCCACAAAAGCAAGGTTGCTTTTCATGGCTACCAAGTCTATTATTAAAAGAGGAAAGCTCAGTGCTTAAGAGTTAAGCTCCATGGGGTTTGCCCTCCTTAATAATGGAATAAAGTAAAGCAAGAGCACACATGGACCACCAGGGAATTCCTGAATAGAAATTAAATCTCTGAAGATCCGCTCACCGGCTCACACGATGAAAGTCAATTAAAGCTGGAGCTTAAGCAAAGAATCCTTGGAGCGAGATCATTAATGACCCCAAGCGACAATTGGACTAGATAAAGTTAAGTATTTATAAGAGGATTTGTATACATAAATCCTCTACTATCAGCATTAAGGTATTATATAAATAATAAAGTATTTCTAATATTTTGACCTTGTTGAGGAAGAGTTGAAAAATAAAAACAATAACATAGAAAAAATATATTTTTGTAGCTAATATAACACTTTGTTGAACAATGTGTCCAAAGCAAAACAAATATTTCTTGTTTTTATAGATGGTTCTGAATTGTAACAGGCGATACAAAGTAAAAGGGCAGTAGAATTGAGTATAAAAATAATACATAAATAAACATTATAGTTTAAAATTAGACTACCTACCAAAAGACCTAGCTACAATAAGGACATATCAAAGCGTTAAAAAAGTTTTACAATATATATACTAAATTTTGTTGATGAGTTACAAGACATAATATAAAATAACATTAAAAAAACCTTCGGTTGTAATAGTAAAAATAATGTTTCACAATTTTCTTTAGATGGTTAAAATATCTGTAGGAGTTCATCCAACAATAAATTAACCAAGTCGATGGTGTAGTTCCATGAAGACCCGCTTTGCTCGGGATTTTGATGGTTCTGAATTGTTATTTTTATAATGTATTTATATTTCACGTTATTTCGGTATTTCGTAAGTTATAATATGATTTGCTTAAGGGGAGCTCTACGTAACTTTTTACCTTTTAGTAATAAAAGGGAATATTATGTTTTATAAAGGCAATTTCTTACTTATGTATATATTCCAACATATGTACATAGTATTAGTGAAGGTATAGAGGAGTTTTGTAACATTACTCTTTTTTTAATTTATTTCCTCGTTAGTTGATATTAAGTAACCTTTTTCATGTTTTATTATTATAACTATATACACTGTAGTAGATATAGAATGATGCTTACTTTTTTAATTGAAACTACTAGTTTTGTGCATATGTGGTACTTGAGCTCAAAAGCACACCTATATCCGAAGAAGGCAAGGCAGCCGGTCTCTGGAAGCCTTCTCAACTTCAAATGGTGTGGTGAACGACTAAATAAGTTAGCAATTATTCTAGCTATACAGTAAGTTTTAATATGATTATAATACAAATGTATAGAAAAAGTTGACTTATGTAAAAATATTATAGCTGGATGAGTCAATAACGAATAAGAATATGATATTTGATGTAATGGATCCCCCGACACATATCATAACTGGATACCCAATAGATTTGATAATAGTAGGAAAGAAAATAGTCAACAAATCAATTGATGGGCGGGACTTTTTATGTAAGAAAATCAAGAATTCTCGATCATTGATGATGAGAAGAAGCGAATAAGTCTGTGAAACAATGAAGAAAATAAAGAAATGTTTATTTAAGCAGTCTAATACCATGGATTTTACTGTGGGTTGCCACTGTTTTAGTTCTAATATAACACCGTTAACCCTTTATATCCAGTGGGATACGGCCACGGAAATGATTTGGCGTATTAACTTCCTGTTGAGTATCCAGTTATTACATAGGTCCATGGATGGATCACATATATGTAAGAACGATATATTTCCTTCAAAAAAATAAACTGACTGGAGGCTCATCATATCTTTCGATGTAGACATATATATTTTCAAGAAAGAAGGTGTTGATTAATACATGCACAAAAGGCAATTCACCGCAATGTGTAATGAATAAATTACAGAGAGCCCATTAAAGCCATAATGGCTCTAATGATAATCTGAAAGGGTGATCATTAACGAGGAAAATCCTTAATTAGAAGATTATATTTATGGATAATTATTGTGCATTTTATACGCTGTTTCCCCAACAATAAAAAAGTTTTTTTCGGCATTGTCATGGAAAGAATAGAGGAGGAAGAAAAAAAAACCATTTGAACTATCATTAAATAACTTATTTATAGAAGACAAAAAGTATTAGGCAATTATATTACTGTATCAATCATGGTTATGTGTTGTGTATCTTAAAAATATATTCGTTTTATGGATTGATCATTTAATAATAATAAAGAATTAAGTAATACGCTATATAAGTCCACTAAATATTAACAACCAATGGCAAGGATAATGTTGGCGGCTCCTACGTTTTCTTCATTTATTTCTTTAATGGTTGGTAAATATTAAATGACTTAATAATTTTGAAATATATATATTTAAAAATAAGAGTTAATACTACCTATTACTATTGGTCTTTAAAGCATAAGTCTTCATTAGTTCAGACCAATCAATAGCAGCTAAGGGAATCCAAACAAGTGACCGTTAGAGGCAAGTGGACACTATACAGAGAAGGTTATACTACTATTTTCTCTATGGTAAGTTGGGTGGTCGCTATGGACGAGTGTCAGGTGGACAGAAGCACAGTTTTTTTAAAATTTGGTTAAAGATTTATTACTTAAACAATTTAAGAGAAGACGAAAGATAAAAATGTTCATGTTTTTTTATCAAAAGTTGCCTAATTGTAATATTTACGAATAAATACCGTAGCTAATATTATTTAATGTCAGATGAAGTCCTTATGCGATGGACGTAATCTAGAACACTAATTAAGAGGTATCCGAACAACAACAAAAAAAACATTCTTAATCATTTGTAGAACAATCTTCAAACTTTAAGTATGAGGGGAATAACTTATTACTTCATCAGATTCGGCTTTCCATATGGAAGTCAGGAGGAAATAAACATTTATCTTGAAAGCACTTATTGAAAACTTGCCAATTTTTTTAATCGAATGCCTAAGGACTTGTATGAGGTCTTTTATAAATACACATACTTACAAATACATGATTTAAAGAGGAGTTTTCGAATAAAGTCAAAGATATAATTTATTGAAACACGAAAAAAAAGGTTTCCCTTGAGAGAGGCTTTCTCTAATTTGTTGAGGATGACGTAAATAGTTTATCAAGGGTTTATTCGGACGACTGCTGCTGCTTTAGAAAGCTCAGTGCCACACCCACGCCAGGGATTATTACATTTGTTATGTCTATTTTCTAGGCCTATTCTGCTTTGTTTATTAAATATTGTAGTCTTAAACATTTTTCCGCAATATATTTCATGCCCGCTACGTCACATTTGATGTTTGCTTAAGACTTCATTGTTTTATGCTATGTTTGTTATGTTGCTTGCCAAAAACTACTTATGTGTACGCAAATGTATATGCGTGGAATTGTATTTGCATGTTCTGTCAAAAATGTTCAGAGGCGAACAAAACAATAACTTCTTTTTTTAATAGTAAACATTGAGTTAACTATTATTATTATTTCTATATTTGTACAAAATAATTTTGTCCCTTATTAAATGATATGGATCAAAGATATCACAGAAGATAAATGTCATCTAACAGAGTGAAAATATAGCTAATCGACAGCTATTTTATTAGAAACTAGAGGCATATATACACTCAGAGAGTGCAAACCTCCGCCGTCACGGGGTCCTTATGAGCCTTCCGAGGCGGATTTTTCACGACTGGGGCGGCGTAGAGGGACAGCGGACGGTTCCCCTCGACGGAAATTCCGAGAGGAAGACGCTCCTGCCACCCGATTTCACAGCACAGCGACATCTATTGGCAGAGTAGGCTAACTTGAAATGTTTATTAGTATTTAGCTCATTTTACATCTTAAAGAAGCACTCAGAGATGCCAAAATTTAATCACTTGTTCCTTTTGGCATTTACAACAATTCCACAAAGTTTCATCCGAATTCGTTCAGTACTTTTTGAGTTATCCTGCTGACAAACAAACCAACAAACCAACGCCAGTGAAAAAAATACCTCCTTCGGCGGAGGTAATAAAGAGAAATGCATTAATATACTTCATTTTCTAAAAGATGACATGTACTGCAAATTCCATAATTTCGTTGTTAAAAGCAAAACCACATATTTTTATTTAGCTTAAATGCATTATATATACATTTCAACATCTATTTGATATTTAATTAACACGATATGGTCATTACATTTCTTAAATAATGAAATGAGGTATTCATTATGATTAAGTTCGTAATACAACTTACTCTTTTGAGAGGATATATATTTTATGTAATTATAGAGCGGTAAATGGTTTTTTGTATATTGGTAGGAACTATCATTAAAGCAATGCTCTTTTTTTCAAGAGCTATGACAGTAAACTAGACATGGTCAGGGATTCTGTCGAATATATTTAAAAAATAAAGTTAAGTTCACCACAAACTATCAACTCGAAATATGTGTTTCCTCTTGATATATTCGACTTTTTGACAATGTCAAAGTAATTAATGGCAAACTGGTACGATATATCAATTTCTAGGTAATAACTGATGAAGGACGGTTCATAAACATATATAATATAATTTTCATCTCATATCAATAAAATATTTCTCAAATAGGCACTAATCAATTGCCATCAACTTATTTAAATAATTGTGATTGATTTAAACATAAACTAAGAATACAATTCAAACAATTTTCGTTCCAAAATCACAATGACAATAAATATACATCAATTTGAGATTTCTTCATAAATCTGAAACATAAATCGATGGTGATAAATTAGATATAATTATCTACAATATAATCAATTGCTTCTATAGCAAAATGTACATTTTATTGGTCTATAATTCCATGACAACTTATCTTAACCTTACACAATGTCTAAAAGAGGTATTATTTATTTCCATAGGTTAGTGTTACAGTTATAACTCGTAGCTTATTTTTTATACCCCATGCATTAAATTCTTGCATCACTAATAATACAATCCTTTCAAACTGTTAGTTATAATAACTGTAAGCTAATTCAAATGATTATTTTTGTGATAGATAATAGGTAAAAAATATATATACAACTTATAGTTTCTTCTGAGTGAACCAAGTTTTTCTTGAGCTAAATGAATCCTCAATTTCTTTCTTTGTTGTTTCTGTTGTATAAGGAAAGTATGTACATTTCTATACATACATGTATTGTGTACATTTTCCTCCACAAAGTAATTAAAGAAGTATGAAAAAGAATAATTAAGAGTGGCATTTTCAGGGTAATTATTATTAAATGAGGAGTATGCATGGAGATAGAGAAAATGGGAGGCCCTAATTTATTTAAGTGAGGGCGTTTAGTTGCGCCTTCTCTTGTTGCCCTGTAAATATACACTCTTTAAATCATGTTCAGGGCAAAGCAAATATGTAAATATATGTTTTTAAACTCTCAAGCAAAGCTCAAAATAACGCATATATATATATATATATATATATATATATATATATATATATATATATATATATATATATATATATATATATATATATATATATATATATATACATCGCACTCCGTACAATACACTTGAAAATAATTATTCAAACGGATGGCGCAATAAAGCTTAAAGTTTATTCATTTTAAAGAGACCCACCAAAGGCTCCAAATGAAGGAAGACTTCCATTTGATTTCTATTTGTTAAAATTTATGATGTAAGAACCGCTATTTGACTGGTTCTTTTTGATTTTAGCAAAAAAGGTATAATCCTTCTCCAAAGCGCTTTAGTTCCTTAAATTTTTTAGAAATTTGCTTGCAATACCTATCTAAATTAGTATACAGACTCTTTCAGAGCCCTTCAATTAGTTAGATAATGCCAATGATAAGTTTATTCCATTCGGAAATGAGAATGACTATTATATTTTTGATGTTTTATTATTTAATGCTTTTTAATTTTAAAAAATGTCATTAAAACGGCCATATCGGTATTCGGTAGATAAGTGAAAACAAATATTATATTGGATATGATACTTTTGATTGACTATTTCGAAACATTTTACATAATTGAAGCATACTTTGTCTGGATATAATTATTTATAAGCAATAAAACAATTGCTTTCCCTGTCTAAGAACTTTATTCTATAGAAATCAGAGCATTATATCTTTAATAAAAGAAAAACATATAAATATATTTTCTACGAAACCATAAATCTTATTTCCTTGAAGTCTCTCTTTTTTCCTGAGAAAAATGATTTAAATTATATATTTGAAAGATATTAAATGCTTAGTTCGATAGCTTGTATATATGTTTATTATTGAAAGTCTTAAAGGCTTCAGTCCCATAGTAATCATTACTTTTTGAAAAAGCAATTTTCAATTAGAAAAATCAACCCAAGAAGGTGAAGAACCTCCCATTTTACCCATTCGGTGAGGGGTCATATTACAGGTCTTGCAATCTGGATCAATATTGTGCCTTAACCTTTTAAATAAAATGATAAAAAAGGATTTGCTTCACTTATGAGTTTCAGAAGAAAATGAATTCGTTTCGGATACGCTCTTATTTTTGCAAGGGGTTATATAATTTTATTTATGATCCGTTAATGAGTCATAGACTAGAAAATAACGACAAAGTTGCAGAAATGTTAAAGGTGCTGAAGTTAATCTACTCCGTACGATAAAATCATAATTTGTTCCATAATATATACTCATCACCTGTAAAACAAATGCATATAACTGACTCATATTAATTATGAAGACATTGTAATAAAAAAATATGATACTTTTACATAATAAACACAAGCGATATGACGTCACATAAAACAAAACCACTCATTACTTTTTATTCATTAACAAGTGCTCTTATTGAAGTATACATATGGTTATTTGAGTAAGTAAGGTTAAATACAAACGTTGATATTAAGAATTACATGAATATCCTTCAATGAGTCTTATATAACTTTATACTTTTTGAAAAGTCATGGGATTCTTACAACCAAAGTGCACTAACGTAAACTTCAAATCATCTGTTTGATCTACAGCATGTATGATGATGATATATTTATTCACATTCATTGTATATTTTGTCACTAATAAAAATTGTTCAGATATTTATCGAATTGGTCAAATTTAACTTTTAATATAATCAATTATTTTATGTATTTTTCAGTGTGATGACAAGGAATTGGAGTTTTTTGAAGTGTATTCATTTGAGCATTTAAAAGAGTCTATTTTCTTAATGAATATAATAATAGAGCTTCTTCGGGAACGGACATTGTGTGGTCGGAGTTCTTCGAGAAGAAAACATAAATAAAGTTTGCATCATTTTTGTGAAATAAAGGATATATTCATCTTATTTTAAGTAACGTCCATTCAGTTGTATTATGATTTAGTTATCCTTCATAAGCAACATCAAGCTCCATAAAAAAGTATATATATTTTTGAGCTCACCATTTTCAACTATAAACTTTGAAGACTATTTGTATTGCTCTTTTAATTGTTTATAAAGTCATGACTCTTTGTTCGATTTTGATTTTAAATTTTAATTATCACAGTCTTTCCGTCTTTTATGAGCAGACTATACAAAAAGTGGTTTTTTCATTTATTAGGTAATTGACTACGAAGTAATTGTTTTCTCGAGATACTGGGAGTTTTGTTTTTCTCTATCTCTATGTGTATTTTTTCGCTGCCATTTTAAAGGTGCATCATTATAATCTCATGAGGGGTGACTTCGCCACCCATGTGGCAAATTTAAATCCCCTTTGTTGTGGCATAGGCAATTATTATCATGAATGAGATAGAGAAGCAAGAGAGAGACACACACAGAGTCTACCCATCTCTAAGAAACATTTAATAGAACGTGTTTGAAAGAGAATAATTTATACAATGGTAGATGTTATATTATAGAAGCAGTATTGTTGTTATAGTTGGTGCAACAATTTCACAACATTTATATACAGTTTACGACCCTTTTTTATACTTACGTTTGTCTTTATGATGATACACGGACTCCTCACGGACCTCGTAGTCAATCCCAGGGATGGTTAGGATGCAGCCAAAGGTCGTCCTGGAGGGTATATCCGTATGATCAACGAGTCGATGTACGATTATGTCATAGTGACCCTCCTCGCTTTGCGTGACAAGAGCATTGCTATCATCGAATTGACTAGTTTTCCAAAATAAGAAATAGAAGAAAAAATAAAAATCCGTTGTCAAGAACAATAATAGTAATAATAATAATACTTCAAAAGGCAAGTAATTATTTGTAGACTCCCTCCCTGGACTAACCTATTAGTAGAGTAATTGGCTTTTTTCTCTTTTTCGCTCTCTCTCTTAAAGATGAATATTGTAGAACCCACAAGAGACGAATAGTATTGAGAGCACTCATAGGTTGATGCCCCTCCATATCTCAATATCCCAAAAAAACACGCTAAAGAAGTTTTTCTTGTAGAAATAATTAATATGAAGTCACTTACTAAGATCCCCAAGTGAGCTTAATTTGAGGCTGAGGAAAATTCCGGTTGCATGGCAGGTTATGTTGACTTGGTTTCCGTTCCGAGAGCGATCCTGCTCGAATATGACGGAGGAAGCTGGAGCTGAAATATGTATAAATATATAAATGAATTATTATCGTTTATTGTTTGTATTGGGATATTTATTCAAATCCAGTTGATACTTATAAGACTTTATATGGGAATACTTAAGTTAAATGAATAAAGAGTAAGTTTATTCGTATGCTGCTTTTATGCTCATATATGGCTCTATGAAATCACATTCATTATTTTATAGTTATTTAGTGAAGTTTTATAAGTTCTGTATGAAACTGAGGATCTTAATAATGAAGTCAATCGCCCATTTCCAATTGACTCTAATATTTATGTAATTAAAGTAGAATATAGACGCTTAGAAAGTTATTAATAGATGATATTATGATGAAAAAATGAAATATATAGAGCGTGTTAACAAAGTAGAAGCAATTTCGAATCTTAATATTGAGCGTGAAGGTTCGACTCTCAACACGAGAGGAAGGTCAATCAAGAAAAATATCCATTCACACCTAATGTTGTTCTCAGGACGTCTTCTTGTCTTATTTAATCATTACCTCCGCCGAAGGAGGTATTGTTTCACTGGCGTTGGTTTGTTGGTGGTTTGTTTGTTTGTCAGCAGGATAACTCAAAAAGTGCGGAACGGATTCGATGAAACTTTGTAGAGTTGTTGGAAATGTTAAAAGGAACAAGTGATTAAATTTTGGCATCTCTGAGTGCTTCTTTAAGATGCAAAATGAGCTAAATACTAATAAATATTTCAAGTTAGCCTACTCTGCAATAAATGTCGCTGTGCTGTGCTCTCCTCTTTGATGACGTCAGTTTATTTTTCTTTCTATGTACCTCTAGAGTGTAAATAAAGGGACAGTGCGTAGAGGGTTGGAAATGACAAAAAGACCAAGGATCATTTGATGGGGATCGGCGGAGGTTTGCACTCTCTGAGTGCTTCTAGTTATTATTATGGTTACCTCGTTTTTAAAAATTTGATTCTTTTGTATTGCATGTCTTCAATTCAATGATAAATTTATTAAATATAAATGCTTATTCAGTGAAGTATATTTAAAATTTAATAAAATGTAATAAATAAAAGACTGATATATAAATAAAAATATTTTTCATGTTATATTTTATTGTAAATATAGAGTATCATTTTGAAAAGACAAAAATATTATTGTTATTATGAAAAAGCACTGCAGTTCTATCGAACCAAATATGAACCAAAAAAGTTACATTAAAAATGAATTAAAAACATATAAAATCAATGACTCCTTCCCATTGACTGGGTATTTATAATATAAAATACCGAATTTGGTAATGATTTTTTAAATATAACATTTTTTTTAATATATATATTTATATTTAATTTCCAAGTTATTGTGTTGATTTTCCATTTTTGAAATACCATCTTTTAATTTATTATTCTCTTTAATATATGAGATACGAAATAAACCCCGGGAAAGTCAATAAGAATTGCATTTAAGAATATCAATTTTAGATCTTCATAAATTTTATATTCATAAGCAGTCATTCGCCCAGACAGCATCCGAAGAGGTCAGAGAGACTCTCTCTCTCTCTCTACTTCATTATAACTTGAGTCGTAAATTCATTTTTAACTACATACACAACTTCACTACTACCTATGCTTTTCTCGGTTATTTATAATGAAGACCTCCTAAATATATGGCTCTAGCCATCCAGGCTTGACTTATGTAAATAAATGCATTAATGGAAGATGATGTGTCTGGTGAGAAGGGGCCTGGTCAGCAAAGAAATATGAGACATCTTAGGGTATAATTAATGCATCCTTAGGAATCGGGAGCCCATCACATGAAGGAAAATGTGAGTTCAAAGAGTTCAAAACCTCTCCTTTAGTGAGGGTATGAAGTGACCAGGTCATTTGTCTTCATTTCATAGATACTCTTGATGCAAACATGGGCTAGAATATATGTCTGATCGGTACCAAGTTAAGCAAATGAAGTGCAGATGAAGAGTGATGTTTCTCATTGTTAAAGGCTTAGGTTCGACTCCCAAAATAGCGAGTTCATCTTCATTCAAAGGATCTTAGTTTCCATAGATTAATGAAATCGATGTCAAGCCTATTTATATACACACGAATACTACAATTCCATCGAAGAAATAGTCAAGGGCTGAAGCAAGAAATCTTCTCATTATTAGCAAAATGTGTATATTTATATACATTAATATATGTTTTGAGCAATTAAACTTATTATATTTATATGGAATTATTGATATATAATGTCAAATATTTCATTGATTCTTTTAAATTAATATAGCCTTAAATCTATTTTTTTTCTTTTGAGAAACAATATTGACGTATGGCTTATTGGTGTGCTCATAGAAAGATTTTGAAGACGTTCCCACATGTAGAATCTAGCCTATTTTTTCTCTCAGAGTATATCCATCGTAAACATCTTTCAAGAAGTCAACAAGTAAGGCAATAAACATGGGTCTTTGGTTTCTACTTATTTTTCACATGACTACCATTCAAATCCTCATTTAAATAGATTTATTTCCCATTCATGTATTTAAAAGTATATTTTTTCCTCTATAGCAAATATCTCTGTATATACATAATTGGAGAAGTCAAAGATATATCTATTTGGTCTTATTACATTTTTATGACTTGTTGAACCGCAAAGTTATTAGCTAAAATATATATAAATGGAATTGAGAGATGTAATCTGGTTGAAAACTCCAGCAAATAGCTGCATGATTTATAGGTAGTTTTTTCATCTTCTCCAAAAAGTGGTTTTTAATCATCAGAGAGGAAAGAAAATGTTTCTTTTTTGTAGAATGTTTGGAGAAAAAAATGGCTACACAAACCCATTTTTTTAGTGCATTGGACATAGACTCAATCTACATTGGATTATAATAGCAAGATATGAAATTCAATTATTTTTTATGGAATTCCAGCCAGCAAAAAAAAAGTAGGGAGAAAATGAAATTAGTGGTTCATTAGAAAGTATTAAATGATTATACAATCATGAGAAGGAATGCCTCTGATGTTCAGAGCTGTTAATAATGTTTTTTCAATAAAAAAAGCTACTTACAGTAAATAATCATTTCCTTCTCTTTGATATCCTCACTGAGGAAACTGGAGACTTGCAGGTATACACCCCGGATAGATTAACCGTGGGATCCTTTAGAAGTATGGCACGATATCGCTTGAAGTCGTCCTCATCTGAGACGGAGTGATTGAGGTCTAAGTGATCCCTAAAGGTATCCCCAATGATCTGTGGCCTCTCCATTTGCCCCGGGACCCACTGATAAAAGGGAGTTGGATCGTTCTCAAAGTACCATTTGATGTCCAATTGGACCCGTTCGTCTTCGTCGTAGTTGTATTCACAGTCAAGCTCGATGTCTCGGGTTCCCACTTCGATGAGGTCGGGTACGTTGAGGCTAAGGATTTCAACTGAATTTGAGGTCAGGAAACCTATGAACAATAGATAAGAAAAATAAGGGTGTGAGTGGTTTTATGAATAAAGCTAATGAAGTTGTTGACAACATATGAACTTGTTTCATGGATTTGAATAACGGAAGTTCGAGAGACTTTAAATATAAAAGATAATTTATAGACACTTAAATACTGCAATATTAATAAATTGCATTGTTGGAAGAGATTATATATATATATATTTAAACAATAATATTTATATAATTTTTGTTTTAAACAACTGCTTTGAACAGGGTAAATTTTAATATCTGTAGCTCTAGTATATATATTTTTCCTTTCAAAAAGACTAATGAAACAGCTTTTCAATAAAAGTTTTATAACCAAAAAAGTCATATGTATCTCTTATTAAACTAAAAAATGTCAAACTCTAATCAGGAGTTTCATAAAACTCTTCGTAAACTCTGCATTCGTCGATTACGGAGGGATCATATTTGGAAAAATAAGATCAAATAATATTCAGAGTCCTTGGCATTTTGATTTCATACTTTTTAAAAAGTTATTGCCCTTTGATGAATCAAATCTTATAACATTAGAATATGTGTCTATCGAAGAAAAAAAACGAATCCATATAATGATAATATAAACTCTCTTTCAAAACATTTAATAATAACTCTATATGTCGGTTGTTAGTTTAGCTCTTAAAACAGGCCCACCAAACCCGAACTCAATTCGGTATCAGCAGGTAGTAAACTGTCTGTAAGCTACCCTTTATAACAAATATATCATTTTTTTACAAAAGTAAAGAGGCTCTTAGAATATGCTCCTCCATGAATGTTTTCCTTCTAGTCATCTCTTCTGCCACCTCCTCCATCTCCATCCTCGCTCGGGCAGAGCCCTATAAGAAGGGTTACGACAATAGATAGGAGCGTTATCTGGTGAGATCATTTAGGCTCAAAACACGCATGGAGTCAGAATAATGATAATTGTTCCTATGTTATTGTTAGCAAAAATAAATCGGAATCTATGAAAAAACCTTTCATTCATTGAGGGATTGTTCCATGAGAAATAAAAAGAAAGAAATTCCTCGGGCTCCCGAGCGATTTGTAGAATCCAACGCACTACAAGGAGGAGGCATAGTTGTGTTTTTAATAGATCCTTAAAGTTTATTATGTTTTTATTTTAAAAAAATCGCAAAAAGACTATTATTTACAACTCCCTCGATAAATTATGAATATTTTGAGCCTGACTTGAGTCAGCTGCTACAAAGACAGTTCTTACGACGTAACTCTACGTATAAGGCTCTGGTTTCGGGGACACATGCATATAAGGTCTTCTTTTTCTTCTTTACAGAGTCGGCAAACTGGGATATACAACTGTCCCCAACTTGTAAAGATGAGCGTTCATCCCAATATGGTCCAGTCACTCTAGCAACAATCCTCGCGACGCTTTCTCTTATAATGAAATATCTTCTTACCAATATAAACGAAATGTTTTAACTGTCTTCAGGAATCCAGGCTAACTCTGTATGCAAAATAATTCTCAAGTCTTTTAAACTATAAATTTAATAACTTAAAATTCATACCTTTGTTCAATTTTCTTACTACAGAAAAGGCACTTTTAAAGTCAATTTTTTTCATAATAGGCAAAAGTTTTATTTATATACAGTTTCTTCGAATCGACATCATATTGACCACTAAAAAATTTATATTTCATTCATAACATTAGAAAATATAAATATATATTGAACCCAACTAATAAAAATTAACTATTTTCTGTTTATATATATATATATATATATTGAACAAAAATGTCAAGCTTAGCTTAAACATTCATTATTCTATTTTTCATACTTCAGGAAGCTGAAATATAAAAATTACGGTACAAAAATGAACTTCAAGGGCATTAAAATGAGCATATTTACTGAATTTTTTTCAATAATTATGTTAGTGCACTTATCAAATCATTAGTTTGTTTCTATAGAATTGATGATTGATAGTTTCATTCCTGCATGTTGATGTGTTGTGTTTATTTACTTTTTCAACAATCCCTCCCTACAACCAAGAGAAAACGAAACACAATATTCCAAGATCCCCTAACGTATTAAACAATAAGATCCTTTGGAGTGATGGAAATTATCTTCTCCTCAACAAAAAAAAGATAAATAAAAAAGTTTTTTTCCCTCCTTCGTCTTCTTTATATTATCTCTTTCCCTCTCATCAGAATCGATGAGGAATCCCCTCAATAAAGTATGTCAGAACATATCTATATATATATATATATAGGCATGGATGAAGACGGGGTAAAAATAAAGATAAGACAAATTAATATTCAATCCACGCGCCGCACCAAATATTTACCCTAAGAAATTCCAGCTAGATTTGTAGAAAATGACTTAATGATTTCTTGGACTCTTAATTGGAGAAAAAAAACAAAAAAAGAGGTTCAATATTATGGATCCCTTCCATAAGCGTATCGATTTCACCTGCCTGATTATATTATTATATTATTGAATATACCTACATATATAACATATAAATAATAATATATTCAAATCAGCTCATTACTTAATTTTTTGACAAATTTTCTTTGAGAAAAAAAAGAAAGAAAAAAAGTTATTCATTAAGAAATTCATACACAAAAACTTTGTTTTCTCCCTGTTTTTATTATCTTTTTTCTTTTTGTAAAAAGAGTTAATGAATATCTCTCTATGATAAAAGAAAATTCATGTATGAGACCCATTTTCTTTAAATATCCATACATACATACAAAAGATTTCCTTCATTACTAATGAAGATAAGAAGAAAGGGATTCAGAAAATCCTTTTGATTCCGGGATGAAGCTTAGGGTTACATTTATACATATATGGATTTATTGGTTAATGTGCTATGCAATAAAAGGAAAGCATTAGTCCATATTTAGGAGGTATCAGGATATAAAATGCCTGTTTACTGATGTATAATAGAATATAGAAAGTTGAAGCATAATCAAGGTAAGGGCTTGGTTTTTTATGCCTAAATGACCATTAGCCATACAAGGATCTATTATAAGAATCAAGCATTATTCTTGTATATGGCTAATTGATGGGGGCCAACATTGCAAGAGTCTTTTATTCAAACATATCTTTTGCCCATGTAATACGAATAATTTGTATCTTACTGGATAAAAATAAGCATAATAGCATGTAAATTAGTCTATCGAACCTAGGATCCTATAAATGAGGTTGACCAAAATAGGCCTTCCCCTCTCAGGAGTATTAACCTGCACCCCGACATTAAGAGGGGATACACGTCTTAACCCACGGAGCAATCACACTCCACACATATATCCATTTGATAAAAAACGTCCTTACATGGCAATTTCACTTCGAGTAAAGATCTCTCATTTGGTATTAAGGTTTATACACAATGCGTGATAAACTTAAAGGGTTTGACAACCATGACCACTGATTCTGTTTAAGCGGCCACCTATGTATAGAGGCACTTGCCCATAGCATCCACCAAATTTACCCTGATGAAGAAAACATAAGTATTGGAACTTCTATGTACATAATGCTGCCAACTATTTATAACTGTCACTTTTTTATAATAAGAAACTTTATTGATTTAGAGAAATTACATATATAAATATATATAAATAAACATTCTAGTTTAAAATTAGATCTCTAAACAAAAGTTAAAAGGCGAAAAAAAACAATATTGCATAATATAAAACAAAACTTAAAAACAAACACATATTCTTGAAAATATACCACCAACACATCAAATTAAGTACATTAAACACAAAAATAGTCAAACATTATATATCGACAATATAACATGATAAATAACAAACATACAACAATAATATAATTTGGGAGTTTGGGAGCTTGTGTTCACTTTTGGTGACCAATACAGATAGGTTTGACTTATATAGAGTATAATCTGGCCTTTATTTATCATAAATTAAATACAATGTTTGCTTAACTGCATAATGAACTTGTTTGTAAATGCTTTGAATTTTATGGAAAATACGAACTTTTATATAGATCTTTTAAATACAACGATTTGAATATGTATAAGACTTTCTCTATAATATAATAAACGAAATGATCTCAAGTAGTTTATCTCCCTCAATGAGTGGGTTTGTAACATTTGTCTTTATTGTGAAAAAAAATGATTCTATGACGAAAGTTAAACTTTTTTTTTAA
>CP045891.1:13079824-13107990 GCA_013387185.1 Caligus rogercresseyi | reverse complement strand
TCTAAAAAACAACTGAATCAAAATATAAGTACAGGTTTTTATATTTTATATTTATGTCTTAATGACAATGATCATATCGTGATAGAAAAGTCATTTCGAAGAAAAAAGAAACTTAGACAAATAAGATAAATATTTTTATAAAAGAAGTTAAAGATATAAAATTTAAAAGAAGTTTGATAGAAAAAGCTATTGTTTTCTTAACAGCTTTAATTATTAATATTTTTTCAATACTATAAGAGCATCGCAAAATGCATTTTCTACTCAATTCCTCAAAACAATTATATGAATTATTAAAAAGACTGTTGCTATAATCGTGTTTGTACGATTGCTATTTATTTATGACATACAAGGAAATTATTTGAATACATCGTACAATAATAATGTGAAGATTTAATAATTGGAGCCTTTGGTTTGTATGTAAAATGTATGGCAATTGCATAATTAGTCCTTGACCATCAAATAACTTATTAACTAATTTGTCATCCAATAATTATTTTTGACAGATAAACAATGAAAGATAAATTCCATGCTTAGTGGATGCAAGAAGAAGATTTGCCTGTGGTTCTATATTTCATTTCAGGTTCGACAGAGAAAATATTATATTGTTTGGTTTCTACAAAAAATGGTAATAATAAATTGAATATTATTATTTGGTGATGACGATAAATTGATTTTATTTTTGTAGAATTATTACACACTATTGAAAAATGATCTGATTTTTTAAGAAGTCCACATATATATTTTGAATGAGTTTTTTAGTTAGACTGATACTAAACTGATTTTATTAAAAAAAGATTTTGAAAAGATTTAAGATTTATAGTTAGAAAAAATACCAGATAACAATATAAACCTCAAATATGATGCAATATGAATATGCTACAACAAAAACAATAAGTAACATTTTGAAAATAAATAATTAGTTTACCTGATTTAGTCATTAATCAAAATGGGTGGCTCTGTGATAATGAAATACAATTATATTCCTCAGTCAATGACTTTTTTCTGCATACGATCTTAAAAGAATACCACCAAGAATGATAGGTTGGATTATTTCAAAATATATTATTCTCATAAATCTACTCATTACGATTCAATGGATCCATTTGTATAAAGATGAAAAATCAAAGATCTTAGCAATTGAAGCCCATTTTTATAGAAATAGATTGATTCATAGGAGCACCCACAAAATGAATTGGTATCTAGATAGGGGTAATATCTTTTCAATTTATATCCGAAATGATATTTTAAATATTGGGCGAGGTTTTATTGATGGCTCTACCTATGAGGGGGGGGGGGGGGGGGATATTCGAAAAAGAAAACCCTTCCCAATGGGTGGAGGTCTTTACAATTATCTATTAATAATATTATTCTTTGTGGATATTATAATTATTATATGTGGATTTTTATTATAGTATAAATATATATTTGTGAAGTATTAAAATAACATAAATATTTCCCTTCTTAGCAAAACTTTAAATTAAGAGTATAATTATTCAAAACTTTAGATAGATATATATGTAAATCTATAATCAATTGACAGATATGTATATTATTAGCTCTGATATACATAAATTAATAATATGAACATTATTTTTAAATAATAATTGAAGTCTCTTGTATATTTTTACATTTATTGAAAACTTACTTAAAACTTGGAATTATATTGATCATAAAGACTATCAGGCCATATATTCCAGGGATCACAATTAACAATGTCAAAAATAGAACTTTAGCCGATTTTTATTGTGATTAATAAGATGCTTTGTAAAAATATATTTTCCTAATGGCAAATATACAATTTATTTCACGTTTTCTATCATGGTCAAAATTTCGAATACGAATGCAGAGTTAAACCAGGCAAAGTCCCTGGGGAATGCCCGAAAATCAGTAAGTTTCAGTATAACGAACAAATGAGAGATTTATATGTTTAATTTATTTTCATTTATCTATTATATATCTGAATATATAAGTACATATATATATATATAATACCTGTATTTTATAAGAAATAAAACAATTCAGTCATCGAAGAATAGCTTTTGGCCTTAATTTACGAAATTATCATGATAGAAATAATTTTTACGGATAAGAATGCATCAATATCATCAAATTGTCACCCTTTTAACTGCAGCAGTCGAGTAAATGTTTTGAAAATGAATAAAATATGTATATTTTTCAATTCAGTGCGAGTAATTATCCACGTATGGATTTTAATATTTTGTTTAAACGACCCCCCTTCAGCAATCCTATTGAGAACGAAAAAGTCTTCAAAAACTCTTATAGTAAATATATGTTAAAAAGTATTTCGCATAAATTTGAAGATCATTTATCTTTGTATAATTACAAATAAGTAATTATGAATTCAAGGAAAGAAAGGAAAAAACACTGTTAAAATACAATATTATTATTTGCTACAAATCTCCACCCTTTTGATAAAGAAATATGTGATTATATTCATAGAAAATTCTTGGCTTTCAGACAAGAATATAATTGTGGGCGGGTTTCCCTGGGGTCAAATAACTTTTGACCCTCTCTGAGATATTGTTTTCTTCTTGCTGTTGTTGTCGTTGTTTCTATATACAATGTGAGGAGTTGTGTATAGTAGAAAGGGTGTGAAAATCATCTCATTGATTCAGAGAGAGAGAGAGGGTAAAAAACAATTAATTTAAAAAGTAGGCTTTAAAGATATTTATCTCTTTACTCAAAAAAGACTAATGCCTCCGCACTCTTCATTAATTCATAGGAATGTGTGCTGTTATCGAGGCTGTTTGAAGGACTTGAGGAGACAGCCAGGTGGTCTTTGTCTCTTTTTAGATAAATAACAGTATGAGATGACATATGAGAGAGACCACACTCGTTGGTTAAGAAAACAAAAGCTTTCGAAATCCTTAACATAAAGTGTGTATTGCAAAAAAAAAGTTGATGACAAATGTGACTCCTCACCGTTCCCTTATTATAATATGTAGAGAGAGTTTTCAAATAATAATAATAATACATGTATGATGTATGACTACCTACCTAAATTTGAATAAAGACTATATAAGCCCTCATTTCCCCTTCTAAACAATAATGCCAGATGAAACCCGAGAAAAGATATGTCCCCTCCCCCCTTAGAAACACATAAAATACAAAGAATTGTATGTATATATATGAAGGAAGCAAATGTTATATGAGCCCAAAAGTTCTTTTTTTTTGAGCAAGTGAAAACTTGCAGAAAATTAATTTGAATCCGCCACATTTTATTATTATTCACCAATAGAATAAGGAATATATAAATCATCAGTCAGTTGAAAAAAAAAGAAAACATGTATCTGACTCAAGAAACATCTTTTAACAAAAGATAAGTTTGCAAAAATGTATAAGAGAAGACGAAATAAAGTAGCATTCAGATATTTAATTGGATTTTGAGGAAGACTTTTTTTTTGGAGTGTCTTATTCGTATACACATTTATATAAATGGTTATAAAAAGCAGGTTTTCATATTGTATGGACACGAGGGGAAAAGAAGGTAAAGGAAGAGTTCATCGTGGTGCTTTTAAGAAAATATATGAGTTCAAGTCATTAAATATATTTGCACTATTTTATATAGAAACATATATAAAGAAGAAGCATTATTTATAAGAATATATATTGAGGGTACCGTATCTTTTTGACATATTGGTAGGCTGTTATCATTTGACTGTATAGAGTGATAAGTCTAAAGTCATGTTGAATCCATTGGTAGCAAAGGAACTAGAGCATATATACACTCAGAGAGTGCAAACTCCGCCGTCATGAGCCTTCCGAGGCGGATTTTTCACGACTGGGGAGGCGTAGAGAGACGGGGAGGGTTCCCCTAGACGGAATTCTGAGAGGAACACGCTGCACCCAATTTCACAGCACAGCGACATCTATTGGCAGAGTAGGCTAACTTGAAAATTTAGTAGTATTTAGCTCATTGGCGCCTTAATTCTGCATTCAGAGATGCCAAAATTTAATCACTTCTTCCTTTTGGCACTTCCAACAATCCACAAATTTCATCCAAATCCGTCAGTACTTTTTGAGTTATCCTGCAAACGCCAGTGAAAACAATACCTCCTTGCGGAGGTAATAACATATATCGGTAATTTCACATAACTGGCTTAAATAACAGGAATTGTGTTTAGGAAAATACGCCAATGTCTATTGGTGCAAACTTATGTCGTTAAAACAAATTATTAATAGACATTTAGTCTAAAATGATTACTACGAAGAAGAAGAATAACAATTATAACAAAGACTAAAACTAATGGGCAATAAAAATCATTATAATAATGCACAATACATTCTTTTAAATAAACGATTCTCAACTATTTTTTAAAAAACATCATTTTGAAATTGTCAGAATCTGACTTAATTTTTTAAATGAAGTAGGGAAGTTTATCGGAAATATTGACCGCCTTAGAAGTAATGGTCCACGAATTGTTGGAAAGAGATGGGATTGTCAGAGAAATGTTTGTTCATGATATTTAATTGATTATATATGTTATAATAAGAACTAGGCGAACCTAGGAGAGTTCGTAATGAATGTCCAACTAGTGTCAAAGCTGCTACTCTTTTAAGCCATAATTTTAGAACTCAAAGAGCCCCAATTATGACATAAATGGAGGTCGATTTGACACTCCAAGCTGTCATAATTCTGACATTTATAACAAGATGGTCGAGGGATGTCTGGTTTGAAAACCCAAATATTGCATAGTGAAACAAATTTTACAGTTGGGTTTCGACATTTTTGAAAGCTAAAATTGTGACCTACAAACCTAAAATTCCAATGGATTGCATGTAGTCCCTTGTTACATTTTTGTACTGTAATTTTTTTGACAATCGTGTGTTAGACGTATGTATATATCTATACTAATAAAAAAAGAATTCCGTTCGTTGTTCGTTCGTTCGTTCGCTTCCCTGTATCTCCCGAACAGTTCATTAGATCCTGACGAAATTTTCAGTGAATAGTTTTGAGAGCTCAGGGAGTGTTTTAGTGGGGTTTTAGTCCCCAGGAAAATTCGTCATCGACATGCTTATTTTATTCGCCAAAACGTTTTTTGGCGATTTTTAAAATTGGCAACTTAGATTTTTACCAAATTTTCTGTGGATGAGACTAAGGTGATAAGACGTGTTTTTATTTTACGGTGTTTACCGGAAAACTCGTTTTCTACCTGATTACTTTACAAAAAGTTTTTTTCTATAACTGTCTTTCCCCCCAAATTTAAGTTTTGAGGAAAATAACATTTTTTATAACGCAACATCGCGCTAAACAAATTTTAATAATGTCTACAGATGGGGAGTAATGTCAACCACTCTCAACTTTTCTTGATAAATATATGAAGTCGTACTCTCTCTTAAATTTTGGCTGTTTTCCCCATCAACGGAGATCAAACACATACTCTGATATTCAGCGCTACCATACATTTATTGGGCACTCTATGTTCCCTATGAAATGACTTAAAAAATAAGTTCTTTTTATGATATTTAAATACCCAGCCTTAAGGAATACAAAACGGAAAAATGGTAATGAAGACCCAATGATAACTTTTAAGAAACTGTAATTAAAATGAAAAGTCACATTCGATGATTTCACTGAAATTATTGAGTGATTTCTTCTTTTTACAATGTTTAAATACCCATTAAGGAATACACAACGGAAAAAATGGCAATGAAAGCCCAACGGCGGCTTTTTAAGGAACTTATTTAATTGAAAAATCACATGCGATGACATCACTAAAATCAAGTTGGAAAATCCCGGGCAGCGCCGGGTAACATTCGCTAGTATATATATATATATATATATATATATATTATATATATATATATATATATATATATATAAATATAGAAAAATATAAAAAATTATTCAACAAAAAAACTTTGGAAAATTTTGGTATTTGGAGTATTTTGGAGTCGTGTTTGTTATATTAAAACAACTGTCTTAATAATTACAGGGCTGAAGGGTTATTTGTATTCTTGAAAAAGTTCAAAAGCATGTCCTTCCTTACAAAAGAGACTGATGATGGAATAATCCGATTAGAAGAGACGTCCAGGGCTTTCCAAAGTTCATATGTGTGTGTTTATGTGTGTCTGAGTTTGTCACATTGAAATATGATTATTAAGGGATCAGGATGTAAATTGATATCTTCAAACCAGGGGATCAACAGAAAACATATGTTAAAAAAAAACAAAAATATATGGACGACATAGAGGAGTTTTATAAAATTGAAAGGATCTTATTTTTTTAGACATGTTTTATTTTTTTAGGAAATAAGTAATTACATGTTTATATGCCAGTATATATTCTAAATTTAAATAAAGGTTAAAAAATATTAGATTTTAATCAATATGAATAACATTTATGGATTTTTTAAATTTGTGGAACCTAAGAATATATTATTATATATTATATGCAAGATCAGCGAGTGAATCGTTTTACACAAAAATCATGTTATTCATCCATGGTTTTGATGTATTGTCCCTTACGTTTATTCGTGATTCACTACAATTTAAGAAAAATCATCACTATTGTGATCTTAAAGATACAAAAGTTTATAATTTAGTATGGTTTTCCTATGATATTTGTTTTCACCAAACCTATCATAGGACTCATCAGAATATAAAAAGCATACAAGAACATTATTTAATATTTCTGACAATAAACATTTTCTGGATACGGTTGATATTTCTTGAAAAATATAGTTTTGGAATTATGTGAATTACTCATATAGCACTTATTTTATCAGCTTTTCCATCACAATAAAGCATTCTTTGCTCATTTTTTAATTCAGTACTTTATAATTGCTAATAATTGTTTTTTAAATAAAAAACGGAAATATTTATTTTTCATCATTTAAAATGTTTAAATCACGTTTAAACTTTTCCGAACAAAGTCTCTTGAGGCTGTTATAAAAATTGAATAAATTTAAAGGGAAGAGGTGCTTAGGTCGATGGAAACTCTTTGTAACGATCGGATTTACTATCTCTTTACTCTGTCGGGCTTATGTAGATACCACAAAATTCTTTAACTCCTAAATAAATTTTATCATTATATGATAAAACTTTTAAAGGTTCTTTGGACACGTGGTCTAAATGATTTAGATTCTTATACATGAGCTTATTTTTATTTAGCTACGGCATTATTTAATTTATATTTTCGCTATAAAGAGGAGTCTAATAATGAATATTCTTTTTTTAAAGAAATATAATATATGTACGAATTAACAAGATAAATTAGTAAATATCATCTATGCATAGATTTAGCTATATGGGTGTACATTTTTTTGTTGTAAGTATACGTTATTTGTTCACAAAAGGCGTGAAGAGTTATTATTTTAATGAGATAAGATGTTGTTTTTGGGAGGCCTAAGATAGGCAACGCATGAAACAAAGAAGGATGTCTTTGTGTGAGGAGGAGTTCTGTCTCCAGGTGTTATTTGATTACACATTCTAAGACTCATAAATCATAAAATCTCATAAATTTGGCCCATGGGGCGTATTAATTTAGGGGTGAATGTGTTAAGTAAATTGATGATTTCAATTTTTTTGTGAATTGAAAGGGATAGCTGTAATTTGTACCCGTCAGAAATTGCGATGAACATTAATGAATCAACTAATCTAAACATATTTTTAGTAAAACTGTTGAATAAACCAATTGAATTATATACAATGAGAACAAATTGTTCCATAACTTGATTAATTATACATATTTTAACCATAAGATACTATCAATGAGATCCACTAATTGTGCTTGTATCGGAGATAAAGTAAATAATATTTTGTTACTCCGTCAATGTAAGAATTATTTTTTTATTTCACAGTTCATGACATATATATACCATAACCAAAGTATAAGGTATATAATAGATGCTAATGCGTAAAAAATACATTATTAAACATTATAGTTTAAATTTTAGCATCCTAGCTGAACAATCATAAAAAATATAACAATTAAAATCATATATAACCGAAATGACAAAAATAAACGAAAAAACACGTAAAATTATAAAAAATCTATTTGTAGTATATTTATTTATTGAGTAAATTTGATGCTCTGAATTACTTTTCAATATTTTATAAATTATCTTTTTGTAATACCTTCAAGTACCTGCAGTGATGCAGTTTGTTCATATGTACTAGGTATTTAGTACACCTAGGTAAATTAATTTTTACAGTATTTACACTTTGAATAGTTCAATACAAAAGTAGGACGAAATATTGCATTATAATCCTCCAGTGAATTGCATTAGTATATTGAACCTTTAAAGATCAATCCAATATTTAGCTAACCAGATATAATTTAATGTTGTTGCATGAATATAAGAATTCAGGAATTTTGCTCCAACTTTATTATATGATACTCTAAGGTAAGTGATATTTAAAGCTGTAATAAAACCATAATTTATATTGGTTTAAGTTAGTTCATCTTTTATATTTTATAAGCATGGCAGAAATAATAAGTTCGTATCCATGAATTGAAGAATTATTTTCCCATTTCTCGCAATTAAGGTTGGTCTTGATTAAATCAAAGCATTTTTTGGAAATGAAATCAAAACTGATGGACAGTTACGCAAAAACTATACATAAGTGAAAATATAGTTTGTTATAAAAAGTTATACACTTACCCATAGAGAGAATAAGAATCGATCCAAGGAAATGCATCATTTTTGGGCTCGGAACACAGATATATCGTGGAGAGAGAAAAGTATCACACAGCACACTATCAATTCAATCTGAGATAGCTTCTCCGGGTTTTTTCAAACACTTATCGATGAAAGACCTATATTTTCTTTTTACTTCAGCAAAACAAAAAAAGCGTGTAGTTAAACTAAGGTAGAATTTACCCTTTAGAAAAGCTAGGCGTACTTTGTTGTTCGAAGCACATTATGCAAAAAAAAAAAGAAGGGAATTGAAAATTTGCCAGGGTTTTATAAATATCCTAGAAAATAAAGGCGTCAGTCACATACACACATGAGCAAGGATGATGAGTTCAACACTGATCTCTCTTTCAGGTTTTTTTCTTCTTCTGTCTTGTTTTAGTCATGAGCGCCGGGCAACAGTCATAGGTGGTGTGGAAGCGTGCGGGTGCAAGCGGTTTCTTCATAGGTTAAACGGGCGGACAAGTATAACAAGTGGGGTGAAAAAAGGGTATCATCTTCCTCAGGAAAAAACGCCACAAAACGAATTGGAAGACATTCCTGAAAGTATTATCGATAATGTAAATAGGAGATAGTCATTGAAAAAAAGAAATGTTTTATTTTCTGATAAAAAATTGAGATATATATATATATATATATATATAAGATTTATAAAGCATTCTTTAGATTTTTAGTCTATGTATAGATAGTATTATAAATTAAAATAAATTCATTGCGATAACGTTCTTTCTACATGGGTTTGATCAATATAATTTTCCACTCTCAGGAGTCAAATGTCAGCTTTCAGCGGTTGTACTATGCCAGGAGGATCCAAATATAAAATAAAGTTGTGCTTCATATATCTATTGTTAACATTTTTCAAACTAATATTAATTTTAAAGAAATCACAGAAGCTTTTATATATAATTTTTGTGTTTAAAAACCAGTGTTATATTTGTTTATTGGACATTGGTTTTTAAAACAATAAAAATAATATATTTACTTGCTTACATCTGTTGAAATCTTGTTTTTATATAAGAAGAATAGAAATATACTCTCGTGAAATATGCCTAGCCACAAGATAAAACTAGAGGCCATAATTGAAAATAGTTACTTAGCAGACAAATATGTCAAATCCTTGATAATATCCTAGAAGAAGGACTCCAAGTTTTGAAATACTTTATGTTCCCTTTGACACAATATACAAAATCGTTTGACATGCATTATAAAGCAGAAGAAAATATTGAAATACAATATTTTCAGAATACTAACAACGCCCCTTAATATTTAAGTAAGTGCTATCTCCAGATAAGAATATCTTTTAGAATGGACTGTGGCTCAAACTCGATCCCAAAAAACTAAAACCCATTTAGCTTTATGTCTAGGTCATATTTGTTTTTTGCTGTTGTACTACTTCCTCAAGACTTGAAAAAGCGTCCCAGTCAACGTATCAAATATCCTCAAAATGCGTCCTGATAGTTGCATAATAAAATTTTATGAAGGACAATATAGACTAGCTCTCAATCCTAGACGGAGGTATTTTTAGAACTTGCGTATGTATTGCATATATATTTGTCAAGTAAGTTAAAAAGGAAAATTGGCCTGCAAAGCAATATATTATTATCCTTCTCTGTTTTAAGATTGCAGAATCAATTAGGTAATAATTACAGTCTCTACAAATGAAGCAAAAGAAAATTTTTTTAACACCTACCTATCAAGACATGTATACACAATGAATTCACTAACGTCAAGGAAAAAAATGGTCATTAAGCTTTTAGTTATTGACGAATTGTTACAAGTAAAGCTACTTTTTAATGAAGAAACGCATCACAAAACTTGAGCGGTCATTTTATGATATTCATTTTATACGTCTATCAATTAAACAAAATTAAATATTAATCATCAAATTAGTTTATAAATCCGTAAGTTGTTTTTAAGTTCTTTAATATTTTTTTAGGAGACCAAGAACAATACTTTTTTATAAAGAATTACAGTTTATTTTTTGACCGATTGGATACCTATTAGCAGCTTATTTTTCTTTAAATGATATTGAACATATAAAACCAAATCATAAAGTAATTTTTATACAATAAGATAAAATACAGCTGACCCCTCAAGGGATATATATGATCATTTAAAAAGATTCTGCAACTACTTGAAAAATTCAATATGCCTTTTACTTACGATGGCATAAACCTTTCAGTCAGATAAAATAGTCTTTTTAGATCACGGTCATTGAATAAGGGAAAGGAAGGCATGACTTTATATCCCATTTTTCTTAAAAAGAGATGAAAACTAATACGAATAAAACTAGTATTGATTAAACAAATTATTTGTCAAAACATTTTATTGATCCATCCATAGGTATGTATGGATAAGGCCTCTTATCACTATCATCATTTTGATTACTATGGAGTTTCAAATATGTAAAACAACATATTCTAGAATTGAGCTGTTATGCAAATGAGCTTTGGTTACGTCTCATGATTTGGCACATGATTGAATGCTTAGAAGATATTAGATGAAAATTTTTGTTATTTTCTTTTTTTTTTGGGATATTATATTTATTTTTTTATTTGCCTATTGGTTTGATAGAATTGCATCCGACAGGATATAAATATCATTATAGCGTTAAAATTAGTCTATCGAACCTAGGATCTTATCAATGAGTAGACCAAATGACTACCCCTCTCGGATTCGAACCTCGCCCCAACATTGAGAGTTGAACACTATTAGCACGCACGGCTATCGAGCTCCCTTTTTTTTGCCTATATGGTCGATAGAATGCATCCAATAGGATATAAATAAACATTATAGCATTAAAATTAGTCTATCGAACCTAGGATCAGATATTTTTATTCATTTATTTGGGCTATAATCTCGCTTTTATAGTACACAATAACTATATTTTAAAAGAACATTCATTGATCTTCTCGATATTATTTTATGCGTTTGCTTCTGATACAAAAAACCATTTGAAATAACATTATGTTTACAACTATAAGCAGACATAAATATTTTAAATAAAATAGTACGGAATTTAGCACTTTAGGAAAACTATATTTCAATTTAATTTTTTTGGAGTTATTTTCACTAATTCAGGTTTAAAGTTTATCTCATCATTTAATAAATTAAATACCATTTATTACTTATAGAAATCCATATGGTACCTTTAAATACATTGTGTTACATAATAAAAAAATGGAATAGACGATAACATTATCTGAATTTATTGATTTGCATAACTGGTAGAGAGACAGTACTAACAAAGAAAACATAAATTTTTATAGAAGTGATACGTGTAACATCCTCTTAGTTTAACTAGATAATAAGTCGTTAGATTATCTCACAAGTTCCTACTTATAGAAATTGTACACTTTTATTCATATTTTTATTAACATATAAAACTAGAGCATATATACACTCAGAGAGTGCAAACCTCCGCCGTCCTGAGCCTTCCGAGGCGGATTTTTTCACGACTGTGGAGGCATAGAGAGAACGGGGGAGGGTTCCCCTAGACGGAAATTCCGAGAGGAAGACGCTCCCGGCACCCAATTTCACAGCAAACGACATCTATTGGCAGAGTAGGCTAACTGGCAATTTAGTAGTTTTAGCTCATTTGGCGCCTTAATTCTGCACGCAGAGATGCCAAATTTAATCAACTTCTTCCTTTCGCACTTCCACAACTCCAAAATTTCATCCAATCCGTTCATACTTTTTTGAGTTATCCTGCTGACAAACCAACAAACCAACACACGCCAGTGAAAACAATACCTCCTTCGGCGGAGGTAATGATCTTGAACACATAGACTTTGATCGCATCATAAGAGTCTCATTGAGTAGGATCATTAAATAGTCACCCATAGCTCATACCACCTCCTAAAAACTCTTTGGCATACGTCATTCAAACGATCAGTGAGTAAAATTAATATAATATTAGGTTACTATGAGCACAAAACAATTTGTTGATCCTTCGTTGACTCATAAGTAATGTTTTTTTAATGTAATCTTATCATGAGAAGTCCTCCATTGGCAAGAAACATTGAACTCCTCAACCAATAAAATACTAAATTGATCATAATGGATACCCAATTCTTTAGTGTGGCGTCATAAATAAATTACATGGACAGTATTATGCAATTTCTGTATTTTTCTTGTAATTTATCTATTAACGTTAATTGAATCCTTGACGTAGGTAGAAAATATTAACATTTTAATAACTAGTCTTGCTTGAATTGAATTACTTCATAAATGGGAAAACAGTTGTAATAATTGCTCACACAAGCTTTTTGTAACATGAACTTTTCACAAAATATTCTAGAGTTATAAATCTATATCTATTTATCAAATTAAGGCCATAATTTACAATTTAAGTGTTATTTTTATAGTAATGATGATCTACGGATCCACTCGTATTGCCGATCTAGGTTCCACATTAATAAGTCCAACGACAGTTTGAAATAGACAACAACCATTGGTAATATATCTTCATGACCTCCAAATTATTATATAAGATATATTTATATTTATAAATTACTGTGCTTACGAATTACATTTTTTTTTGAGTAACTAAGTGACCTTGAAGATCATTGATATCATTGACTAAAAATGTATATTATATATTTTAGATTTAAGCTTGAACTAAAATTGTACGATAAATGGATATAATACAATAGAATATTTCTTACAGATTGTAGTCTTTATGATTCAATTGATAGCAGAAATATATTTGTGGCAGTTAGATACCGTATTGTATCACCTACCGTCTGTTGGTTTAAATAGGAAAGCTTAAAATCCGTTTTCCTTATTTGAAGATTTCTTAATTTTAAAGACAATATTTAAAAAAACCAATTACTTTGTTGAATAGATAAATAAAAATCATCCGCAATTTTTTTTAATTATTTTTAGTCATATCATATTTTTTTTCCTTTTTATACCTCATATGCATAGACACTTTAAGAACTTGTTTTTTAACAGTTGTATTTGTTTGAAGTCATAATAATTTATTCGAGGATATTTATATAAATTTTGTTATTTGTGCTCTACACAGAGCGAAAAAATATGTTGAATTGTGCATTCTTCAACATTAGCTTTAGGCTTCAAGGATGAGATTATATTTACATATAATCGAAGTGGAGATATCTAAAATTATATCCAATGTTGATGAAAAAATATTAGGTGTTTTATATAAAAGCAAATATAATGTTACATAAACGAGTTTCCAAATCATTACTGGATCTTGTATATTATGACTGTTCATTTGGATATATGAACAAATTCATTTTTTATTCCAGAAATTTACCTTCTTCAAAATATAAATAATTTATAGGAAGAATTTGGGTTGAAGGGATGAGCTCCAATTAGATAAAGAGAGACGTTGCTATACATATTTGTTCAGGCGTCGTTTTGATTATCATTATTTATAGCTAATACTCTCCTATTGTTTATATAACATTTTCCTTCAATGTTTGGTGTGATAATTCATTTAAAGAGTAAAACACACACAGAACGTCATTATCGTCTTTGCATAGAACAAAAACAATATACTCGCATCAAATATTTACTCTTATAATAATGACTATATAATATTTCCATTCAGTCGTAGCGAAAAAATTTATTGATGCATAGGAAGGCATAGTTAAATGCTTACCAAAATAGAATTATCATGTAGAAATAATACATCTCAGCAATATTGTTCTTTTTATTTTGTTATCATCAGGAATGACTCTTTATTTTTATTCCTTATTATTACAATGGGTATATAATGAGGATCTATTGCCTGCAGAAAAATAAAACACAGTCAATGAGATTCCCTAATCCCATAGGAATCCTCGCTCAACGTCCTTTGCTCCATGAGCAATCATTCCTGAAGGAAGGTCATTGACAAGGCTTTCTTAATATAAAAGGATGTATTCAGGTTGGGTGTTTTTTGTATTGTTCGTCATCTTTATATGTACGTATGTATGATATATCTCTGATGAATATCTTTAAAAGGGTGAAAAGGGAAAATTGATGATTTGACGGAGATGGGTTTGACATCGAGGGAAGTATACATAGTATGTCCATCTATATGTGGCTTTGATTTTATAAAATGATATATATATATTATATATGTGTGTGTGTATATTTGGGTGTGTTTGTAATAATTTATATATCCATAATACAAATCAATTATATCATATATATATATATACATAATAAAAATCAATAAGCTTGAGGACTACATGTTTATATTGTGGACGAGGGTTTCTATGAGAGAGGCATTATGAAATTACCTTTAAAATGGCAACAAGTTATCGAACAAACGATGAATATATGACTAAATCGGATCATTCTAACTCTGCTAAATGAAACCTTCATTTAATGCAAAATAGTGGATTTCTTTTTACTACACTAATATATATTACGAGTATATATTAGACCTCCCAGGATGAAACCACTTTTTTTAGTTCTTACATAGTCCCAGCGATTCTGGTTCATTTTTTGATGCTGAAAACAATATCAAAATTTAAAAATCTCCAGCATTGTTAAAAATCGGACGTCACTGGTTTCAAAGGTTTCGTTATGAAGCAAAACTTTTGTTATTACTTATTTTGAAAAAAATTAACTTTACTAAGTTTAGCAATGTCAATTTATGACTTTAGATTTTTTTGCAAATTTTCGTCATAATATTTATGCCATAAATGAACATAAGTGCTGACGCGCCAACCATTTTTAAATACACTCCTACTAGGTTCTTTATAGTTTCAAGAGAAAAAGAAAAAGAGGGTACTCATGTTGATGTTTTTATTATATATAAATTTATTATATAAAATACATATATTTATTAATTGATATAATATATATGTATATATATTATATATAGATAGTCATAGCTAAATTTAGAATAATATATATATATATACATTATAAAAATCAATAAGGCTAAGGACTACATGTTTATATTGTGGAAGATCATTTTCTTAAGACTATATAGTTCCCAATCAAGCCTTCATTCCTCCTTATAGTGGTAAATGTTAGCTAAGATATCAATTTTGGTTTGACTTCACTTTTTTATGGTTACGATGTTATTTATTAGCTAAATCCATACAGTGTAAAAATATAAGAATACACTAGAAAATAGGAGAAAAAAATACAATCTTAAGACAGTTACGTAAAAAACAAAACATAAATGAACATTATAATTCAAAATTACTGTTTAAAGATAAACCATAATATAAATGACATATTAAAAATCATTTCTTATTCAATATAAAACGTTGATGCCGTCTTATTATCGATTCACTTTTTAGTTCTTTAACTGAAGTAGAAAATAAGAGGGAAAATTGATGGGTAAAAATATTTGTAAGAAGCACTATATTCAGAATTTCCAACAATATTCTTGTGAGACTTTTCACTTTTTTAGTAATTTTATTTAATCGAAAGATAATATGATAATTTGGATATTAGCCACGACAAAGAGGTTTTTATTTAACTTCCAGAAGAGATGTGCAGAGTGGGTTCCATCAGAAATATTATTTTAAAACTGCGAATTTGAAGTACTTATAATACATAAAAGGGTTGCAATAGCCGTGCGTCTTAAGGCGTGTTCAACTCTCAATGTTGGCCCCCAGGTTCGAATCCCGAGAGGGGTTGGTCATTTTTGGTCTACCTCATTGATAAGATCTTAGGTAGTTCTCTATCAACAAAATGGTTTAACAAACGGTTTAAACTAATTAAATTACTTTTAATTCAAAATTTAAAAATTATATTTCTGATGAAACTCACTCTACATAATAAGACTGTTCATATTTAGCTTTAATAAATAGACTTATAGTATTGATAGCTGTGATATTAAATAGAATATAGCGATACTGATGGTTAATTTCCCGATAGCATAATTTCTTGGTTCCATCAATTTAATTTATACTATCGAACGTAAAAATAATGCAAAGTTTTAATCTATCGTTGTGGATATAATTACAATTACATTATTGATATAACTTATATTAATATCCATGAAGATATTATATTATTAAGCTGTACAATTACAAATCGTACATCTTGGTTTTTTTGGTTAGCAAGGTACAAAAAAATAACTTATATTATAGGGTATGGGAATAAGTTTTAATCGTTTTTCCATAGATGGCATTTCAAGTATCGCTTGCTTATTTTCGAGCCTTTCATTGCATGCATTTAAAAGGTGTGTATGTCAACTGTTCAACGCAGTATAAGATTTGAGGTGCAAAAGAGTTTGAAACAAAATATTCAAGAAAATGGACCGGAACGGTCCAATATACACGGGAATCTAATTTTGCAGCACGGCAAACAGTAGGCCGCATGTTGGTCAACCCGTTCGGTCGATGAAGTCGATACTTACTGGAGATGACTGATCATCTCAAAAGAAATAGAATTCTTCACTCGAGGAATCTATTTATTGCCTGAAAGATGGTCGAAGGTTGTCACTTAGATGGAAATATTTTGAATAAATGATTTAATATTTTCATATTTTAAAGTATGTTTTTTTCTATTTAAAATCGATAAAAACTTATCCCAACCACTATATATATATATATATTTGTTCTCGTACAACTAAGTAGACGCGTAGCCATATAAATTACAACAGCAGTTGTCTCTTCAGAGGGTGATTGTTGATGAACATATTGTAAATAGGGAGACAGAGAAGGAACTTCTATTAATAAATTCATTTATAGATATAAACCCATGAGTTTTTAACTACCTTCATATTTATAAATAGATTCCAATGTATTTTGAGAGTGTACAATGTATAGGTTCTATAATTGCCTTGGGATTTAAAAAGGTTGATATAACATTAGTATAGGAGACTAATTTAAAGTATCAAGAGGGTTGGCACGTCAATAGGGTGCATGCTGAGGATGAAAAATGTCATAGACAAATGGATTTTAGGGTTTCTTTAGTAAATATACTGAGGAGTATGTGTGTATATATATACCAAATTATCTTTTAGGGTACTTATTGTGAAATTTTGAGTTATTTTACTGATTTTAGAAAACTTATGTTTTAAGAAAGCATTACATCTTTCTACATGAATAAAATGACTGGTTCATTTTGGGCAATATAAAAACAAGTTTTCACTCTTCAAACATTTGAGTTCAATGTAGAATGTGATGGGTTCTTTTGAAGAGATTATGCCATACATCTCATAGTTAAACCAGGTATAAAAGCATTTGATCTTTTAGTTGATGGATTTCACTTTTTGATAGCCATATCATCCATTTTAAAGTACATTAAATGAAGCATTTCTTACATCAATGCAATAAAACAGGATAGAATAGTTGTGTCATTTAGAAATGAAATATTTCTTTTGCAAGTCCTTGTTATCAAGACTATAGGTATATAAAATCCTTTATAAGACTTTTTACCGACTCTATTACTACATTGTAAATTTAGTCCCAATACTATTATCAATAAATGATATGCGAAAATATTTTAACAATTTATTATGAATTTTTTATGTTCAAAACTAAAATTCTAGAAAATAAAAACTAGCTTCACAAACGTTTTTGCTTCAAACTCCATGAGTTAATTAAAATACGTAACATTTTTTTATGGTTAAAATAATTTTATTATGTTACTGCAAAGAAGAATACAGTGTAAAAAAATTCACTAAAAAATACAGATAACATAAGAAATCAAATCAAATCTGGACGTTACGTAAAAAAGATTATAGTTCAAATTACTATCTAGATAAAAAATCATATATATAAAACAACAATTGATAAAACTAATTTGTATTCAATACAAAACGGGTGATGCATTCTTAAAATCCTTCTGATGTCGTTCCAAAAGAATTTTGAACTGTTTGGATAAAATTTATGAGGCTTCCAGCTCATTTCCAAGTTGACGCTCCAAAATCAGTAATTTAGACCTCTAAAGCAGATTGGCGGGCAGCAGCACCAATGAGGATAGGTTTTATATCTATATATTTCTAAAATGTACTAGTTTCTTATAAAGTTTTTGTGCAATTAAAAATATGAAATTTTGTATTGCAGATACAATTGCTTTGTGACTGGGTGGAAATTTCATCTTAAGATTAGAAACACTAAAAAGAACATAGGCTTTTAAAATATTTGAGGAATCGTCTTCCTTATCACACAACGCTAAGTTTTACGAAAAGCTTAAACACCTTTAGGGATTGGACAATCTACGAATGCATGAAAGATATTGTTAATAAAAACCCACAATTCATGCCAGGACGCTGAGATTTGAGGATTTGTCTTGAATTGTAATTTTGCAGTAAATTTTGCACTATCGGCAATACTACCCGTTGATCTCAGAATTAAGCATTAATCAATATTTTTTTGCATCAGCTTAGTACCTGAGAAATAGATGTTTTCCTTTACAGATGTTTTGTTAGAGACAGAACAATTTGAACCTATTTATAGAGCATTTTTGGAGCTTACTATTATCTTAATTAGAATGATAAATCATCTCTTTCTTTCTGATTAATTAATCGATATATCAAAGTTGGATATCCTTGATTATGATAAGCTATATGTATCTTTTTCTAAATATATTTCTTTGCTTGTAAAAAAAAACCATTTTAACGTTCCCACATTTAGGAAATGGTGGTATGATGGAATAGCCACTGAATACAACATAAGGAAGAGAATGTTTTTCTTTTGCACTTTGCGTAGGGAAGTGTTGGCCACCCTTTTGATCGCTGTAGTAAAATTTCAATTAAATTATATATAGTGCTTGAAACATATAAGCGTCAGTCCAACAACTTTGTTGATTAAATGTTAGCCCTAACACATAGTTTAATATATTTTATATTAGGCACTTAAAGTCTATGAGCTAATTTGCATAATATTAATAATGTCTCAATAACTCTCGATATGCCAGAATATATAATATAATTAACAATATTATATATAGAAAAGTAGGAGTAAGTCTTTAGATTCTGGTTTTGAATTTTAAGTAATGATTAATAAATAAGTATTTTTCGATTTTAATGGTTTTTAAATAATATCTTACAAAAATAGTTATGATTTTGTACTCTTTAATTAACTTTTTTATTGTTAGTATGAAATGACTTGGAATAAATAATAAAAAAGTAAAGTGTTATTTATATATTTTTTAATACACAACAGCAAGAGATTTCAATAAGTTTAAAAAATGAATTTTAAAACTACAAAGCTTTAATGTTTTATCCAGATTTAAACTAGATAAATAAAGGGTGTGCTCTTATGCATCATGAATATTTTGTAAAACTGTATTATATTTATAGTAACAGTTAAACGATAATAACATAAACACAAAGGGAATGTTTAGAGATGATATCAATATTATTTGATGGTACGTAGACTCAAAAAATATGTTTCCGTCACACCCTAAAGGTTAACAAAGGAACCTTTTTGCGCCCAAAAAAATGTAGGTACGTAGATCTCGAACATGATAATAGCAATTTTATTTATTATTGTACAATGATATTTACAAAAACGTTATATAAAAATAGTTCATTGTGTTGTGTGCAATACTATAAACTTATCCGAATTCAAATGACTTCTGCCTCTTTACCTAAAATGTACGAGGTGCGTAATAAACAAATGAGACTCTTTGTAGGTAAACCACAATAAAACAATGGTTCAACATATTATCTGAACTCTTTGCTAACGATTGCCACAGGGATTTTGTCAAATAGGAAGCTTTGCAACCGAAATTGTACATATGTATAAAAACATATGTCTAGATCAGGGATGGGCAAACTTTTTGAATTGCAGGGCCACTATGGGCTATAAAATTTGGAAAAGGGGCCACAGCAGTAGATCTACTGTCCATTTTCTTTTTCTTTGGTCCACTCATTTTTATAAAAGGTCTCAAATGGCAATGAGAAATTCAAGAGAGAAAAAAGTAAGGCGCGGCCACAATGTCATCGCGCCATCTGTTGATGAAACACGGTATTGTATGGACAGACATAATTAATTATTTATGAAACATTATTATTTATTTACTGGACAACCTCGGCGGGCCGGATTAAATTGTCTAACGGGCCGTATACGGCCCGCGGGCCTTAGTTTGCCCATGTTTGGTCTAGATCAGGGGTTCCCAAAGTGTGGTCGCGACCCCCCGAGGGGTCGCGAGACGTCAAGGGAGGGTTGCGAGACACCACAATGCTTGTGACCTATGTATAAGTTTGTTAGGTTTCCGCCACCTCAGAAGATAGTGGGGGTCGCCAGTCTCAGGAATTGTTTTGGGGGGTCGCGGATTGAAAAGTTTGGAAACCCATGGTCTAGATGGTAATCCTCACAGGTCATATATAGGACGTAACTGGGTTTACGTCTGTAAAGGGTTTTAACTTCTTTTGTCATAGCAAATAACTTCTCGTGTCTGCATTTTTATTGTATTTCATATTTGCATTGTGTTTTATCTTACAATTAATACAAAAATGTTTTAGAACAAGAAAAAAGACTAATTGGTTTTCGTTTTAATTGTTTTTCATAAGCTTTATTCCCATGTGTTTTGTCACGCACCCTGTGCTCATTGGGAGGTTGTACACTTAAAGGATCAACATATTACTTTTATTTATTTGTACACACAGGGGTTCATATTTAGCCTCACGTGCTGCATGAACTGTTTTATGGTATTTAGTGCAGGCATTGTGTATCAACTTACACGCTCACAAATTGTATAATCAGCCAGAGAGCAACTTCACACCTCTTTCATGAAACGATTAAGATTTTTTGAAGCTATCGTGGAAGTCATTATTGTATTCATCTTAATCATAATAACTGCGTGGCTTAGACTTTTTTGTTTAATTCAATATGTATTAGGCTGAAGTATATGAATAAGTATCAAATATCTATATATATTTTAGCCTAAAATTAATACTTTGGGAAAAAGAACAGTAAAAAGATTGGCGTTTTATAGCAAATGAAGGAGAAAAATATACTCCCACAAAAAATAGATCTTGCCATTCCGTGGAAATATGTGGGGGATCTGGTAAGATTTTATCCGTCTTGCTCCGCTGGACATCTTCAACTTCTTCAACGGATATGTGGCAGTACAGAAAATTTGCCAAAAGACAAATAAAATAATTATATCCAATATTTTATTTTTATTTCATTTTTTGTGACATTATTTGTTATGTCTGTATTTTGATAACAATTTTGTTTCCTTAAAGTTTTTTATAATTAATTTTAGTAGTTAGTGCTGCTAGATTTTAGATTAGAGATTTAATTTTAAACTATAATGTTATTATATATATATATATATGTAATATATCTATATATATATATAATATCTATATCAATAAAGTATTAGAAAAAAAAAGATTTTGCATCAATTATGAAACCATTTTATCTTAACCAATAATTGACAGCTATTGTACTTTCAATTTGCAGCATATATGTGACTAAAGTTGGCATATTAAGGCGTCTTATAACATATTTGCATAAGAATTTAAATACATATATTTAAAAAATCTTTCAAAATAACCACACAATTTATTGAGGGCATGACATCGTTTGCAGGGATTGTTTATCTTTCCATGTCAAAAATATATAAAAAAGTTAGTGCATTTTTTGTAAGGTAATGTTATTTTTTAGTGTATTTTATTTTATTGTTGTATAATTTCGCAGATTACCGATAAAATGTTTCGAACCGGAAAAAATCACCAAATTATTTACGTCTTCAAATTAATAAAAAGTAAATGTAAAGTCACATCAAGATTGCAGAAAAAGTCACTTATAAAAGGGGTGCGATAGCCGTGCGTGTTAAGGCGTGATCAACCCTCAATGTTGGGGGCGCAGGTTCGAATCCCGAGAAGGGATGGTCTTTTTGGTCTACCTCATTGATAAGATCCTAGATTAGAGTGACGAATTTTAATGCTATAATGCTTATTTTATCCTGTAGGAAGCTGCAATTCTATCAAATCATATAGGCAAAAAAAAAAATATATATATATATATATTTTATATATATAACTCTTTACCGTGAATCTAAAGCTCTAATGTGAGATATTTCAAATAAGAAAATATATTTACCAAAAAAATAAATCCAGAATAGTGAATATTAATTTTATCGACTATTATTCATAGTTCATTATAATGGGCTCATATATTTTCGAAAGGGAATGTATTTCAATATCTGATTACACATGGTTCCCATCTCTAAGGAACACAATCGAAAAAAAATTCCTTAAGTATGATTGGTTGAAAGAAAAGGAAAATGAATAACAATAATGATAAAATTTAGTTTCATAGAATAAATCATCACTTCACTTGCGCTGTCGAGGTGTGAACATCAACTGTAGATATAGGAATATCTTCTTTAAGAATACAAATTGTCTCTTATCATGAACCTCGGTCCATGACATGGACGATCCCTGTAAGTAACTCCTTTTTAAGAAACCTATTGATGTTAATAAATAAAGTAACACCTCACACTCGTAATAATAACTAGAGGCATATATACACTCAGAGAGTGCAAACCTCCGCCGTCACGGGGTCCTTATGAGCTTTCCGAGGCGGATTTTTCACGACTGGGGCGGTGTAGAGGGACGGGGGAGGGTTCCTCGACGGAAATTCCGAGAGGAAGACGCTCCCGGCACCCGATTCACAGAACAGCGACATCTATTGCAGAGTAGGCTAACTTGAAATATTTATTAGTATTTAGCTCATTTTGCATCTTAATTCTGCACTCAGAGATGCCAAAATTTAATCACTTGTTCCTTTTGACACTTCTAACAACTCCACAAAGTTTCATCCGAATCCGTTCAGTACTTTTTTTTTGACAAACCAACAAACAAACCAACGCCAGTGAAAAACAATACCTCCTTCGGTGAGGTAAAAGTATCTTGCGGCATCAAATCTGTCAATATATGGATCAACACTCCGACTCTGAGACTAGAAAAACAAAGAAAGTTGGGTTACCAACTGAAAAAGTAATTTGTATTGTCTAGTTTTTGAGAAATACCATATTGTCTAAATAATGGAACTGAATATATATCCCATAATAAACTCCGATAGTTTGAGAGATTATCATTACTAGAGACATCGAAAACAAAGAAAATTGGGTTACCAACTGAAAAAGTAATTTATATTGTCTAGTTTTTTGAGAAATGTCATATTGTCCAAAATAATGGAACTAAATTTGTCCAATAATAAACTTCAATAGTTTGAGAGATAATTAATTTTTATAGAAAAACTGTATACAAATCAATATTGCACAAGGAAATGGGTTTAACTGCATTCGTTTCATGGGCAGTTTTGCATTCTCAAGAGCCTAAAGTGGTGCTTGATATGTGGGCACTCCTTGATTTATTTGAGGAGAGGAAAGGAATATAATTAAAAACAAGTTCTTAAGTGATAAAGATTCATCCTGCATCCTCTCCCCATTCATCAATGTGTATTTGCTTTAAATAGTGCACCTTATACTAGATTATGTGCTCAAAATATTTATAACCTCCGGTTTATCGTTACACTGAATGGATAGTGAAATTGAGGCGTTAAACAAATGTATACCAATTATTAGTTTATGCTCTTTTGACTCAATACAATCTTTGGTATATTTTATTAATACTTGAAACATATTACCAGTTTTTGACATATGTTGATTATCAGTCGTCATACATTTCAATATCTATTCATATTTAATGTGTTCTTTCAACGACAATAGAAAAAATATACCTTTTATTAATTTTAAATCAATTTTTGGGCCAGATTTGTATAAGATTTTATTAAGTTTTATATCATAAATTGAAAAATATGTAGTTATAGAATTTATATAATTTTTTATAGAGTGTATTATCACATTACTGCTTCAAGAATATATTTAGTTGGAGCAACAACTGGTATGTATATATAAAGTCATAAAAATATCCGTTCATGAACTAAACTTCAATTATATATGAGTAGAAGCCTTTACTATTTTCTAAATATTTTTTGGAGTTAAATTATGTGAATATAAGAAGATCTATTAGTTAAATTTACATTAAGACTTACAACAGGTGAGAGGGGTTTGATATAAGAAGTAAAGCAACACTCACATTGTAGTGTAATTATTTTCAAATCAAATGCCATAAAATAACATGTATTTGTTATTCATTTCTTAAGAATTAAAAAAAATATATTGACTTTAGTACATCAAATTCCAAATATGTAAATTGCATGTTAATAGATATAAATTTATTTGTTCTCGAATGGGTGCACATAAAAGAGACAGATTGTCTTTAAGGTAATATTAAGTTATAATTATTTTTGGGGGGAGAAATTCGATTAAAAATAAATATTGCTTATTTAGAGTTTTTGTGTTTATGACGGAATATAGAAAAATTTGTGCAAGTTGAGAAAGTCGAGTCCCTTTATTAACACTAGAAAGACGGCAAAGTATTTCTACCTAGAAAGACGAAACAGTCATTTTGACTTCTCTGTTAATTTTTCAATGGTTCTCAAACTATACTTGATATTGGATTTATATTTAAAATATATTGAGACTATAAAATTGGTCAATAAAATAGTCAAATAAAAAATATAAGCTAGATTTTTTATTATTATTTACAGTAATTGGTTTACATTTTAAGAGTGACAAATTTTACATATTTTCGATTTTTTTGGTTAATATGTTTATTTTTTTCTACAATACTACAGTGTAAAAATTATAATTCACTAGATAGTAGGAGATAAAAAACACAATCTTAAGAAAATTACGTTAAAAATAAACATAAATGAATATTATTATTAAAAATTACTGTCTAAAGAAAAATCATGATTTAAAATGACTTATTGTCGATTTGTTGAGTTTGAGGTATTCGAGAGAATTTGAAGGATGTTCCACTTTTGCGGTACATTTCCACATACGATACTCTTACATCTAAAGCATTTGATGTTAGATTTATTATTCTTGCATTTTTGCACATAGCAAGCTTTTCTCTTCATTGGGGTCTCTTCTTCATTATCATTTTCTACACCACTAACATCTTCATCGTTTCCACCATATTGGTTTTGTTCATGGATTGTAGTTCTTGCATGAGTTGCAAGATAAACATCCTTCGACTTATTTTTGTTCCATTGATCTATGTATATTATTTTAGTTTTGATGGCCGCCATATCTAAAATATTATAGAAACCTGTAGGGGCCATCGTCTTGATGCCACCTTGGTGGTATATAAACGAGCCATCTGATATATATTATCAACTCCAGATTTGGTCTGGTTGTAATAAGAAACACTTTCTGGAATGTTTTTGAGTATCAGGAATACCAACCGAATTGAGTACTGAACTTAGGACTATAACGTTTTTTTAGGCTTGCCTTGATAGACCGTAAAAGTAAAGTCTTCAGCTTCAATACTATTGCAGAATTCAGAGGCTGTTTCATGTTCTTGATTGCTTTGGGCACCTCCCTCCTCATTCTTTTCATATTTCCCACAATGCTCGTATTCTTTTTTTCAGTGATTTAGCCAGTTTCAGTGAAGTGAATAAATAATCACTGTTGATGTTTCGTCTTTCGTTGAGATATCGCTCTGCAAGTTTCATTACAACGTACTCTGAGAACGACTGATTTTGGCCGATGGTCATTTTTTCCTAAGTAGGGGAATCCATTGACTAAGTAATGGGACTCAACATCTACAGCAAACCAAAACTTTATTCCGAATTTATCGGGCTTGTTTGCCATGTATTGTGTAAATGGGGAACGTGACTTCGTTGGAAATAATTGCTCATCGACCGTGATATTAGCACCAGGTTTGCAGCAGTCAATGCAATTTTCTATCAATCGGTTCCAAATTGTAGAAATCAATGCAAATTTTTCACTTGGATCTCTTTGAATTCCTGAAGATGTGATGTCAAACCGGATACATTACAGGAGCTCTTTACATCGATCGCGACTCATGGTCTCTCTGAAATACGGTGGACCCCAAACTTGGACCAAAGATCATTAATTGGGTGTCCTTTGGCAATGAATCATAAGAGATTCCAACTTGTTGCACATACAAGTATATCTACTTGCAGCAATAGCGTTTTAACAGGTTTATACTGTTACACAAACAGTATTTTTCTAAATCTATAAAAAAGAAGTCATTTTGACTTCTCCGTCATTCTAGGTATAAGTTGTCATAACTCTTCACTGAGTTAAAATATTTATGAGATATTTGATTGAAACCTATATTTGTGAAATAATTAAAAGTCATAAAATTTGAAGCACATCGGACCACTGACATTTAAGATATTAGCTTCTAAAGTCGAAAAAACAGTCAAATTGACTTCACCGTCTTTCTAGTGTTAAGAGTTCACATACTTTTACTTTACATTTTTTTAACTGAACGAATGTAGCTCTGATATGTTGAAGGCTTTGATATCTCTTCTTATTAAAGATCCAACTGTTAAAACAATATTAGAACCTCTCACTTACTCAATAATGATATTATAAATACCAGCACAAATATATCCATTTCGAGCCTTATTATTTCTCTTTCAAGATTGTAAACCATTACCAAAAAAACTATAATACTAAAATAATATCTTTTATATCTCTTCTTGTATGTAAGAAACATGTTATTCCAAGTACGAGAGTGCTCTGCAAGTAAATATAAAATATAAAGAAGAATGATGGCAAACGGAAAAGTAACACATACATAAATTAAAGAGCAGTATTTTATGAAAAGTTATTTGCCGCAAAAAAAATAAGTCATCGAGTTTTTTTAAGCTGCTTGCGATTTCTGAAGTATAGTTTATATATATATATATATATATATATATATAATTATATTATAATAGATATATATATATATAATTATATATATATATATATATAATATAGATATATATATATATTAGGGTGATTCTTATTTCCGTTTTTCGTATTGAGGTTCGGCTCCCCCTAGGATTTTACTTTAGTGCATGAGATCATCTTGTGAAAGTTTGAAACGAAATCGAATATGGGAAATGTCCGCTCAACGGGCCCAAATGTTATGTTGTAAATTATGTAATATTTTTTTTCCGCCATCGATTGCCTTTAACTACCTTATTTTAATGCTATTTTCAAACAATTTGCCGCAAATTTGTAGGTATGCTTGCAAGAATTATAAATCTGTTTTTATTTTTATTGTACATCCAAAATCAACGAGAAATATAAGCTTCAAAATGTTCATTTTTGGGGTATTTCTATAAAAATTCAAAACTTAAATTTCTCCTTGATTTGAATGTATATAAAAATAAAAACGGATTCGGAATCCTTGCAATCATGCCTACATTTTGCGGCAAATTAACTAAAATAGCAACAAAATCAAGGACATTAAAATTAAGAAAAAAGGTGTCCCGGTCGTTTCTGATATATATATATCAAAGCTTTAAAAAATATTTTTCAAATATATATATATTCATTTTACATTAAGCTTATTTGATTCAAAAATGGCTCCATCGTTATGCTTAATCTCCACCAATCCAGTCCATTTTTCTTGTGTTTGTTAACAAACCTCAGAGCTCTCAAGGAACAGACATGCCATTTCTAATACACACAAAATTACAATAACGACTTAATATCCTGTCTGTTAGGAAATCAAGCCCCATC
>CP045891.1:13034101-13079724 GCA_013387185.1 Caligus rogercresseyi | reverse complement strand
AAAGTGGACAGACAGAATACAGCTGTATATTGTTCTCTGCTATTGAAGGGAATCAGCTCTCTATAATCGTTATATCTATATGATTACGCTCCGTTGAGTCTAATTGTTTTCATTAATGTTTGTTTAGACATACCAAAATATTTACTATAAGCGTCAACCGTTATAAAGTTACACTACAGATAATACATAATGTGTTCTCATGAAAAATTATTTTGAATTATAATATTTTTTCAATTCAAATATATATATTTTTCTAATTTGTCAATTAACACATTTATTCAAAAATAATATTTTCTGTGATGCTTAGGGTTTAGTATAAAATGAAGGCTCTAAGTGAGTCTTCCTTCAATCATTTAGAGCCTCAAACACAATAGAATTTGCCATTATGCCATCTTAAAAGATTTTTACAATAGATACACTCATACATTTTTGTGGGCTTACAGAAAAGAAACAAATAAATCCCAGTAAACTGAGAGCTATTTTCAAAAAGAAGAAATAAGCCATCTCCACAACATCCAAGAAATACGTCCATCATTACCTTGGCACTGTTGAGCTGCATGAGAGAAATGCGAGGAATTAATTTATATATGAGTTAAACTTATCGACATGATTGATGAGGATATAAAAAAGTTGATCAATTGGAGTGATCATAGAGGAATGTAGAAAATGTTTACTATTTCCATAAATATGCAGAATATGTTGTTAATAAGTTATCTATTCAAAAATAGATTATTATTATTATTAGTTTGTGCCAATGACTTATTTTTTTCTTCACTTTTTCCTTAAACAGCAGCTTTGAATGCTCGGTATGAAGAATAAAAAATACATACCTTTTTGTATGTACCAAATAATATTTTGTCTGTCATGATTTGGAGGCATGATATTACAAGAAATAACGTCAGTTGATGGTCAATCCGAGATCATTTGATCATTAAACATTTAAGATTGTTTTTCAAACAAATCAATTGGTTTGATTTCTTATTTTTTAAAAAGGCATTACGAAACTAATTCGGAATATGGTTACTAAATGATTCTAAATAACAATCATAGCTACTCATATATTTACTGAAATAAATAAATTCATCTTTTGATATACAAATAATACGAATTTATTTTTTAAGGTTTGATGATGAGAAACGTCTTAAATGGATCTTTACCTAGGTGGATCCAAAAAAACAAACAAAGAATAAGCTTGAAGCAATATTTTCTTGTTAATTCTATTTTTACACAAATTACCATGGGCTAACGCCAAAAAATGCAGAGATATCCTTTTGTATTCATGAAGGACTGTATAAAATATGGCTTGCCAAGAAATCTTTAATGATTCCTCACCAATAATAATAATATTATTACAAACGATTCATGATGAGACATGATGGTTAGGAAGTGGATACCAACCATGGTATTTAGAAACCAAGGTATGTTTATTTAATGTTATCATGTGAAACGTCCGTCATTTTATTACTATTTTGACGAAACCTCAAAAAAAAAAGAATAACATAAGTAACTATCAGACTTGTAGATTTGTCGTTCATTTGTAATCGTTCGTCGTTCGCGAACGATGAACAACAAAAAGTTTGGGAGTGCAATAGCCGTGTGCTTTCAGGCGTGTTCAACTCTCAATGTTGGGTGGCTGGAGTTCGAATACTCCCGAGAGGGATGGTCATTTTTGTTCTACCTCATTGATAAGATCCTAGGGGTTTGATAGACTAATTTTAATGATATAATGCTTATTTATATCTGTCAGATGCAATTCTATCGAATATATAGGAAAAAAAATAATTGACGAACGACATCAAAAAATTCCTATCGTTCGTCGTTCGTTTTTGGCGCCAAAACAAGACAAAGATTTTTCCTTTTCATGGTGGTGTTTTTTGCAACATGATTGGTTGAAAGTAAAAGGAGAGGGAATAATCAAAATCAGTTGGGATTATGCACCAAAGTATCAATTCACTCGTGACTGAACATCAGGTATTCAGAGAAAATAAATTAATCCTTAAAACTCATTAAACTTCGTCATGGCCTACATCCATGACGTCATTGGCGAATACTTTGAATGGACTCCTCCACTTCCACCTAGTAATATTTATGAATAAAGCTGCTCCTCATAATCAAGAAACAATATGTTTATTTGGTAGCATCATATCTGTCGATAAATAGATCATCACCCTAAATACCGGACATGGAATAAACCCAGTGTTCCAAATGAAAAATTATATGGTTGAGTTTCACATTTTGGTTATCCCTAGTTATTAGAAAATAACTCAAATAATTTATATGTACTCAGACTTTAATAGATTCAATAAAGGCGCCAAAAAACAAAAAAAATAATAAAAGACACTAAAATATACAATATATATTTATGTAGATTTAATGGTTCAAATTTTGTTACAGTCATTTTGTTCCTTAATTGCTTTACTACAAAATGTTACCTATATTTTTTATTCTTGGAGCAGACAGTAATTTGCTTTATTCTTAAAAGCATCTTAAAGGGCTAAAAAACTTTTTAAGGTGATAAGAGCCACTTAAAATGTCTCATAAACATTAGGATGACATTGCTTCAAATACATAAATGGCTTATTGAAAGAAAGTGATTTAGGAAAGACGGGTGTAAGGGAGCAGAAGTAATTATTTATATATTTTGAAAATATGTTATGTTTTTTTTGATAAATTAAATGGTCAAATCGAGACCAGGTATGCATTAATTACATGGTTTTTTTGCACTTAACGCCCCAACTTAATTATTATTGCTTTTATACCAACTGCAACTCGAAGAAGCTAAAATTGATAAGCCTAAAATACGTTTTACAAACTTTTCCTTATAAGTTAAAAAATACCTGCGAAGGATATATCGTTTTTTAACCTGATGAATTTATATGTGAAGGCTTAAGCTTAATACGTATAATTTAAGATCCGAAACCATTCGTTCATGATAATATTTAAACATGTTCTTCTCCTGGCTAAAATGTAGCAGACACTGTACAGACTAATTTTCATTTCCCTATTTTTATTTCAGAGAGCAAAGCTATTTTTTAGCATCTCCCTCTATTTTAAATGCAATGATTCCCTGATACGACTCAAAATTACCGCCCTTGATCGATCAGGAGACGGGGATTTGAAGGGATCCACTTGCTACACCCAATGAAACAACAACAACCCATTCCTCCACATGAACACCATTCAAATCCATGTGTATATCTATTTATAATTTATTACCCCTTCTCAAAGTCTTGGCTCCTTATCAAGTCGTCTTTTTATGTATCTGAATCATGTATTTAGTGTTATTGAACCATACAATAACTCAATTCTTCTTCCTCCTCGAGTTATGTGTCCAATATAAATATATATATATTTTGAGTCTTTTACGACTTTGCAACATTCAGTCTTTGAAGATAATAAAAATGACCAAAAACAAAACGCAGTCCTCTAAGTGCCTTTTGTAGACACCTACTACAGGTTATATGGGTTTGAAAGTGAGTTATTTATCTCATTGTGACCTAATGCCTCATCAAAACAAGTATTATTCTTAGTTAATTCATTGCCTTCAATATGAGATGGAGCCAAGGGCTCCTATTAGTTAAGGATGCTTTTATGGACATCTCGACATAAACTATATTATTTTTTCAGTAGGCAGCTCAATTTTCTTTCTATTCTTATTGGAATATATGTATTTATTGTCAAGGAGGACATAAAAAATAAATACGGAGTGTAAATGAGCCGGAACGGTTCGGAACCTGCAAAAGATTCAAGATCAGTACGGCACACAAAACCTCGATAAAAATGCTATAAATAAATTAAGATCATTAAATCATAATAACTTTAAATCATTTCCACCTCTGAATAAATATATATTCTCTTGAGTGTAAGGTGTTGTTTTATTTAATTAATACATAGTATTAGCATCATATATTTAAAGGATTCCAACATGACTTGGCCCATGAGAAAATATATTTAGATTCTAATGGGTTGTATTCTTATCTTAGTTTATGTTCACACATCACGCTGCTCGAGAGAAGTGATGCCTTATTGCATAATACAAACTGTTTTTCCTTTATAATTTACACTGCTTAATTTTACAGTTATATAAAAATCCTCTTTATCCTAACCATATAGGGGTTATGACGTCATTGGGAGTCCGGAGTTAGGTATAGTAATATATTGGAGAATATGCAATGGGTTTTGAGAGCTAAGGTCCAAGGAGAATATAAATATTAATTATATTCTCCTCGGTTAAGTCACACCGCTAGATGTCCTCTACTAGAAAAACGTTAGAAAAAGTAAAGAAACTGCCTTTTTTTTCTAAGAATAATTTCTAAATAATACAACATTTAAATATGGATATGAAACCTTTTTAATAAATTTTAAAAAATATATTTTGTTGGGTCGTATTTATAGAGATGTGTTAATTATTGCCTACTTGGGACTTAGGATAAGCTTTGGAAGCCGTCATTTTTATCCATCATACGCCAAATCACTTTCAACCCAAGGAAATAATTATCTTAACAAAGATGAGGAAGATAATTAAAGTTTCAGATAATGCTTGATGTGGTGGCTTCTTATATGTATATATATATATATATATATAGTCTCTGATCCTTGATATTTGATTCCATCCTTAGAGCATGAACATACTTTACAATGAGAAATTAATCCCACAAAGTAGATACAAACCTATTAAATAAACACCATGCTTTAAAGGGAGAGTAAACAAGGACTTTTTTAGGATCCGCTAGTGAAGCTACCAGTAAAGGCCATGACAATCAATCTATTATTACATACCCTTGTTTAAAGTTCTATTAATATCAATAATTATCAGCACTGCATCAAAATACTTTGGTTTGATATGGGCTACAATTAAAAAACAGCTTTGTATTTGTTTACAATATTTATTTATGTTACGATAATAAATGTGACTTATTAATAAAAGACAAATAAAATCCTCTTTCTATTGATGATTTACTATAATCGAGTATTCTTATTATATGGTATTTACAACAACTATTAAAAATAAAGCCTTCAAATTACTTAACCGTTCAACTACAATCACTTCCCTATACATATATGGAAAGAAGATTAAAAAATTAAAAAACCCGATTTTGATATAAATATTATTTTATGATGCAAGTAAATTAATATAAAACAAATTAATGATAAATCTGCCCTAAACATGACAAAATGACTCATCTAGTATAAAGCAATATATATAATATCTACTAGCGCTCAACTCTCGAGTCCTTTCTTGACGGTAAAGTCAACCGCACAATTTTATGCATGCATATATATTATATCATATTAGGACGTTTTCAGATTTAATTTCATTGATTAATATTATATATATGTATGACTACAAGAAATGAACTGATGACACAGAAAGACTCTATAGTCTATACCATTGAGGATACTCTTGTCTTAATAAAAATATAGTATATGAAGGAAATTGAATCAATACATACAGCTTCCAATATCATACTCCATATCACCTCATCTACAATTGTCCTCTTACACAACACAGAAGATGTGACAACTCGAGGGAAATATCGGGGAACGAAGATTGTCTCTGGAGGATTATATTTTAGGACAATTAAAATTGTTTTTGTCACTTTAATGAGATTTTTATACTAAAGACAACTACTACTAGATAGTCACTATCACCGGCTGATACCGATTAATTTCCGGTAGTGAATCTATTCTAGGCATAAAGATATAGAGAGCTGATTCCCTTCAATAGCAGAGAAACATCGTTCAGCTTGTATTCTGTGTGTCCACTATAAACAAATAATTTGTAACACGTCATTGTAAGCTCCATCATAGAGTAGATTCTATTTCTATGATTCATTTCTATGTACAATGACGTGTACATTTTTTTTTTTTTTTTTGCCTATTTGGTAGATAGAATTGCATCGCTAGGATATAAAAAGCATTATAAGCATATAATTAGTCTATCGAACCTAGGATCTATCAATCGTTAGACAAAAATGACCATCCCCCTCTCGGGATTCGAACCTGCGCCCCCAACAATGGAGTTTTCAACGCCTTAACACGCACGGCTTCGAGCTCACTCAAATTACTTATATGGACACAGATGCATCTGAAAGAATAAGCGCTCTATATCTTTTTATCTCTATGATTCTAGGAGTAACAAACAAACAAACAGCATTCATAGAAGTTTTGTGCTTTGTAATTGGTTATATGTGGTTATTGGTTATATGTATATATCTAATATATATAGATATCTGTATATGTAATATATATATATATATATATATATATATACATATAGATAATATATTTAGAGAGAGAGATAGAGAAGAGAGAGAGAGAGAGCAGATGATTTTAGCTTCTCTAAGATCGCATATTTCATAAATTATTACCAAGAGTTATTTCCCTCAATAAAGCTTCATTAAACTTGTATAGACGCTTCAATTTATCTAGGAAATCCCTTCTACATCTCTTGACAAAGGTTCAGAGCTTATGAACGAGGGATTAACTTAATTTATCTATACTCATGACTTTAAGTAGTATATTATCGATTCTTTTTAATGGAGGAGCAAATAATTAAAAGATGATAACTGTAAGCCTCAATTACTATTATTTATTAATAAAATCAAAGTCATAGAAGAAAAGTTATTTATGCCATCATGGGGGGGGGGGGAATTTTAACTTCCACTTCGTCATTCAAAATGTAAAATGCAATTTAACCCATTACTTCCATTACGTACTTTAAAGTACTTGTTTGTAAACCTATTTTGGGGATTATGCTGTTCAAATACTTTATCATAGAAGGCTTATTTTATAAATAAAATCTAATACTTTACGTGTTAATAACATCATTATTTTATTTCATTGTACCGACAACTGATTCAGTTCTTATAAATTCAAAGAATAAAGTCAATATTTCAAATGAAAAATCTGTGGCTCCCATTAAGTTCAACCATAAAAAAAACGAATATTGTCACATTTTTTAAATTTTTTCTCAATGAAAATAATCGTAATTGTAGTTTTTTTGGTCAAAATTATATTGTAGATTTGACGTACTTTAAAGTACGTGATTGAAGATGACCTGAAAATTTGTGTTTGTTTATTATCTATTATATCGTTATAATATTTTTTTGGGACATTCCGAACTTTTGGACTTAGCACAAAAACTAAGACAATACACTTCGAAGTATCCCAATCCTAAAAATACATTATGGAAAATACAACCTTTGATGGCGGCATAAATCAAACTGCAAAATGTATGTTCAAAGAACTGAGCATATTTCGATCGATGAGTCTGTGGTGAAATTTTCGGACCTCATCCCCTCAACAATTTTTGCGTGGAAAAACAGTACGCTTCGGTTTCAAGACTGGTGTGCATGTACTCCATTTGGAGAGCTCCTCTATTGTCTTCCCTATAGGGGAACTACAAAGATTACACCAAGAGGACTTGGACAGGGTCCAATGTGGTCGTTTAAATGCTAGAGCAACTTGATCTAAAACAAGACCCTAAGATTGTTTGTGATAATATTTTGCTTTTCTTGACCTTATGGATTATTGGGATCAAAGGCTTTGGAATAGTTGGAACAAGAGGCAAAAAAAATCTGAATCTACCAACACAAAAACAATGAACAAGGCGAACAAAGGTTTTATGAAATATGTTTATATTGACAACTATTTGTGCGTTACAGCGTGGAAAGATTCAGGTCAGCTTTCATGGGTCAAACTTTTTGGATTCAGAGCTAATTGGATATGTGAACAAATACACATCGAGAACAACCAAATCCGGCAGCAGGCCAAGGCTTTTGGAGGGACCACAGTTGTTATGGGGGGGGGCACAATTGGCACATTCATAAAAGATTGGGCCCACTCACTCAGTGGGCGGGCCTGACCCCCTGGGGCCCGCACATCCCGCCGGGCCTGAGAACCACGGAAGAAGATACCCACAGCATGCCCTATTTCATCTATTGTTTAGAGTCAAATATGGCTTGCTGGATAACTCAGTCTCAATTATAGAATTACTTGAGACTAAAAAATGGCATTGGGCATTATACAACTGTTTCTGAATGTCCAAATGTGGCAGGCCTGGCGCCTCTATAGACGAGTTGAAAGCTAAAAAATGTAAGGAAAAGGAAACAAGCAAAAGAGATCCTTTTTTCGCTGCTAAAGATGTGATGGGTCTTCACCCACAATACTTGACGGACTACCACACACAACAAGTAAATGAAAATAAAATTTGTTCATAGTATTTGCATAAGTTATAAAGCAAATAATTTGTGAGAAATTGTATATAAATAAATAATTTATTTGATATGCTTAGTTTCTCATAAAAGTAAAAAGTGAAAGAATTTTTTCTTAGTTCTTCCATCACGTACTTTAAAGTACGTGGCCATTGCTAAGGTCTGAGGGGTGTAAAGAAAAAAATATCATTATTATCCATATTTATACTAAAGGAATAACATATCAAATTTTAAGCGAAAAAAAAAAATTTTAAAGGGGTCAAGGAAGAATGGGTTAAGTATATGGCCGAGCTGCTTAAAAATTACGCAACCTCTCACACATTTATAACTGAATATTGGCTTTAATTGCCTTGCATTGAAAGACAGTTCAAGATTATTTTGCAATAAACATGATTTAACCCTTGTGTAATGTTCATATTTTTGTTATATCGCCAGGTTCCTGGATAAAAAATATTATCCGGCCTTATAATCAATGCAATTCAACAATTTTATATTGAAATACTCAAAGAGAGATTTACTTATTCCCCATGTCAAGTCATGTGAAGAACAATTATGGTTAATATTTGCCTTCTGTAAGATCCCATTAATGAATCAAATTGCATCTCGTAGATCTGTTTGTTAAAAAAGAAAACGTGTCCCATTGACCAGCACACCATACAAGGGTTAATTTAGAAGCATTGAATAATCAAATCTTTCGAATTCGGTGTCTTGAATTAGCTTTTGTTGAATCAAAGGGAGTTTTTAGCCATGAACGTGAGAAATATATATAAATTTTAAGTTAGTAGTTTTATTTATTTATGTCTTTCTACATTTGATCGTTAGAGCAGATTAATGAACATAGCTTCATTGATATAAATCGGAATAAACAAGTATTATCTATATGATGACCATAAGAAAAGCCGACAAAACAATTCCTAGCTCAGAGTTGATGGCATCACAACCACAAGTGAAGTAATGCTTTTTATCATCCCTAGATATGCCTTATATTAGCCTTTTTTAAAGGTCATACTTTTTTCTTTAAAACACTCACGCTCATGAAAAAAGCCCTAGTGAGGTATACTTGATCCTCGTATCATTTGAAGTATATTAAGTTATACATAAATAAATCTAGGAGTTTGTTGTCTGTTAGTTTTATCTTATAGTAATATATTCAAGAAAACCCTAAATAATTTGTTAATATATATCATTGTTTTGTTATCTTAGAAGCCATACTTGAAAAAGACAATAAGTTATGCTATTTAATTTATATTTTTAAAACCCCTCTGAAGGCCTTAATAACCATTTTAATCATCTACAAAAGGAAAATATTAACGAATACGAGGGACATACGGAGTTACTTGGCTTAGTTGTTCCCTTCCAAAGCATTGATTACATATATGTATTTATTATAGAGTTAAGAGGCAGGTGTTCGTTATTTTATTTCAGGGCAGAGCTAAACAACTCGCTCAAATTCATGAATCCCCTTGAATGTCTTCATGTAACTTACATACGTCTATTTTTATTCTTCCAAGACTCTTTTAAAGAAGAAAATGAGATACACTTATTCCTAAGCAAACGTGATACGCATATAAATCAAAGAGAAATAGCAGAGAAACATCGTTCAGCTGTATTCTGTGTGTCCAATATTAACAAAGTAATTTGTACTACGTCATAGTAAACTGATCATAGAGATAGATTCTATGATCAGCTTACGATGATGTAGATCAAATTACTTTGTTTATATTGGACACAAAATACAGAAGAAGGGAATAAGCTCTATTTATCTTTTAATCTATATGATATAAATGCGTTAATCAATCAAAAATAACAACAATCTTTTATGCGTACCGTTCAAAAAAGATATGCTTCGTGGAATTTGGTTTATTTAGCACTATGCTCAGTAATTTGATTAGTACCAACGTCTACGAACAATGTCTAGCAAGTACAGAAATGGAAATATACTATTTTAAATGAACTACATAAGTTTAATGTTTAATCATATCCACACTGATGCAATTCCATCGAAGCAAATAGGCAAAAACATGAAGAAATGCAACAATTTTAAGTAAAAACCATTGTAGAATGATATATATACCTATATATATATTTATATATATAATATACATATTATTCATCCGTAATTACATCAAAATCTCAGTACAATACTCAAAATACCTTCTATATTTATAAAGATAAATATAATTATGGCTGTAATAAAATGGACTTTTCCTTTGCTCGGACCAACAACAAAAAAAATCTCTTGACTTTTTATCAAAAGTCTGTGGAAGACCACCAAAAATATATTTTTTTTAAATACTGGCTACTTACAAAATATATCAAGAATTACATTGTTTTTCAATTTAACATTTTGCTTATTTAACATAACATGCTTAAGCCAAAATGATGCACCACAATTACTACTCAAAATCATCCGTACATTCTAAAAAATACCAAAATCAATTATGTACAAACCACTATAACTAATACCAGTTGACAAAGGATACTTTTATTTATAGAAAATACATTTACTTAATGTAATTTGCCTGGGTTCCAAATGCACCTTTCCATTGCCCTTAGGAGGAGTATCCTTAATTTATTCAGGGTGGGTTGTATGTATGGTGCTGTCTACGTTAGTCCTCTGGCATAGGGGAGGAATCGTGGCTACCCTCCATCTATCTATTTTTAAATTAGCATTTCTCAAGGGTGGGAGGGATGGAGGGAGGGAGGGGGTACCTGGGATGATCCTCCTCCTCATGGAACGATTTTTAGATGAAAAGGAGACACAAAAAACCATTCGCCACCTATCATTATTAAACAATTGTAATAAGCATCCATTGCTACTTAGCGTTAATACTATTACATATATATATATATATATATATATTATATATTTTCTCTGCGTTCATCATTAGAATGAATCATTGAGGCATCCATCATTCCGTTTTGAAATCCTTGTTTATACATCTATCAAAAGGCGTCCTCCCTTCTCTCTCTCTCTCTAGTATAAACGCTTGTTCCTATATATTATTATAATAAATCACACAAACAATAATTTTTGTTGCTGTGCTGTAAGTACCTATATATATATATATATATATATGCATATAGTTGTTTGTTGGATGAATTACGTCAGGGGGTTATCCAAAACGAGGACTCCAAACATAGAGATATAAAGATATAGAGAGCTGATTCCCTTCAACGGTAGAGAAACATCGTCGTTCAGCTGATTATGTGTGTCCAGAATAAATAAAGTTATTTGATCTACGTCATCGTAAGCTGATCATGGAGATAGATTCTATCTCTATGCTCAGCTTACGATGACGTAGATCAAATTACTTTGTTTAGTTTGGACACACAGATAGGTACATCTGAAAGGAATCAGCTCTCTATATCTTTATATCTCTATGACTCCAAATCGGTGTAGAGCTCAACCAGTCACTGCTGTACATATAAACTTTGTATGCTGAGGGAGTAGGCTCGACTTCCCACCAAGATCAATATTAAGAGTATCCTTGGTTCAATGGACTAATCTAAATTTCATAATGCCAATTACATAAACTATTCAAACATAACATTAATATTTGATTCCTTTTTTATAAGTCTTTCTTTACTTTAGCGTAATGTATATGGTGGCTATTAGCCTTTTGATGGGCACTATGAGTAGAGAGATTTTAAAGAGAAATATAGAGTGTGCATCTTTCCAAAATAAGAAAAAATGATCAGTGCATTTTAGGTCGTATTAATTTATTTTGCCAATATCCATGAGCTGTCTTTTAATTCATCGGAATATGCAGAACTGCAATTAGATTATAGTTTTATTTAGATACATCGATGGGGCTATAGCAAATACCTTGTGCAAATATTGTCTGTATTGTTGCGGAAATCAAAAGCGAAGAAACCCGTCTTCAAAAAGTGATGTTGACTATCGTTTAGCCATCCTTAACTAAATATAGACCATGAACCTTTTTATCTATTTTTACAATTCTTTGATGTAGTTTTAATCTGAATTCATTGATAGGACTGCACTTTATAAAACTCACGGCAATAATTGTCATCGAAAATCATTTGGTTATTCAAGTATGAAAAAGTTTTACAAATCTGAAGACTTCTTTCTTCTTCACTAATTATAATATTTACCTTATCCTTTGACCATTAGGTATGTCTTTATTAGGAGCAAAAGGGGGATTCAAAGTATATATATATATATATATATATATATATATATATATATATATATATTATATATATATATATTAATTTTATTCAGCTCATTTTCTCCCATTACTCCATTTTCATTTGTTGCACGTCTTCTGGGAGGTCACTATATACCTATATCTCCTTTCTCGCTTATCGTCTTTCTGAGTTTGTGCCCCTCAGTTATTAGGTATGCAAGTAATGCAGGGGATGCTTCAGGCACTATTAGAATCATTTTTTTATTTGACCCTGACTCTTAAATTGTATATTAATAAAAATAACAGACGGGGACTTTTTTCTCGAACAGGATTGGCCAAAACAAAAGAAAATGAATTATAAAACACAGTTGGTAGTATTAAATAAAGCATCACTTAACTCCCGGCTCTGTGAAAATTGATTCAGAATATTTGACTTGTCTTTTGTCATGGATCTTGATCCACGTCATTTGAGAATGGATCAAATATTCATATCATTAAAAAAACTACTCATACTCAGAGATATAATGATTTATAATTTTTAATTTGAGTCATTACATTTTACAATGAATGGATTGTTATATAGATTGTTAGACTTATAAAAAAGAGGAATCAATTCACAAACTGAAAAACGTTTTTGTATTTACATAAAGGACATAATTCATTTTGATTCATTGATTCAATGATTCATTTCATTTATTGATATTGAAATTGCACCATATATATAGTTAACAAAACATCCACACGATTCCTTACATTGATTTCAATAGTGTTTAAAATGGTAGGAAGTTTTAGTACTTCTTGATTTTATAGAATGAATCGGGACGTGACAGAATCTATTTGTTCTTGAACGGAACCTATGTTTATGTAAACAAATCTTTCGCTCTTGAACAAATGTCCAACCTGATCATTTCTTTCAAAGCCTTATCCGATCTTCTTTTCCGGTCGTTTAAAAAAATATTTATTATTAATATTAACATTGTTAGAATCGAACTGTTTCCAGTTTTAAGAGTTTCTTGGTTTTTTAACAGTAATTGTCTAATATCTTTTTTGTAATATTACTGCACTTACCTGTTTTTATGAATCCATAAATACCCCCACATTTATTTTATTGTTAACTCCTATCTCACTCGTATCTTACACCATTGTAATATTTTTAGAAGTCTGTCGTGAAATACATATAAAAAAACAAAAAAAACAAATGTCCATCCTTTCGAAACGCATTATTACCTCCGCCGAAGGAGGTATTGTTTTCACTAGCGTTGGTTTGTTGGTTGGTTTGTCAGCAGGATAACTCAAAAAGTGTGTTACGGATTCGGATGAAACTTTGTGGAGTTGTTGGAAATGCCAAAAGGAACAAGTGATTAAATTTTGGCATCTCTGAGTGCTTCTTTAAGATGCAAAATGAGCTAAATACTACTAAATATTTCAAGTTAGCCTACTCTGCCAATAGATGTCGCTGTGCGTGTTCTCCTCTTTGATGAACTGGAACGCCCCCTATAATTCAAGTGTGTAGAGTTAAAGGAGCAGTATGTAGAGTTAAAAGGACAGTGCCTAGAGGGTTGGAAATGACAAAAAGACCAAGTGATTCATTTGGTGGGGATCGGCGGAGGTTTGCACTCTCTGAGTGTATACATGCCTCTAGTATTATTAGTTTGTTCAAAATTTCTTCAATTATGTGACAATAAGAAAAATGTTTCAACATTTCATGTTATCCCAAAGTATTCCATTCAAAGACTCCAACCCCCTTCTTTGGACAACATAAGCCCTTTTTCCCTCAACTCTTCCCCCCTATTTCATAAAATAATAATGAGAAATGGCATTATAAATTATGATGAATTAAACTGTGGGTGACTTGATGGGAAGAACTGATGAGTAAAAAAATCCTTCTCCCTTCTTTGGTGGATCTTAATTTCAAGCCTATCTGCATATTTATCTTAATTCATGCATCCTCGCTCTCTCCCCTACCCACAGTCACAACAACAAAAAAATTCGTTAGGGACTACTTGTTTCAGGATTTTTTTTGAATATCATGATGCAGGGGGAGGTTTTTTACTCTCTCTTTGTGGGAAGGAATTATGATGGCATACAGTGAGTGTCCAATTTTTAAAATAATGCAGTACATTACATAATTATGGAGTTCATAATGAAAATACTTTCCTTAACTTTTAGTTTATGATAATTATTTATTTATAAAATGCAATAGATAAGAAGAAAATTGAATGATGGTAATTGATAGAAAAAAGTCCGAAATTCTATTGTTTTGGGAACGAATGAATGTTACCGTAATTCACTTTTCAATGTCGTATGATCTTGTTAAAGTATACCTGGGTTATAAGGAACATGGAACAGATGATATTATCCCAGCTCACTATTGTATACCAAAACTATCAGATATGGAGGAACTGAGATTAATGATATAGTTTTATAAATGTATATAAAAATTTGAAGATTTTGATTTCATGCATTTTAACTAAATTAAGTCTGAATATATATATATATCAGACTTGTTGACGTTCGCGAAAAATTGTCGGCCGTTTGTCGTTCACCACAAGTTGTCGTTTATCGTTATTTTCAAATTGACAATGTTTTTTTTAGAAAGGAATTTTTTGTTGCCATTCTGAAAAAGTGAAGACGGTTTTGTTTTTAAAAAGGAAATTTTTCCATGAAAATGAATAATCTTTGTCTTTTTTTTAGCGCCAAAAACGAACGATAAGGAATTTTCCTTGTCGTTCATCGTTCGCAACCGACAACATATGAACGATGAATCAACAAGTCTCATATATATATCAGACTTGTTGACGTTCGCGAAAAATTGTCGTTCGCCAAAAGATATCGTTCGTCGTTCATTGTTAATTTTAAATTAATTGAATCGTTCGTCGTTCATCGTCGTTTGTCGTTCGCCATTCTGAAAAAAAAGTGATGACTTTTTATTAGAAAGAATTTCTGAAAAAAGTGATGACGTTTTTTTTAGAAAGGCTATTTGTCCCATGAAAATTAAAATCTTTGTCTTTTTTTTGGCGCCCAAAACGAACGACGAACGATAAGGAATTTTCCTTATCGTTCGTCAAAAACTTTGTCGTTCCTCGTTCATCGTTCGCGAACAACAAAAATGAACGATAAATCAACAAGTCTGATATATATATATATATATCATCAGTTTATATTTTACAAATACTCTTAAAGTTTATATAACAAGAAGATTTGACTTGTGCGTAGTGAAATATAACACTGATTCTTATGTTGTTGTTGTATTTATAAAAGGAATTGATAATAACATCACTGGAGGATATCATTAAACCCTCAAAGTTCTGCGTCCTTTAGTCCTAGAGATTAATTAAGAATAAATGAATTATTTCATTTTTATAACATCGTGCAGCATCAAATTCATTCTTGGAAATGAAAATAATTTAGGGGGGGGGGGCCTCTATGGATTTTATGTCTCATTCTCAAGTGCTTAGGCCCTTGATATATATAGACCTTGCACGCTCCTTATTTGACAGCTGCCAATACGTCCATAATAATAATAATATGAGGCAACAAAATGAATATGCAAAGGAACGTGAATTTATTTTTTTATGAGGACAGGCTATCCCAGCCGTATTGTTTTTTTGGTAAACCTTTTAGACAAGGTTTTATGAGTGAGTCTGTATAAAAGCAAAAGTATACATAAATGTATGATTCTCATATATATGTATGAACTGTCTGCGACGCACTTAGAGAAGCAGCTGAGCTCATGCGGGTGATGAGACGAAGAAGGGATCCTTCGATTATTATTATTATTATTATGAGTCGGCTTCTCTCACTTGAAGAAACGGAAATTAAAATTCCTTCCTGGGCAGCGGGGCAATTATAAAGTCATATGTTAACTGCTTAATTAGGTATTATTCTTCATTAGGATAATAATGAAAAGTGTTGCAGTGCTCCCCTGGACATCCATATAACTATATACATCATACATACTTCCATCTCCACTGCATGAGACAATGGATGCCTTGCATAGGAAGCGTCGCCATTTTATATAGGCAGGACTGACTAAGGAGGACCGTAAAAACCCAATAAAAGTCTTGGAGTTTCTTGCTTCAAGATATTATAAATATAAATATATCAGGCAATCATTTAATCTAGTGGAGATACTGTGTATGAGAGAGAGAGAGCGCTGGTCACATAAATAGTAATTACAACTATGACAAGGGCGTGACCTGTGCGAAGGAAACAAGGTATATAGAATACCAGGTAGGGTTACTTCATGTTTTTATGTAGTGACACATCATCAATCTTATTTGTAACGTATCAAAACATATGTTTCTTATAAGTTTTGGATGAAATAAGTGGATAAAATGTTAATTAGCAAATTATATTTTCCCCGCCTGCCGGTGTGACGTCATTAAAAATCGCCGGCAAGCCAAAAGTCAGCTCTCTTGGCAATATGGACGTATCGTGTTTGTCAATATACTTTAAAAGGAGTAGACCAATAAATAAGCCAAAAATAATATATTCACAGATATATAAGAATAACAAACAAGGACCTTTTCTAGCATGTGATTGGTTGAAAGTAAATGAGAGATAATAATCATAATAAAGAACCCGCTTTTTTCCTTTTTTGGAAAACCAAACAATACAATTGCTTTCAAAATGTTATTGGGACATTTTTCCAATCCCTTAACATTAAGAAGTAAAAAGGTCTTTAAAATTGACATCGCAGGGCAATCAGCAAAAGCATGTAACGTGTGGATATATAACATGCCACAGTCCTTGCAATAATTTCTAAAAATTATACAATTTGAAGAAATCTGTAATTGGACAGTAATTTTTACTCATCATGAATCCCTGACGTGGAACGCATAATTCTTTTCCTCCAATCATAAGGAAGCTCCAGTAAATCCATGTAAAGTCTACTAATTTATTGACCTCTTCCTTGAAATTAGGAGGCGTCATTTTGAGATGCCAGGGACACGGCAACCTATGAATTTTAGCTGCTCTTTGAAGAGGGCATTTGAATCTTCCATCCTCACAGAAATCGAAGTACATTGTAGAACTAAAATCATAAGCGCCATGAGCCAGTGCTAAACCCTCTGGAAAAAGTGGAGTGCCCCAATCTCTAAAGAAGAAAGGTTTGCATGCATTTTGATGAATTATGTCCATTGCACTTCCTCTGCTATATGCAGGAATAAACTTCCAAATTATACGTTGGGTTTTTGTGCGAAAATGTATCTTTTTGAATAAAGGATTTTCGATTGAGTCGCTTAAAATAATGATAAACACATCACTTTTTTGAACTTGATAAGAAAAGTAGTACAGACCACACTACTCTAAATGCCAGTTGCTTGTAGTTAAGGGGTATGCTCACACTTGAAGCATATGGCAAATCTGAGATGCTTGCATTATCGCATGAGAAGGCTTTTTCCCACCCGTAGCAGCAGCATTTGGAGGATAACGAGCTTCTTGTATTAGTTGTTTTCCCCTCTTAGCTTGCACATGGGACTTACACACTTTGTTTTTTGATAATTGCTAAGTATCAAGATACAATTCCTTCCTTCTATGTACATACAGGCGCCATTTTTGCTTACACTCCCCCTTCACAACTCACTGGAAGCAGTTTTACATATATGTACAAGGGAAGAAGGTGACTCTTAAAAGAAGGTGGAATCTTCTTTTCTTTATAATAATTTATGTGCACATCCCATAGAGATATAAAAATATAGAGAGCTTATTCCCTTCAATAGCAGAGAAACATCGTTCAGCTGTATTCTGTGTGTCCAATATAATTATACTACGTCATCGTAAGCTGATCATAGAGATAGATTATATCTCTATGATCAGCTTTTTTGTCTTGCGGGCCACTATGGGCTATAAAATTTGAAAAAGGGGCCACAGCAGTAGATTGACTGTCCACTTTCTTTCTCTTTGGTCCGCTCATTTTTTATTACAGAAGGCCTCAAATGGCAATGAGAAAATTCATGAGAGAAATTAAGAGGAAGGCACGGCTAAATGTCAGCGCGCCATCTATTGTTGAAATGCGATATTATATGGACAAGACGTAATTAACTAATTATGAAGCAATATTATATTATTTACAGGACAAGCTCGGCGGGCCTAAATAAATTGTCTAACGGGCCGTATACGGCCCGCAGGCGTTGGTTTACCCATGTCTGCACTATACAGTTTATTGCCGGATAGAGTTCTGGACGTAGTGTGGCTGATCTAGGAGCGAATAAAATCAACAGATCAAATGTGTGTTTGCAGTTATATTTCTAAAAATTCATTTGAATAATGATGCCAGTGAAGAATTTAGTGATAAATCTTTGTCTGAAGGCTGTCTTAGGCATTGGTATTGTAATAACACAAACGATCTTGACATTTTATTTCATAATGCGTTATGCAATTCTCTATTACAAAAAAAAACCAAATATTTTAAATTATTGTCTCTTTTTATCGAGATTAGGCTTGAGCTTAAATTAAATCTTTTGCTAAAAGATCAAATATTTTCTTAGAAAACTATATATGCTAGGCACATAACAGATCTTTTAGGAGCACCATTGATTTAGGATTCCTTGTAATTTTCTATAACCCCCCCCCCCCACACACACACACACCACACCCACAAATTTACAAGTGACACTTGATATTCAATGGTTGCAAACTTATATTTATGTATCAAAGGGTCCAAGTTAAGCCCTCTAAATCCGCTAGAATCTTTGCTTTCTTGCTCAAATCCCTAGTAATGACCTAATACAATGACGTCACTTTAAAAGTGACCCATTTCACGAAAAAACAATTACCTTTTTTATATATCTGATTAACATAAGAAGCAATACTTTTCTTTTAAGATATCAGTTAATGACTTCTTCATGAAGTACTCCAGTAGGGATGTACTATTTTTTCCCGAGGTCATTTTGAAAAGGGAGGGAGAGGGGGCTTAATTGGGGTTAAACAGATGTCCGTAGGACATTTGAACAAAATAATAATAAGGATGATAGTTAAGAATTCATTGACCGATGATGCAGTTGAGGAGCCTCTCATGATGACTCTCAGTTTATTTCAGTCTGTCTAAAAATCATTTCCACTGTTGTTCCGCTTCCTGATTTATAATTGTGATCTCTCAGCTACAAATTAAGTTTGTTTACAGACTTTATTGAATTATTTGCTTATAAAGGCTGTCCAGAAGAAATGGCAGAGGGGAAATATTTTACCGACCTAAGATAGAAAAAAAATCCAGTTGTTTATAAGCATAAATAAATCGGCAATCAGTCATAAACCTCACAAATGTTTCTGATTCTTCCACTACCGGATTTATAATTGGGGTCTCTCGGCTAAAGATTATAATTTACTTACAACCTTTGTTCAATTTGAGTCATTGTTTATAGAGGCTATTCGGAAGAAACGGTAACCCGTTGTGCCAGCCTGTGATGAGTTATGAAAGATAGGTGTCGAATGTGGTTGTGGAAATCGACATTAAAAATATCGTCGGCACTATGGGAAGAAAACTGTCAGTCACTAACCTCTTTCAATATTAAAATTGTTTTATAAGCTCAAGAGAACATGGGCTGGTGACTTAATTAAATATGTGCCAGCAAGATCGAAGCTCTACTTTAAAACTATCAAAAGGATTTAAAAAAGGACATCGCGAGCTTTTAAACAAATTTAATCAATGATCCGTCCTTTCTCTTGTATCTCTTTCCTGATTATTGATGATAATTACTAAATAAAAAGTATATATATATATATATAGTAAATGTTAATATGAATTTAGTTTTTTAATGATGATGTATGCTAGATTATGTCATAATTATCCATGTAGAAGTTTGATGTGGATGGAAATAAGTAGATCTCTGTACAAAACACAATTTATTTGCTAGTATCCCCCCTCCAAAAAAAGTCAGGGTTATTTTTATATGACTAAGTAACTACTCGTTCAACTCGTTTGGTGATGACATGTCCCGATCCTTTTTTATCTTCAGGAAGGACACAAAGTTAGCCCTCATAATGTATGCATCAAAATAAGCAATAACATAAGAGAAACATAATCAAACACCTAAGCGTCATTTAATGTCTTAGATGTACACTTCATTGTATTTTGATTTCCCAAACAAACAAACAACCTCCTGAAATCCTTTTATGGATGAAACATAAATAATTTCTTGCTGACTCAACACATAAGCGTTGTTGAGGGGTTATGAAGACAATGAAGAGGGATGCAGTTCGTATCAATAAACTCTTCTATGTTGTACATATGATGTTGGTTTATTGTTGTTGTAGTTGGAGATAGACATCCTTTTTATTGAGTTCATTGCACACTCAACTAACTCACATCCTATCTGCGGTATCCCGTTTAATTGAAAAAGAGAATATAAAAGTAATAATGAAGAGAGAGAGACAGAGACTTTATTATAAATAAAATATTTATATTCTAAGTTCTTCATAGACACATAGATACAACGTACTATATATAATAATAATAATATGTATTTTTCGGTTATTCGAGACTTTTTGAAATTAAAATAATAAAAAAACGGGAGGAATAAAACAGCTGTTAGACGTGAGTGAACTTCACCCTACACGGTGGTGTACATCATACTCCTCATGAGGTTTCTACATATACGCCTTGTGTCGTCTACTCATAACATTAAGTATATGTATATAAACTTTAATCATTGAGAGGTACAAACAGCCATTGTTATTATTATTTAATATTCTTATTATCATCATCATTATTATTATTATTATGGGCATAAAGGGATTTTTGAACTTGCGGGAAGGAAGGAACAAAGGTCACTTCTTTTAACTCCTTGTGAGCTGGAGCCATAGATAATATAGAGTGAAGATGTATGTATTTTACATGAGTAAGTGATTATATAGGATCCGACCATAAAGGATGTGGTGTATCGAAGTAATGTATGGTAGAATATGAGGGTATTTGTTAGCATTCCATTGTTGGGGGAAGACAGCGATAGAAATAAACTGAAGGAAAAGTGACACTTTATATATCTGTAGTGACGTCAGCTAAGGTCATGGGGGAGTGTTGTAATGAGCCACGCTGCGACGTGCGGGTCAGTTGAAATAATGACTTAAAGTGAAGTGAAGTATTTTATTATAATGTCAAGAAAGGGGAGTCAGACGACCTCGGGACTGTCGTCAGAGACACAATATCAAATATATATATTTTCCATGAAATAAGGAGTGCAATGATGTCACATCAGACACATAAAGTCTCACTCTGTCTCTCTAGTTTTTTTATGTAGCTGTCTTTCCCAAACAATGGGGTGCCTATAAATACTCTGATATTCAGCCCTTCCATACGTTGGTTCGGTTTAAGATCTATAAACATTAAACATTTTTTTTTTAAACGGTGGACAATATCAGACTAGTCATAAACACTCTAAAAATATACCCGTCATATTATAGAAACCTCAAATTCAACTTTTAAAGACATATATTCTATGATCCCTATTATCTTTAATTCAATGTTTTAACAATTTAATATGGTGTTAGGAACATAGCGATTGAAAACACCTAAAGTCTCACCTGTATTGACCCAAGAAAAACCATTAAAATTATAGATCTTAGAGAAGAGAAGCCTGAGCCATGGACAGAAATCGAAAGAAGAATTGCTCTGATATCCTACGAACGAAATCCGAGCTTTGTACTTTTTATTACAAGACTATATAAACATCCAATGAATATATGAACTAAAAATATGATGTAAACATTAAGTTGTTGATAGCTCAAGCAATCATGTCCTTTGCATACATCCTGCTGGCTTCATCTAATAACATTTCTGCATTGCAATTCTTTTTTTTGTTACTCTGACACTCGGAACAGACTCGGAAATCCCTTTTTATATTTGAGTCGTGACTCCTATACAAACAATAGCAAACCCTTGTTAATACTAATCTTAATTGCCCCCCGGCAAGAATTCAAATAAAAAGGAAGAAAGATACATTGACGGAGTACCAACTAAGTTTGTCATCTTAAACAATCCAATGAAATACATATTTATTGATAAAAATAAGGCTTACTCTACAAAAATTGATATGTCAAATATATAATTTGATCGGGTTTTCCTGGCACATATATATGTGAGTGTGTCAATAAGTCCTTCTTCATCCTTCTAGGCAGGGCTTAAAGAAAAGGGGGAATAGAAGTACGTTGTTGGACTAATACCTCTCCCTACAAATGTACAACTGATAAAAGCCCATGAAATAAATGAAGCTGAAGCCTTTTCTTCTTTGCCTTATATGTTTGTATATATCAGTCACATATTATTATTATTATTTCTATTTTTAACTATGGAGAAATACACCTGGAGCCGCTCAAAAAAGCTCATGGAATACGTTGAAGAGGGTTTTATGCTTATCTTAGGAGCCTATGTACCTAGTATGTGATGTCTAGAAATAAAAATAATAATAATTGATTAACTCCAAGGGATGACTTAAAAGCCTTACTTCCTGTGAGTCTCCTGACAAGTTAATTAATGACATATTGCTTTTGTAGGGGGAAGGGGGCTACTGCATCATGAGATTTTTTTTCTCTCAAAATGTAGGTGAATGATGTATTTTCTCTCTCGTTAGTTTAATCGGTTATTTATACTCTAGGTGATTGCATACGATCGCCAGTGTACAATTGATACTACTAGATATAATTCAATGAGGCTAAAAAATCCACAATGATTTCATTATGGAAGGACATAAATCCTTAATACCTTCGTCTGCAGTTTGTTTAAAGTTAGGTATGAGTAAATATTAGTCACAGGTTGAGTCTCTCTAGGCATACGTTTCTGTATCTTATACCATTATCTCGACTCTAGCGGGTTTTCCATCTCATATATTATAGTATAATAGCATACGTAGTAAATATCTTAGTGACGTCACTGATCTTTTTCGTCATATCAATAATCTTATTTAATAATAGAGTCATAGTGTATATAATTACATTGTTTCTATTTCTTAAAAGTAATGGCTTGCAACCTTGTAAAGTGTTAGGCCCTTGAAATGCCTTCATATGGTCTGGAGCAAATATATAGACAAACAATGTATGTTATGTTATTTCATGTTTTCAGGGATAGTGAAACATAGCATCTTATTATTTCTTTGACGTCACCAAAATGTTGAAAAGTGTAGAATATACTTTTCGGTAGCAATCATCTGTTTCTTCCCGCTTGTGACGTCATTCAAAATCACTGGCAAACGACATTTAGCTCTCTTGGCATAGGATATGCCTTGGTCGGGCGGAGAGCTAACATTAGTACTTGAGTATTTTGAGATGTTTAATAAAATGGCCATCACGAACCATTTTTTCCTATATCTTGCGACTCGGACACTACATACATTTTGTTATATACATATATACTTTATACTTTGCAATACTTGTAGAAATAATTATGAGAAAATGCCTATTTTATGGGTTGTTTTAATGAGGTTAAGTAAAAGTATGTGTGATCCAAAGCATTTAATTAATCAAATTTGAAGATCTCTTTTTGGACTGATATGCACAAAATATCGAAATAAGTTGTGGGGGGAAAAAAGTCATTTTATAAAATGTCTATTTTGTATCAATATATACAGGGGATTCACTTAAATTGAGACTCACATATTACAAACTACAATCTTTGTATTAAATTTACACAAATAATTTAAACAAAATGATAGCAATGTGTAATTTACAAACTGTATTTCAATAAATTTTCACATATCCTCCTTTGGACTTCACTACAGCTTTGAACCTCCTCATGGTGGAGGCACACAGGCAGGAATCTCTTCCTCAGACAAAGATTTTCACGGTCCAGCCACCCACAACAGTCAGAATGACGGGTTTATCTTGAAAAAAGGAAGACATCCCCGTGCAGCTGAGGACTCTCTCAGAAGGCAAAGCCACCCTCAGTCATGGTCTGAGCTGAGAAGAGATTCCTGCCTGGGTTGCCTCCACCGTGAGGAGGTTCAAAGCTGTAGTGAAGGCCAAAGAAGGATATGTGAAAATTTAATGAAATACATTTTGTAAATTACACATTGTGCTATCATTTGTTTAAAAATTATTTGTGTCAAATTTAATACAAAGATTGTATGTAGTTGTAATATGTGAGTCTCAATTTAAGTGAATCAGCCTGTATATATATATATATTATATATAGATATATCTATATATATAATATATATATATATATATATATTATATATATATCTGCCTGTCGATGTCATTAATGAAAACAATTAAGCTTATCTTTTTTATTAGACTTTAATAGCTATCAGCCTATTTCATTCTTTTTTTATTTAAAATAGGTTTTATTGTATTATTCAAAAGTTTATTTATCTTTGTGACTGGATTATTCTCTGCAATCCTTAGATAATTTCGAGAAAATACTTATTTTATGGGTTGTTTAATGAAGTTAAGTAAAAATAAGTGTGATCCAAAGCATTTAACTATTCAAATTTGAAGACCTTTTTGGACTGATATGCACAAACATTCGAAATAAGTTGTGAGGGGCAACACGTCATTTTATAAAAATGTCTATTTTGTATCAAATATTATATATATATATATATATATATATTAGACCTCCCAAAATAAAACCACTTTTTAGTTCTTTTACATATACCCAGCGGTTATGGTTCATTTTTTGATGCTGAAAACGAATATCTAATTTAAAAATTTCTAGCGTTTGTTAGAAATTGGACGTTAAGGGGTCAAAGGTTTCGTTATGAGGCAAAACTTTTTTGTTATTACTTATTTTGAAAAAAAAGTTTTACTGAATTTAGCTATGATCAATTTTGACTTTGTTGTTTTTTGCAATTTTTCGTCAAATAATATTTAGTGCCAATAAATGAACATAGTGCTGACGCACCAACCATTTTTTAATAACGCTCCTACTAGGGTTCTTATAGTTTCAAGAAGGAAAAAGAAAAAGAGGGTACTCATGTTGATGTTTTTAAGTTATCTTTTAAATACAATACACTCCACCGCCACACTGGTACCTCACGGTCGGAATGTCTTCTACGCACTGTTTTCCAACCTCGTTGACGCAATGATTATGCCGGAGAACGCATCTATTTCATCAATAGACGTTTCATTTACTAGAATTTTCTAATCTGAAATAAATATTAACAAGGCACATATAAACAGCTTTCATTTAACATTGTATACATACCAACTTCCGACTATTTATTTTATAACTCAATATTTTAATATAAACCTATTATTCATATAAGTTCATATAAATGTGTATTTTTCGTAATATCTGAAGTGAGTAAATTTAAAAATGATGCCTGAATTTATACTATAAATAAAAAAAGGTCTTACATTCTTATATCTTTTTTTCGGCCAAAGTTTTATTTCATATTTCCACACCAATACAGTGTAATATAAAAATACACTAAATACCAAATAAATAAACTCTTTTTAACAGTTGCGTAAAAAACTAAATGAACATTATAGCTCAAATTTACTGTTAAAAAGTGATTTATATCTTATTATTTTAAATGATACATCTATGTACAGGATCCCACACTATATTCTCAGAGACGGAACAAATTCGAATATAATTACAAATTTAGATAAGTTTTATAAATCAGATAGTTTTTGTTAAGCAGAAGAATAAAATATAATCATCACATTCGTACCACATGAACATCGGCTTCAAGCCAACATTCAAACCCATTCAAAATTATTAATACTCGCATATTTGGCCGCCTACGGCGCCCATATGTTCGCCCTTCGGGTATGGGTAGGTTTTGGAGCTAGTTTGTGAGGGAAACAGACTTAAAGAATATAAGAGGGGAGAGGAAAATAATTTTCTGTTTTGTACAAACATTCGTTATAAAAAGTTTGACTTGTACAAGAATATTTTTTTAAGTTACATGAGATGCTTTTTCTTTTTCTATTTCTCTAACTCCTCCTCCTCCTTTCTTTTTCTTTTTTCCTCTTTTTTCCTTAAAAAGTAGGTGGTTCAAATCAGACAAGGTCTGAATTTTTTCCTTCATTTCTGGTCCCATCACTTGCAAATAGTTTTATTAGGTCTGTCTTGACCCAAGGATTCCATAGATACCTTCAAAGTTCAAATCTGACCATAAATGTGGGAGGAGATAGCGTGCGGAATACAGACGGACAGAGATTGGTGAATTATTATATATATTTATAATGATTTGCTTTGGGTTCCAAGTTACTTTATTCCCGTCTGCAATATCAGTTTATTATATGTCTTGAAACCTCAGAAGACGTCGGGAACGTAAAGAGACCAATACACTCTACAAATGCATCAAAAATGATTGATCAGGTCTATCAGGAGAATAATGCACTCTGTCAATCATATAAAATACCCACCCCCCATGATAAGTACAATATCTACAAAACGTAATATTAAAAAACACAGTCCACGTGAGCTTACCATTGAGTTGAAGTGCATTCAAGTAAACATTCATATTATTTTCGGTTCTAGGAATATTTGTATAAAACACTTATGCACAAATAATTTCTGATAACGCTTTTTGGTACACGGAATTATTGATAACAGGCTTGTTTGTATAAAACATTTTTTAAAGAAAATTAGGAAGTAGGTTCAAAAGTCAGTAGTGTCCTTCAAAAATGCATTTAGAACCTTATTTTCTCTCATAATAGAGTCATTATATATGGGAATGAAAAAATCAAAAAACTTTCCTTGATAAATGAATAGCAATAAATGTCATAACTGAAAATAACAAAACCTATATTGATGGAGTTACACACCACACACGCATATATATATATATATATATATATATATATATATATATATATATATATATATATATATATATATAAATATATATCAGGAAACGACCGGGACACTTTTTTTCGCCGGGATCGGCTTTAATATATTCGATCCTTCGTCATTCTGAAAGTGACGACGTATTTTTTTAGTAAATAATTCTTTCCTTTTATTATTTTATATTATTTAGTTAAGAAAGTATTGACGTTTTTAAATATATTTTATAAATTTTAAAAATCATTTTCTACAAAAACGTCGTCACTTTGAGAATGACGAACGAATGAAAATATAAAAGTCCCAGCCTGGTGATTTTTAGACAGCCACCGGGCGGGACGTTCAAAAGCAGCGGGGACCCGGGCCGGGCAGGGTATATATATATATAACTTTTTATTTTCTTCATGATTTACCAAAGTAAAGGACAATTGTACAAAAAATAGAGAGTTTATCGGCTTTATCATATATTAATTACACTATAATGCCCCTTTGTGTTTAAATGTTTGTCATTTCGATTTTAATTCATGTATAAAGTATGTATAAAAATACATAAACATAAGGAACACCATTTATTTACCGAAACATATGTAGCCTTTGATTTTTTGATATATATACAAAAAAGGTTCTTATTTGTATTTAAGCGTCCTGGTTCCTTCGTAGCTCAACAATGAAGTGAATGGCTTGTCCCCCACAGAAACTTATTTGATGTTCAACCAATAAAATGAACTTCCTTCCTTCCTTTTGTCCTCCTCTGTGATGGGTTTCTGGACCATCATCATTCATTCCCCTTCCCTTCCTCACTCTCCAACTAGCTGTCAGTCAAAAATATTCTCCCTTGAGAAGAAAGAAATAGAGAGAAAGGAAGGCAATTGAGGTCTAAATTATGGGTTGAATGGAAATGGGGGGATAAGATGCACATGGGATTTGCAAAGCGGAGTGTCCAGGAAGGCGTAGACCGCATCACTGACCTATATAATTCCATTTAAATACTCTACACAATGTCAAGAGTTGTTCCATGACATAAACCATTTAAAAATGGTGAATGAAATAAAGTAAAGAAAACACTCGGCAGAGCAATTGAGGGGTGATGTCGTTTTAAGAGGACTTCTATGAATTTTTAAAGGGAGTAACATATCTGGACACACAGAGGGGGGGATATAAATGCAGAATTTTTTATATTTCCCAAAACTAAAGTACTTCATCAAATAGAACCGCCATTTTTAGGGTGTCAACCGTCATCCATTAAGTCGAGGGAACTTTTCTTCTCGGTTGAGATTCACGTTATTAATTAAATAAAAAAGATGCTATGTGTTTAGTTCTTTTTAATGACGCCATTTTGCTATAGCCTTCTACTCCTTAGGCCATTTATTTAGATTTTGTTGCTCAAGAAAGAACAGCAATAATGCCTTCTTCTTTTCTTTATTTCATTGACTTCAAGAATATATATAGTTCGATATAAATATAAAATGGCTGTCGTTAGCTGTATTCTTGAACATTTATATTTTCTTCTTTTATAGAGTAATTATTGATTATGCATCCAGTTATTATATGAGTCGGGGGATCGCACATATTGCAAAGGAGACAAAGGACTTCCTACTAGCCTATAACTAGCGCAAGGAAATATATGAATGCTTAATTGAATGGTGGTCAACTTCATAGGCTAGCACCTTCCAAACTATTGATGATATAAACCTATAAATGCACGAACTTGTGTCTGATTTATTCAAGTATGAAAAAGGAAAAATGTCCCCCAAATAATTATAAAATGAATCATTGGCCATTAATGTGGCACTACGTTAATACTTTGACATTTTATCATCAAACATCCAGAATGGCTTAAATATACTTCTAAAAAATATCAACAAAAAAAATTGGTAAAGGTTCATTGCAAAAAAAATGAGGAAACTGGATTTTACTGAATCTTAAGATCCTTTAATTGTATCTCAAAGGTACGATCAAAATCCTATTCTAGAGTGACTTATTTTCAATGGTCTATATTGAGCCTATGGGCAAATTATTATATTTATAACACAATATTGAATCCATTATATTTCAATTGGATTACGAGTCGATAGAAATTCAGTCTATTGTATAATGTATTATATTGACACGTGGAAACCAAAGCGGTACTTATGTATGAATAGAAATGTCATTATTAATAATATAATAAAGTTGAAAGAGCTGCATGAATGCAATAACAAAGCCTCTGGCTAGACAGATTAAGAGACGATCAACATGACGTATTTTTTGGTGATTGAGAATAATGGATTTATATATTATATAGTGGAAACATAAAGAATGTCATTAATCCTTTGAAACGTGATCAAAAATATCATTTCAGATATTTCTAAAGTAAATTAATATATTGTGCAATAAACACTGTATTAAAAAGATGCAATGTATTTAGATGATTAGTTCTGTACAAGTATATTTAACTTGTAAATGATATCATTTGGACATCAATCCCCCCTCTATGTTTGAAAGTTTTAAAAATTCTTAAAAGCGAGTACTCACCAGCTAATACTGCTAATTATTGGAAATTAATATCGTTTGGAATCAAACAACTTATTTTATTTACATAAAACAATTTTCCTTCATATCTATTTTACACGGTGTCTAGAAGAAATGTACCAGGAAAATACGACCTAGGAAGAAATAGCCCATGAAAAAATGAACCAGGAGGAAATGAGAAATGATGACTCATAAAAAATGGCCTAAATAAAGGGGTAGGTGAGTATTGAGTTGAATAAAACTAATATTGTACAAAAACTATTTAGCATTTAAGTTAAGTAATCTGTGGCATAAAAATAATATTTTTTGGCAATTATATAAATGATTTCAATGTTGCTCTTATTAGACTAGGCCAGGGATCGGCAACCCAAAATGTTGAAAGAGACAAAATGGACCCAGAGAACTAAAAAAGTTGTGTCTGGAGCTGCAAAAAAAAAAATCCGTATTTATGCTGTTTCTATATATTTTATTCTCCGGTATTTTTTCATTTCCTAACATTCATGGAATAGCTCCAGGGAGCCACTAAAGCAGTTCTATAGAGCCGCATGCGGCTCTAGAGCCGCGAGTTGCCGACCCAGGACTAGGCATATATATTTATTTGGGTCATTTTTTCCATGCTTCATCATTTTCCATTCTATCTGAAGTCATTTCTTCCTAGTCCATTCTTTCTTGGTTCACTTTTTCTAGGCTGTGTTTTCCTGGTCCATTTCTTCCTAATAGCATTATATATATATATATATAATGCGTCAACCAGAATAACAGCCTTGCTGATGAGAAGAAAAATTGATCTCCAAGCCATTGTATATCTCCATGGTTCCCACCTCATCACCTTTATATAGAAAAACATTTTATATAACATTATTAAGTATTTTATTTATATATTATCCTCCTGAAGAAACATCATCTGCCCTCTCTTCCTCAATAACAACACGAACTTGAGCTCTCCCAAGACAACAATCTGTTGTACAAGCAGTGTAATAACAATATATCTATCTATTTTGAACATTCTCCCACCCAACCAGTTTTTTCTCTCTCTTCTCTTTCTTCATCGTCGTCCCCCTTATTTACGTGTTTTCAATCTAAGCCCTAAGCACAAAAATATTTTCTTTCTTCTTTCCTCATTAATCATGTATTCAATGATCAATGATTTAAGAAAATCAACCACGTGTCAAGAAACAAAGCGAAAAATAACTCAATATAAGCTATAGCAATGCCTAAGGATGCCATATTGTTAAGACAATCAATAATAGGCATCCTGTCTTTAGTTTCAATTCTTTTATATTGGCTTATCCTCAGAGATATTATGAAAAATAATATTTTTCTATCCTGAGGGAGAGTTGTTACTTTATTATTACCTAATAATATGTGGTATTGAAAAAGTCAAAGGATTCATTAATGGCATAGATCGAGGCCCATGAAAAGAGACGTTTTGTATTCTTAAGAATGCTTTCTTATCTCTGTGTTGATGCTCACATCTAAACAGCCGCGACTTAATTGATGTCTTATCTCATAATGCAGACTGTATTATAATTACTGACGCTCACATCAACACATCCCATTTTAAGCAACATCCAAAAAAATATGAGGCTAAAACTCTTAGGGTAAAGGAACTTTATTCTTAACAAATTTGAATAATCCTCATATTTTTTTCATTTTTCATATATAGTCTAACTTGTCTAGACGACAGGGAACCCAAAAATTTGAACGTCAGAGACAGGTGGCCGCTAAATACAGAAGGTATTTGTAATTTTTTTTCTTCTGCAGGGAAAATAAAGTAACGGCTAACACAAGTTTGAGTGTATTTCTCTAACATGGGATCGGGAAATGGATGCAATTGTCGTTTTTTTAAATTAAGAGACAAGCAGTGTTGCCATGGAATTCTTTTGTATTTGGTTTAGGCTGAGTTTTGAGTTTATATTATTATGGAGACCAACTAACTTTATTTATACTATAACTATAGAGAAAAAGTAAATAGATCCTCGACAGCGATATCATTCTCTAATAGTAATACTGAGTCTGAGGGAAGGATTATTTGTTTGCTGACTGAGTCTCACATCTCACTTTGGGCTTTTTTTTGCCTATTTGGTTCGATAGATTTGCATCCGATGGGATATATGCAAATAAGCATTATAGCATTAAAATTAGTCTATCGCAACTAGGATCTTATCAATGAAGTTGGCCACAAATGACCATCCCCTCTCGGGAGTAATCGAATCTGCACCCCAACATTGAGAGTTGAACACGCCTTAACGCACAGGGCTATCGCACTCCCTTTGGAGCTTAAAATTTCTCAATTTTTTTAAACTCTAGGTTTGACAAGATACATTTTTAAGACTATTTTTATATTGCCGGATATAGCAGGTGATTTATAAATTTGCCGGACAAAGATTTTGGTAGCTCTTAACATGAACTTAAAATAACAAATATTCCCAACCCATCTCTCTCTCTCTCCCTCTCTCCCTCTCTTCACCCTCCCTATCCACCACGTTCTCAAATCAATTGACAAGACGATAATATATGTAAGCAACGGCTTATATCGTGTATTTTGACATTGCACTACATATATATTATATTACAACGATTATTTTTATTGTTCAATTGGTTTTGAATACATTATTATGGTTGAGTTATTTATAACTATTAGAATCAAGTGCATTCCCCCTTCCCTGAATTGAAAGCAGACTTACATTATATTCATATGGAGCAGTTTATTGACACGTGGAAATCAAATACAATATTCTTTGGATCATGGATGAATACCCATATCATATTTCTATTATTAATAACAATAGTTATTATAAAAGGCTCGTTGAACGAGTTTAATAACTACAATAACCTATACAGACCATATTTTTGGCTTGCCCCTATCACATCTTTAAAATGTATCAGCAATCATTGTTATAAAAAATTCCTTACACACTTTTTGTGAAATGCTCTTTAACGATCATTCTCAGTGAATTATATATTAAAAATAATCTTATATTTTCTTTTTACGAACTTTCCAATACAATTTTATTTTGTATGCCTAAAAAAACAAGGACTAAATCTACATTGAGAGCTATTCAATTTACATTATTAAGTGCAAAAACTCTTATTGGATCGAAACTCTCACGAAAGGAACTCTAGACAAGGTAAGACAAATATCTGCCGTTGCTTGAATATAAGATACGTTGAGAAAAGTCGAATCTTGACTTGGTATCCTACAAGTATCTTCTTCGAGCCGTCAATCATCCTCCTGAAAAAGATAGTCCATCAAAATCTCCGTTTTTACAACCATCTGAGATTTGTTTTTGTTGAATATTATGGTTGTTCAATTGGGTTATGGAATTTTTTAAAGTGAGACTTTAAATATAATGTTTATTTATGTACTTTTACGCACATCTACCTAAAAAATATTAATTGTGTCATATTTATTTTTGTGTTTTACAATTTTAAATAAAGACTTTTAATAAAGAAAGAGGGTGATATTTTTTATTGTTATAATGTTTATCCATGCAATTTAATTATACCATGCATTCACGAAATTTAATATGATCAATAGTATTCGACTGTAAAAATACTTTTGCCTCAGATGGTCAGAGTCAAGTTTAGCGAATTCAATCGCTATATCTAACGATGTCGATTAAGACATTTTTATCATAAACTTTTATATATATATATATAGTATTTGTCCTCCAAGGGATCTCAACTCATATATTTAACATAATATAAAGGTTCAGAAGATCATAGATTATAAGTTACAACGCTTAGCATCTGGAATGCAAATATTTTATTGCCTTGGTGACATCATGAGACAAGAAATTGATCAGCTAAACAGGTACTGAAAAGACTCTAAAATATTCACCAATTAAGATAGAAGCGTCAAAATCCTAACTCTCTCAAGGATTAAATGATAGTAGGTAGGAATCCTTCAGGAATTCGTATAGGTCCGGACTCGAACCACCCTTTTAGGGCTCCCCTGCCCCAAGCATCAGTAAAGGATACACACATATATTCTTTGAGCCAGGATTCTAAGAGATTGCTTCCTTAGCATTCCATACAACTCTTAGGTAAGAGCAACCGTTTTACTCTTTTGAAAGGTAAGTAGGCTTTGATGATATGCAGAGATAGCTTTCACCTCGCATCATTTGTCATCAGGGAATCCAACCGCCGCCTTTTTTTTTCAAAAGAAGCCTGGGGGAAAAATCCTTTTTCTCGTGGGTGAGTATAGTAGTAGTAGTAGCTGATATGGTAATGAGAGAAGGCATTCCAAGCATAAATCAAAGAATGCATGACAAGAGAGAGAGGTGAGGGGCAAAGTTTTTCCCACAGGCTTGTCCTCCGTGCAGGTGGCACTTCAGAAGAGTAGAAGAAGCAGAAGAATAGAGAGAGGGCTCCCTCCTAGACCTGTTGATAATATAATATAAAATTTATTAAATTTGCATTTTCATTATGAGTAAAATTATTATTATTATTATAATAATAATATTAATCCAAGAATAATGAATGAATAATAAGAAAAGAGTATGCAAATGCTTACTTACTCCAGGGCATTTTCCTTCTTATCCGACGCATTGTAATGAGAAAGGTCTTCATGGGAAAGGCACTCATTTTTAATGCTAATTTCGCGCTCAACTGCTTAGTTTAACAATGATGATTATGAGTATGAGAAAAAAAAGGTTGTTGTGTCTCCTCATCTATTAACAAAAAAACGGTTAGCCTCCAAATGAACAGTTTAAGAGGGGAGCTTTTTGTTTATGGAGGGAAGGAAGGAGAAAAATATGTGACGTCACTTGAGTAAATTTACTTTGGAGCAAAATAAATTGCATTTGTGAAAAATAGGCTGTGCGTAAACATATTTAATATCAAAGGTGGGGATTGAACCTTGAACCTATCGTTCGATACTCTATTATTCTTGTTTTAAAACAAAACCAATTCAATTGATGCTTTGAGCCATTGTTATCCTTTTTTTTGTTAAATCTTTGCTTCGGATACAATAATATACATGGAAGTTGTATGTATAAGACTTTTTTATACAAATTGATACGTCTTTCAACGCAAGATAAATATCCAAATAAGATTCATAATATATATTTGTCAGATTATGAATAATATTCTTACTATCCCATATAGTAATCCTAACAATCATTCATATATTTATTATTATTACGACCCAATATCAAATACGATTGGGTACTACATAGATCTCCCTCCCCCTCATTGATTTGTCACCATGATAAAGGGGGGGGCGGCTATTGCAATAGAGAGAAATAATGTCTATGGAGAGGGGGAGGGGACTGATCCAAATATAGAAATGTATCAATACAACCTTCACATTGGTTATATTTCCTCAATACTCCCCCCCCCCCCTCTCTCCCCTATTTTGTATGGATGTCTTCCCCACACATATTTTACCAATAAGTGCAGCTCGCATTGACCCCCCCCCTCCCATTCGGAAAAGGAAGAACAAATGAAATCGCGGGAAAATAACTAGGTCTCAGCCATGGATAAATAAAAAGGGATCAAGTACAAAGCGTTCTCAAAACAAAGTCTTTCATTGAGTGGGATAATTTTAAGAGTAATAAATTCAAATTTATATATAACGTTTGATTTTCCACATATTTATTTAAAAATGACTATATTCGATTAGAGTTATAGCATATAAATATGCAAATATTCTACATAATTTACTATGAGAAATGGCAAATATAACAAATAGTACCTACAAACTCTATTGGGTTAAAAGGTATCTCCATATTGCATTAGTGTTTAAAAAATATGTTCCCAATATCGGTCATATAAAACATATGACCGATATTAGGAACATAGGTTTTAAACAAAAATACAATTTTGTCATAAGGAAAACATAGTTTCCTTCATAAGTGGACTTTAAGGGATAACAAATATTAGTAACGGGGGGTGAATGGCACAGGGAGTAAAAGCCCGAGGGGTGATTGTCGGGGGGTGGTAGTCCTAAACTCGGGTTACAAGGTGTCTCCATATTACAAACAATTGATTATTCACTTCCTGGTGATTTTCAATGACGTCATACCGGCAAATGAGAAGAATAACATTATTTTTGTTATAAAATATCTAAATAATTATTTTTATGGACAAACTCTTTATACGAATTCAAATAATCTGTTTTTTTTTTTCAATTTCTTGCATTGACTAATGATGATTTCCAGGCATTTTGTATAGAGAGTAGATGAGGAAGGATAATATTTTATAACTTCCACGGTATGATTCCAGGATGAGTCTTGTTAAATTGGGATAATAAATGTAACGTGTAATGTGAGGCAATGATATCACAATAAATACATGAATTAATCAGCAAAGACAGAGAGGATTCATTTCCTACTACATAATGAGTCATCATACATTTCTTTGATATTAAAATGGGCTGTAAAATCTTTAATAATTTTTCCTACTTATTTTCCCAATTTTTCATTATAAATAATAAACTAAAAGTGCCTTGAAACCACTCTGGCTATGCATCAAACAAGGAACTCTAGTCTATCATGGAGAGACGTTGTTCTTATATAACACTTTGTGAGCAAAGACTTTAATTTTTGATGTCACGAACTTATTAGGACTCGTTATCAGTTATTATTTTTTTTGCCAATCAAAAGAACGAAGAAATATATTTTTTATTTATATATTTCTCTACTATTTTTATTCTGCAATAAGTATTTTGTCTGCAATATGTCATTTAGCACAGGTTTACTTCACTTAAACTGTTTTTTATATATTTATTATTAAGATTTAATTATTTCTAATAAATAAAGATTAGCTATGTGTATATATTTATTGCTACTTATTTATATTCAAAGTAGAATTATAAACAATAAAAATGAATACTCTAAGATATATCAATTAATTAATAATCTATAAAAAACTCTTTTGATGAGATAGTCACTGTTGTCCAGAATCAAAATATTTTACAGCCACAGTCCAAGTGTCTTGATGGATAAGCAGTTTTTTTGAGACGATCCAACGTTGTATCGAACATAAGCGACCATTTGAAAAAGTTATCTGTAAATGAAATAAGAAATAAGCCATTATTATAATCCGATGTTGTTATCTTTTTAGAACCCTGTAATATATAAAATATACGAATAGTATTAAACAAGGAAAAAGCCTGTCAAATCAATATATATATATATATATACATTTATCTATCTCTCTCTATATATATCTTACTGTTTATCGAACAAAGAAAATGATCGCCGTATTTTTCTTTCCTTTTTATTTTCTACAGTAAACTCAGCATCCACAGCGGGGAAAGAGGAATATATATTTATAATAATATCGATCCACATAAGATTGCGTTCAATTTCTCCCTAAAGTAATTATTTATCAAGATATTTTTTTTGTTTTGTTGTTCTAATGTTTTGAATAAATAAAGCTCTCATGAAACTACGAGGCTAACTTAATCTTATTAGCAATTAAAAAATGAAACATATTAATAATTTAGTTTATAAAGAACGACACCCCTGTTTTGTAAAGTAAGGGCATTATTAGATAAAATTCGAGAGTAATACTATTTATATGAATTATAGCGATCAAGTTTTCTCCATGATGTAATTATATCAGATCATTCAAGAAATATTATGAGCTAAAAAAAATTGTACTCATTGTTCAGTTTTAATTATTTTTTGAAAAATAATTTACTATCGAATTTGTCATTCTTGAATCCGTTCAGTGTTTTTATCATATAATACAATAATTATTTTATATTCAATTGCTTTATGTATTTATATATATATATATTCTTTATGAGCAAAATAAATAAATAAATGAAATAACAATATTTACGTTTTATGGAATGTCCAGATGTGAATTGATGGTAATATGTTTTAAGGGAACGTTTTATTGAAAGCTTGGCCTTTAACTGCTAATTAAGGAATTTGGTTTTATTTATTTTAGTCAATTTCAGAGGGAAAGTATTTTTTAACATCAATAGCGCAATTTTTAGTGTATAAATGAAGTACTAGTCCCTCTAACCTATAGTTTGTCCAAAATAGCGGATTGTGTCTCTAATATGCCAAAGTTGTATTGTTCTTTTATTATAAATATCATTGTTGTATTTCTTTTATTTATTTATAAATGTGGGTATCAATTTTTTTGATACCCAATATATTTTTTGTAAAAGTGGGTGTGGAAAACTTGCATTTTCTAAAATAAAGTTTTATGAAAAAATATATAGCCATTTTACATGATGTTCATATACTGATTCGTACATACTTTTGATAAAATTATATATTTTTAAATAAAATACTGATATGTATGCGTATTCATTTTTCCTGCGTATATCGTTCGATAGAATTGCAGAATCCGTTAGGATATAAATGATCATACTAGTGTGTAAATTAGTTTATTCAACCTAGGATCTTATCATAGAGGTTGACCGAAATACCCTTTTCCCTCTCGGGGTTCGAACCTGCAACTTATGTAAATACTGAGGGTACAAGACGCCTTGACACACAGAGCTATTGCACCCCTCAAATTTTACCAGATTTTATATCAGAATCCTGTGTGATTTTTATTTATTTTTATAAATATTTTTTCTGGGTTCTAGCTACAACAAATACCCAATTAAATAATTCTATAATAATTTAAACCATTGCTCTATCATAAGTAATACAAATAAGAATTACTCAAACACAATGCAGTTTTAACAATTACAATTAGATTATTATTAGCTTACCAAATCCATAACGTGTTTTCTATGTATAACTCAATGTTTTTTTGGGATATTTTTAAAAGTTCAATCAGAGCAGTACTTCACAATGAAGCAAATCTTTATGACAGGTATCAATCTTCTTAAAGCTCCAGAAGTGTCCACTTATAATGAGTTTTTATGACAAAATGTTGAAATATTAAAAACCTTAAAATGAGAGTATCTATTGTTTTATTAAATCTTTTAAAAGTACAAAACAACAAGTTTTTTAATTTAATATTTTCAGAACGTATAAAAAATTGTATGAAAAATATAAATTTGATTCATTTATAAGCATGTGGTTACGATATCATATTTATATGTAAGCAGATGATCAAACAATCTAAAAATATTGTCTACCAAATTGTTTATTTAAAATAACATTCCTTTTTTTTCAATACCCCTCCAAACAATCTTAAAAGGTTTGTTGATTCCTCTATTATACGAATAAATAAATATTTGAATATTTTTTAATTACATAGAGTAAAGTAATGAATATATTTGATAAAAGAAAAAATATATGTTAAAAAGGTACTTTTCGCCTCCGGATTCAAGCTCCTTCAAGACTTTTCCTTTGTACAAAGAGGTCATAGACGTAATGAAACAAGTTTTTTTCTTCTTCCTTACATTATTGAAGGCTTTGATGTTTATTGTTTTTTTCTATTTTTTTTCTCCTTTTTGTGAAACTATTTGCTTCTTAAACATCTTTCAAATGTTTTAATTAAATCGCAATAAAAATTAAGTTTGTATGCCTATGGATTCATTTATTTGTATGAATATACAATCAAGCATGAGTAAGCGGCCACCTCTCTATAGCGATATAGCCGAATATAACAGCCCAAATATCTCTCCACATACAAATATGTATTATAAGCCTTCTATATATGTAGCTGTCCCTTTTTATGTTCTCTTGAATATAGACAATTTAGACAAATGTGTCAGTACTTAGACTTTAAGTGAAGGGACTGATTTCCTTTATACACTCAAACTACTTTGTATATATATACAGCAAATATATTTTTTTTCTAGTAATTGATATGACATCATCAAACAGTCAATTATTGAACAAGATGTACATTGTCTCTCACTAACAAATTTTGTCAAATACATGGATAGGGACAATTGGTGTGTGTATACGCTTAGATAAACTCCGAAGAGTGAGGAAGGATCATTTAAAGGACTGAATCTATATTTATTAAAAAGCCCTATGGATGAACCCCCGAATTTACTTTATTATAATATTTTTTTTAAATTCTCATGTTCGTTTATTATGTAAATAAAATAGATAAATACATAAAAACCAGAGCAAATGCGCAATAAAAACATAATTAAACATTTTAGTATACATTTTTTGCTCTGGGGTAGAACCCATACATTAAAAAAATATATATCAGGTAAAAGCTATCAAATTAGCACAATAATTTTTGCGAAGCAACTATTAAGAATTTTACGAACTAAAACATAACCAATGTAACTAAAAACGTAATTAAATTATACTAAATGCTAAAAATCACTAAATTTTTGAAATTATTTTTATAAGTCTTTGGTGTTGGATGGAGAGGCTTGAAAATACTTAATTATCCTTCCGGCGGACGTCCTCGTTCCTCCTTTTATTATAATTAACATAATATTATTGCTATGATATACCGTTCAAGCTACTAATCTATTTATTCGTATTCAACTATAAGGGATAAATTTATTTTTTATTTTCAAATATGATTTTTCGGGATTTTTACTAACACATATATATATATATATATATATATATATATATATATATATATATATTAAAAAGACAAAAGAGCCATATGTGCTAAAAAGTATTTGTATAAACAAGTATCGTGGTGTAAAAGTTATATATAAATGGAAGGATTTAGTAGACGGTTAAGCAATTTTAGGTTGAATTCCTGCGTATTGTATATTTTAAATGGCTTAAAGTTACTTTTATAGGCATAATGCAACAACTTGTATGGATACAATCTGGGCAAATTGGCATTTTACAACAATTCTTTTCATTATATATATTCATTGAATTTAAAAAGAGATACAAAAATACTGCTAACAAAATGTATGATTCAACAAGCCCTAAGAGTTATTTTGATTGTCTTCTGGATAAAAAATACTGGATCTGAAAGGTTTCATTTGGTATAAAAAGAAAAAAGTACAAAAACTAATATTTCATACAACTGAATTATCACATATTAAAATAATACATTTGTAATCCTTAGAGGAATAAATGAAATATTTTTTACTTCATGGACAAAATTAAATGATTATCAAAATAAGTAAATATACCCTTTAATAAATATCTGTTATATAATATCTATCTATGTCCTTTATATATATATATATATATATCTATATATATATATATATATATATATATATATATATATATATATATATATATATATATATTATATATATATATATATATATATATATATATATATATATATATAAATAATGACGAATATTGAGTTCCGAATATTTTATAAAAATTATACGATGTCGTATGTGAGTGTTATGAAAGGCTCAAATAGTATTATTAGATTTTACTCTATTTTAATAATCAAATTATGTATTAAGCAAAGCTCTGACAATCTCAAGCCCATAAATAGTTCATAATTGCATTTATATATATATGACTTTTCAAGAGACATACTATAATATATAAATTTACATTATGATTTAGAAAAATAATTGTTTCACATCTGGATGATATAAAATACTTAGATAAGGAATTTTTACAGCTTAAAAGTGTACATTATTATCTGTTATCTTAATAACTGACTGTATAATTATTTATTTTCGATAATTTAGCATATCATTATTCAACAACAAATTATATTTTATTTATTACTCACATATTTTTTTTTAATATTTTCATGTTATATCTGTGCGTATTCATTTTTGTGTTTTTAATTAGTTTATATAAAAATATAGAATTGAAAAAAGTGAAAAAAATTGATCTATTCCAGTATTCTTGGACTCCACAATTAGGATTTCAAGATATCTCACCAGGTTCATGCTTTTATATAAAAAACAAAAGTTTTTAAAACTATTATATATATATACAATATAAAAGTTGAAAAAACAAATATTTCCCAAAACTTTTAAAATCGAAACTTTAATTTAGGAAATCATTCTTTGAACATAATATCCTCATATATTTTTAAGGCTTAAAAATCTTTACTTCAAGTTTATAATAGATGTATCGGAATATTTTCTATATTCATAACACTCTATTTAGGAAATATATATTCTCGATGATCTCTAAAGGATGTAAAAACATTATTAGATCAATCAACAAAAATATTATTTATTGTCCAAAAACTTATAGTACACACACACACACACACATATATATATATATATATTATATATATATATATATATATATATATATATATATATATATATATATATGTATATATATGAGTTAAATGATGATTTAATTCGGTTAGAGTTATTGTTAGTTGAACCAAAAACATTGTATATTCAGTAAGTATCTAATTCTTGTTACACGCAGTAGACATTTCGGATAAGGCTTGGTTTCAAACTATAAGTGTTCCAGCAAAAGATACAGAGTTGAAAGAACAAAATAACTATTCTCTTTTTTATGTTTAAATATTTAATTATAAATGGTATATTATATTGTATATATATATATAGTCTAATGATTTTCCTTAAAAAACACATGAAAACCGAAGCAAACACTCGACTATAGCTTATTTATTATTCTGCCCAGGGATATCAGGAACACAATTTGAGTTGAAGTTTGTCAGATTATTTTTGCTTGTGCATATTTTTAATTTTTGTCTTTAAATGTTATACAATCATCGATTTAAGAACATCAAAATTGGATTTCTTATATACATTGAAAACTAATAGGCAAAGACTTGAAAGAAATAAATAATTTTTGACTATTTGAAAGGGTAAATTTTTACCCTTTTTTACTCGATTTTTCGAAATTGAAATACAGCAAAAGGAACGCCAAAGAATAATAATAAGATTATCTTCCACTTTCATGACACTTTGACGTCTGATTATTTTAGTTGTATTTTATAAATTGACAATTTATTTGAAAAGTATATTAATAATTAATAAGTATAGGTTCGATTTATGAAATTTCTATCACACTTCTCAGCTTCCTTAAATAGTTTAATATGTATCCTGTATATGATTACGTGTATTTTATATTTTTATTCTGTATAAAATTTTGCAGATTATCAAATAAAATGTTTTTAGCAGAAAAGGCAAAAAAAAAGCAATCAAACTTTCCTTTTTAACATAGACGTAATAAAGAAAAACACAATACATAATTTCTTATAATAAAAACTATTATTTTTTATTAAATTTCTTATAACTCTTAATAATTACTCTGATGGCCTTGGCTTTTTTCAAATATTACAGCAGTTCCAAAAAAGTTTAGTTGAATTTTTTTTAAATATGGCACAAAAATGAGTAAGAAAAATTAATTTTTATAATTATTTATAATTATATTATATATTTATCAAATAAAACCTTGCTGATGAGAAGGAAAGAATAATGGGGAAAGAAGATATATATTTGTTGCTATAAAACAGTTCATAAACAAAATGAGAGGATGATAAACATTGATAAAAATAATTGTATAAAAAGTTGTTGGCATGCCAGTTTTATTCTATTAAAAAATGAAGAGACAAAAACATATATGATTGAATAATACATATTTGAATATTATATTCGTTACAAACTTAAATTTTATTATTAACGAACCTTCTGGAATTCTTAGGGGGTTGTGTTTGTTTACATATGAAGTGGAGGTCCAAGAGGAGGGAGGTCTAGGACGAAGATGAAAAATAAGAAGTTTGTTCCATTTTGCGGCACCGGCCACCACTATCACACAACAGTCAACGTGCTTTTAATGACTGCGAATTTGACTGGCTGACTCCTGGGAAGAGAGCAAAAATATTTATTTATTTTTTCGCCTCAATGCAGGGGAGGAGAAGCCTCCTTTTTCCAACCCATGGGGTATCATCCATGCCTCTTTTTTGCTGCCCCTAACATATGCATAGTTTGTGTGTGTATGAATATGTTTATAATATCCTATTGATATTTGTATTTTCTCAGTTTGTGGTAAATAAGATGCAATTCTTATGGAGAAATGAGTCATCATGAGATAAATATATTGCTTATTTGTTTACAAAAAACTAAGAGTAATATCCTTAAAAAACAACCATATATAAATATTCTTGTCTAAAACTATTACTTCGGATTAGGACGACAACATTTATAATAAACACTAAAAATAATCAAACAATAATAAAAGCGATATAAAGTTAATTTACTTTCAATAGAATGTTCTCAATTATTTAAAAAAATACATCACTTATTACTTTTCATGATTGAATGTAATATAGCTTATCCTGTATTTTTTCCATGGCAAAGGTCTCTCTATTCATAGAATAAAATAAAATAAAATAGATATAAAAAGGGGGAGATTTGTGTTTGGTAAGAACTTAAATAAACATTATAGTGTAAAATTAATATACCCCGTAAGACCTTAAAAATTATGTATTTTTAAATGCAAGAAGGTCAACTGTATATATATATATATATATATTCATATATATATATTGCATATAAAATTATATATTTGTTATATTATTAAGAAAATATATAAAATTTATCCTCAGTTATCTTAGGTATATTGTTAATAAATCCACTCACAAATGCTATTATGTTATATGTAATGTTCCTGATAGTGGCATTGCTCGTTTATTGATTTATGGTCTAATCATGAGATGTTTTTTTTTGTTCATTATTGTGATTCCTGCTGTACCAATGTATTTTTTGACTTTTAACTATTTTTAAAGATAGTATTTTAAAATATCTTGTAAAAAATATACTTTCAGACATGCGATTTCTTTATTTCAGTAATATATCAATAATACTGAATAATATTATGGTGTCGTTAAAGGATAAATTTTTGGACGGGATCCTATACTATAATGTTTTCCATATCCACATGGATGCTGCAGTTCCATTTAACCAAATAGGAAACAAAAAAAAAGTGTATAGTCATGTTATTGTTTTTATGTAAATAAACAAATAAAGGCGTTAAAAAAATAAAATTAATGTTTTAAAACAATTGCTTGTTGGAAGGTAATATTGAATGTTCACTAGTATCAAAACACATAATAATAAGGGACACAAAAGTATGTTATACACTACGACTCAAATCAAATATTTGCAATTAACAAAAAAAAAAATAAAATTTCAGACAAGTATCACTCGTAAAAAACAACATTGCTTCGTAAAGTTGAAAAAAAAAAACTTGTTTTGATTACGATTCCATCAGTCTAAAAACAACTTTTCAAATATTTACAGCAATTCGAACGAAGTTTATTTCAAAATTATTAAAATATGGTACAAAAATGTGTAAAAAAGTACTTTAACATAACTGCAATGAATAAATAATCAGTTTCGCAGATACAAATTCGTATTATTATCATTATTAAAAAAATTTTACAGTAAGAATGATTAATCATGGATTAAGTGTATTTTTCGGGAACATCAAGAAAACACAACTATAGTTATTTGAAACAAATCCAATCCAACCTTCTGAATTAAGAGGGTTAAAAACTACTTCTTGTACTATTGTTTATATATATATATATCTTTATTTATATATATATATATATAGTGTCCACTATTGTTTTAGCAAGATAATCTTGGGCAATTTTCTAATTGTGTCATATATAAGAATATCAAACTCGTATTTTTAATGCTTCTCAATATATTGTATATACATTTAACAGTCAGAGCTTCATATGAAGAGCAATACCTATGCTAATAATTGTTGACACTAGAAAAACTACTCCAAAAGTAGAAATGAATATAAGAGAATCCTTTCATAAACAAAAAAACCCTCAAATAATCTTTTCGTCTTTCTTTTATTGCTCTCACTATTATCAAATTTCTATTCAATTTAAAGAATTCAATTTGATGGTCTATCCTTCATCTTTGCAACTAAAAATCCGCAGTAGATCAGAGTAATGTATCCATATATATTTATGTTCCTTAGAGCAAGGAATGAATCACGATCAAATCAAGAAGAGAAAACAAAAAAGGCGGGGCACACACCAATAAAGATAATAGGTAGTGGTAGTATTTGAAAAAATATTAAAAGCTATTCATAAGATACTGAAGCTGAAGAAACCCGCCTCTCAATTTAAGTCCTAGACATTTTTAAATTTACTATTATTATAAGTATTTCGTTTACCATAAACAATTAAATTCAATGCAGGTTGTAAACTCAAATATAAACT
>CP045891.1:12971580-13034001 GCA_013387185.1 Caligus rogercresseyi | reverse complement strand
GTAATATACTCAAATTTTTGAGGGATATATTTTTATAAGAATATTTAAATATATGTCTTAGACGTTGAATCGTCACATTTTTACACGTATTGTTTGTAAATGTATATAATATATATATTTATTTTCTAAGACGATGATTTAAAAAAATTTGAAGCTTAAAATATTTAACAAAACTGATTTTTTAAAAGGGGTGTTATAAAGAAAATCATATTTAGGCTGATGATATAGAGCATCTAATTTATTATAATGAATTTATAATTATAATAATTATTATTATTTAATACTATAAAATAATTATTGGAGTTTAAGTGGTAATATACTCAAATTTAATTTATTATAAGAATATGTATTTATATATATATATGACTTTGAATTATTAAATTTTGCACGTATTTTTTTGTAAATGTATATATATGTATGTTTATTTCCTAAAAAGATAATTTTTGGCTCTACTTAAGAGTTAACAATATATTTCTATTGGAAAAGAAATAGGTTTTAGCAGAATTTTTAATGCTATTTTTTGAACTTAGAATGTTATTAAAAAATTGTTGATCCCCACCAACTGATACTGGATTAAGTTCGGGCGTTCTGGGGTTGATGAAGGAGCAATATGGATTGGTATTTATTTTTATGTACTATATGTGGGGGAAAATGTTAAATCTTTAGTAGACCGTTTCTGGTTGTGTCTGGATTAGGTTCTTGTGTTTTTAGTTTTATCATGTGGCGATACGATTTTATATTCATATATTAATTTATTTAAAATAGTATTTTGTAAAAATAAAAAATCTCATAGCTGTAAGTTCATATTTTCATGTACTAACGTTATTGATTGGAGTGAGTCTTTTTTACGTATGATTATGCTTAGTTCCCGATGCAAACATTTGCTTTATTTTTTAGAGTCATGAATATTGTAGGAAAGAGAAATATCTTTTTGGAGCATATTAGTTAATAGTATTTTTGCCTTTTTTCCTTTAGGCGGCAAGTTAGGATTGGCGGGAAGGCTCTTTGTTTAGTTCTTTCTCTCTTCCTTACTCTCTCTCTCTCTTTCTTCCAGGTAGCAAGAGTTGGGCGTATACAGTGTGCAACGTGAATCGCTACTCACAAAATTCCGTCTAGAACTTGTGCCTACTTCATTCACACCTTATTTTTCTTCTCTTTAGATTGAAAATAATAATATAATAATTTGTCTGTCTGGGCCAGGAGTCAATAAGCCAAGGTTGACTATATGGAAACGGATGTAAAGGAGGGCTTTTATATAATTTGTCTCTTTCTTGCTGATATACAAAACAATGGTGCAAAAAGTAGGGTCACAATAATAAGAAAAAAATATTGAAACATAATAACGATAAAATAATAAAACCTTTCTCCAAATGTATTAAAGCAAATATGAATTTTATAAAAATAAATTTGGGGTGTACTTAGCCAGATATATATATATATATATATATATATATAAATATATATATATTATACATACATATATCATATTTATAATTATTATATTAAATTAATTAACAAAATTCGTTTATAATAGTTATAAACATTATTAAAATAATGTAACCAATATAGTTGACAGTAAAATAAAATGAAAAAAAGGATAGGCATAAATTATATATATATATATATATATATATATATATATATATATATATATATATATATATATATTATATATATATTCAAATTATAAAGCCTTAATAACGTCAGTTAAAACGAAATTATTTAGTCAGATGATAATAATATTAACAAAAATATTGATGAAAGAAGATATTTATAATATGTCAAAAAAGTACATAAAATCAAAAGGTTATCTTTTTCATGATTACTTCAGACCAAGGAAATCTTCTCTTTTAAACTTTCCCTTAAAATCCAAAGATGAAAATCGTAAATCATAGAAAATAGGCACACTTTGCGGAATAGTAGATGCGATTCAAACGAGTCATTATCAAGTTACATTTTATTGAGAAATTCCATTCTTGCATAACACTGCAATTTCCCACAAAACAAGCATATTTTGTTTTGAGATACAATCTATTTAATATCGATGGAAAAGTAGCAATAACCGAAGATAACTTTGATGACTTTTTTCTTCCATTTTACATACATTTAATTATTTTTTTTCGTTTTCTACTCATTCCAAATATATTGCTTTTTCAGAAAACTGTTCCAAACATTTTGTGCCCTTAAATAAGTTTTTTGACTTAGATATGAAAATAAACCACCAACCTTTTTAAGGATAACTTTCCATTTTACATATTTGCATTAAAATTTTAATACATATCATTTTCTCAAGGCATATTTTATCTACAAATTAAAAAAATGGCAATTCATCATAGTTATTTGGTTAAAATGTTTATTTATTAGCTAAAATCCATACAGTGTAAAATAATAAGAATACACTAGAAAGTAGGAGATTAAAAAAACACAATCTTAAGACAGTTACATTAAAAACAAAACATAAATGAACATTATACTTCAAAATATCTGTCTAAAGATAAAACCATAATATAAAATGACCTATTAAAATATTTCTTATTCAAAATAAAACGTTGATGTCGTCTTATTGTCCATTTGTTGTTGTTTTTGTCAAGAAAACTTATTTACTAATATTCTTCTTAGGATCAGACATAATTTCATGGAAATGCCTCTCTTAAGATGGTTATTATGAAGTAACTTTACTCACAAAATAAGAAATCAGATAATGCCTCCTGAATTCAACTATTTATTTATCTGATATTTGGTTGCTTAAAAAAAAAACCTTATTGAGTTCTTTCAAACCAATCTATATATTGTTTTAGTGCCTATTAATTTATTTCGATATATTGTCTTAGTATCTAGTGATTGAAAATAACTAAATATTTTTTATTTAAAATTGGGATATTTTCAATTATACAGCTAATAAAATCTTCAATACTGTTTTTTATACGTTTCGATATTTTAACCAAGCCATAAAAAACTTTAGTAATAAGATTATTATAAATTGTTAAATTATAACATATTTTAATCATATTTTGGTCGGGTGAAAATCATGATTTCGTATTGTATTTATGCTCCTTCAACGAGACTTCTCAGCTGTTTATGCATCTATAAGCATAATTTTAGAGCACATATTTTTTACAACAGCAAAAAAAAATACTTGAAATTTTAAGCAATGATAAATTGGCTGGTTATTAACTGGTTTAACTGTTTACATAATATATAGACCATAGAGATATAAAGATATAGAGAGCTTATTCCCTTCCATAGCAGAGAAACATCGTTCAGCTGTATTTTTGTGTCCAATATAAAACAAAGTAATTTGATCTACGTCATCGTAAGCTAATCATAGAGATAGATTATATCTCTATGATCAGCTTACGATGACGAAGTATAAATTACTTTGTTTGTAATGGACACAAAAATACAGATGAAGTGAATAAGCTCTCTATATCTTTTTATCTCTATGATATAGACACACAAATAAAGAACAACATAAAGTACTTATGAAAACTTATGAAACTCTTTGTTAGAATATGATGAATTCCTTGCAGCACAGGATCAGGGAAACAGATGAATAGTCGCCTTCTCACACACTATCAGGTTTCTTGGGTCTACGAAAGATTTGGTGAGAAAATAATAAATGAGACGTCGTCCTGCTCTGATCATTAATTCCTGCATTCCGTTGGCCAAAGCAAGGCTCAGTCTCTCAATCAATCACTTACTCTGATACCATCACACACACACACAGAGACGAAGGACGATTTGACTTGTAATGGGTCAGAGAGCACGAGGGTTTTATTTTTTCAATCCAGTGGGGGTATGCAGCACTTATCTCTTATCTATTTCCTTCACTCCTCTTATTACTCATAGATGTAGTTTAATTAGTTTTAATGGTGATTTCATGTATATAAGAATCACCTTCATGTAGAATGCTTGTACCTTTCTTAAGATTGTATTATACATATAAAACTATTCTATAGCTATGGATCCCCAGATGATGATTTCTAATGTTAACCAAATCATTCAGAAAAAAATGTGAAGGCAACAAAATTAATATACCTGCACGCTAATTCGTTTAAAACAAGGATTTTATTGAGCAATTCACTATGAACTTTTCATAGTGCTCACTATCAAAGCAGACATTTGTTTTTTTTTTGGTTGTATCCATAGAGATAAAAAGATATAGAGAGCTGATTCCCTTCAATAGCAGAGAAACATCGTTCAGCTCTATTCTGTGTGTCCACTATAAACAAAGTAATTTGTACTACGTCATCGTAAACTGATCATAGAGATAGATTTATCTCTATGATCAGCTTACAATGACGTAGATCAAATTACTTTGTCATATTTGACACAAAAATACAGATGAAGGGAATATGCTCTATATATCTTTTTATCTCTATGGATACAACCAAAAAAAAAAAATGTCGGCTCTGATCGGGGCCTGCATGAACATTAAAAAAGGGTGTATCGACTTTTTAAAATAACATAGAGAACCAGTAAATATATATTTCAATACAAGTACCTCATGCTGATTAACATCCAATATTGTAATTATATCATGTTTATAAAACATTATTAGAAGCCAAAGCGAATACCACAAATACACTTAAGTAAAAAAAAACATTATGTTTGATTTATTTATACTTGATAATTACTTCGAAAATGCTTAAAAATAACTTTTATGTATTTTATAAACAATAAACAAATAAAAATATTCCTTTCCTATAAGATTTATTATGATTTAATAAAATTTATATTTGTTTTATTCTGGGCGTTCAATCCATATATGCTTCAATTGTTGTACTAGTTGTATTATATTAAGACAAGTGCTATACTTTTGAGAAGTGAAGAGGGACATGAAACTCCTACGTCATTGATGGAACTAACTTAAAAATGTGACAATAATATTATTAAGGAATATATTTTAAAAACCGTAGTTCATTCGGCTTGTACGATCATAACGATCTTAATAAATGAGCCATGTTTTTTATAACAATTGGCTCAAATTATTTTAATTTTATTTGTACCTTAAAATACAAGTATTTTAAAACAAATTCGTTGGTGTAAAATTATAATTGTTTTATAAAATACGTAGATTTTTCATAAAATAAAGATATATATATATATATATATATATGTGTGTATATATATATATATATATATATATATATATATATATATATATGCTGGTGTTAAATGCATATATAGCATTGTAATATGTTCATAGAAAAGAGAATTTAAATATAAAACATATATAAATATATAAACAACAACCAAAAAAAATTCGCTATAGACAATAACTAGCACACGGAAATGTTTATATCAACAATCTAATTCAGACATCAATGAATGAGTAGTATACCATTCACTGTGAAAGTATTACAATTCCTATTGACTCATTCATTTCGGATATAATTTAGCCTTGTAACTAAAAAATAATGAAATATGGAAGAAATGGCTATTTACATCATATCACTCACACATGGAATGAAATCCATTTTGACTGATAAGATTGTACACAAAAATCCTCAGAGGAGGTAGCCTGAACTGCTTCGTGTTTGCCCAGGGGATATGAGTGAGGGCAATCCTTATTCTAGAAATAAGTTGTTGAAAGACATGAGCTTGAATTGTTATTGATATATGACATAAATAGTTAGAATAATGCAACCATGGCTTCATATAGCCATATATTCTGAATAGAATCTGCTTATTTGGATATTCACATAAAAATGTTTAATATTCATTTTACTTAATATAATTTAGTTTATGCCGTTATATTCATTGAATATAATGGTAAAATCTTAACTAAATTGTACTCCCTGAATATATGTATATATATATATATATATATATATATATATATATATATATATAACAAACACATATATATATATAATATATATATATACACACCTAATATATATATATATATAACATATATATACACATACATATATATATATATATATATATATATATATATATACATATATATATATATATATATATATATATATATATAAATATACCATATATACATATATATATATATATATATATATATATTAATATATTTATTTACATATTTGAAACAAAAAAGGTATATTTCAACATTTAAATTAAACCATTGGAACTATTGATGTAATGCATATAAAAAATTCTAAGAAATTAAGGTAATATCAATATAGAAGTCAGCTTAGAGGAGATATAAACATAACGGCTGATGACGTTATCAGAGCATCTAGAAATTATTCATAAAACATGGTCTACGGATATAATTCTTGTAAGCTTTATTATATATATATATATATATAGTGGAATTTTATTTGCTATATTTTAAGATTTTTAAAGTGATTTCAGTATTTTAATTTTTTAATTGGTATTGTTATAGAATGCTTAATATTATTCATATTTAAGACCTGAAAGAGGAAGTTAAATTGAAACCTAAATTAGTATATGTTATTTTAATCTTTTTTGTTATAAGCTTGCATTTTATTCTTGAGGAATATATTTAATATCATATTTTTACATCCTTAATGGTTCACAATATAATTGATTAAACGTATAACAAAAAGATGCTACCAAAAAAGAAGACTACATTTTTATATCAAGTACGATGTTGAAATGTTACAAGTTCTACATTAATAAGCTGATTATATATATATATATAATTATATCCCTTAACTTTGCATTTCTTATATATTTTATGTCTTAAAAGATAAATTTAAACAATTATCAAATTTCCTTCTGGATAGTTAAATATTCCAGTTATATAAGTATTTCATTTATATATAAAACACAAATATATATATATATATATAGGTATATGTATGTAATGTATCAATGACGTCATTGACTTTATGACTCCTATTAAATTACTTCTTATATATTTATGAAGTATTATTGTATATATATATAAGATTATAAGTAGATGGATGAAGCAATAGAACAAAGGCCAAGGCGGGGGGGGGGGGGGGTCAAGGAGCTCTCTTATATATGCCTCACACACACACACAAGAAGACTCAGGAGAGATCCTCAGGAAAAGGGAGGGGGGTATAGAAGAAAAAGTAGAAGAATTGAAGAAGAATGACTTGACTTTTCTCCTTTTCTCTCTCTCTCTCTCTCTTCACTGTCTTTCTTTCCTCTTTTGTGTTTGTCTCTTTTTTTCTTTCTCTCTCTCTCTTTCTTCTTCTTGAATGCTTTTTAGCGGTGTTTTTCAAGATGGAAAAAAAGAAGAAGAAGGGGGAGGGGCTTGATCTGTGGCCTGGGCTGGGTCTCACTCAGGCAGGTAAGAATATCACATAAATACAGGCAATTATACAAGGCAATGCCGTGCCCCTATCTATTATGTCTTCATATGTATAATGATCATTTGAAATGCTTCAAAATAAGAACAGGATACAGCTTGAAAGAATATATATCTTAAGGAAAATGATGCAAGGCTTTTACAATTTATTTTGGCATATTTATATTTGTTAGCTTATTTATGGTTGATGACGTCATTAGGGGAAATAAAATTCATATTGTTGATATTCAGCTTTTTTCTAGATGTTCTTTGCAAGACCAAAGGAACAGTTTAAGTAATTGAAGAATATTTTATATATATGATTAAACGCAAGTATAATAATCATTTGAAAAATAAATGCTTCAAAATAAGAACAGGATACAGCTTGAAAGAATATATCTTAAGAAATTTATGCAAGGATTTTACAATTTATTTTAGCATATTTATATACATAATGTTAGCCCAGGTATTTTAGAAAGGAAAATTGTAATTAGGGTTGCTGACGTCACTAGGGTAAATAAAATTCATATTGTTGATATTAGGCTTTTTTCTAGATGTTCCTTACAAGACCAAAGGAACAGTTTAAGTAATGGAAGAATATTTTTTATTTGAATTAACAGAATAACTTGAATTAGTCGTATACGCTCAGCAATTAAGTGCTCTATTCTAATCCTGTCTGTTGGAAGCAAAAACCAAATCCATTCAATTCAATATATATTTTCATCATAGAACACACAAAGACAATACAATATGAACATTAGAGTTGACAAATATAGTAATTGAAGCATCGCTGTTTTAACTTCCATAAATATATTCAAAAAAATCAATTATGACAATATGATCCAGCCATAGACGTTTTTCATCATTTTTTTATTTATGTGTATATTACATTAAGGGTGAAGGCATGAGGATACCGAGACATAAGGTCCACGGTACGATGATTTGAATCGCCCAAGAATGCCATAATTATGACGTGCGAAGCTATAACAACATCCTTGTTTTAAAACTCCTCCAATAGGGGAACACCATTAGGATTAGGACAAAGATGCTATTTTTGGTGTGATTAGTTGAAAGAAAAAAAATATTGAAACGATTGAGGCAGTAGTTGGCAATCTTCAAAAAGTATCCCTTCCCTCCCAGCTGAGCAGAAGTCAACATCAGGGATTCAGAGAGAAGAAACCATCCTGACAAATACTAATAAATTTCTCCTTCTGTGGCCTAACTCCATTGTTTAATTGTTGGAGTGAACTACTCATACATAACATGTTATCAATAATATAAAGCAAACTCTGGGAAATAAATAATATATATATTATGTTTCGTCATATCTGTCGATAATTGGATCATTACTATGGGACATAGAAAAACAAGAAAACACTGTTATTAAATTTAAAAAATCATGTTTTTATGTAAGTTTACTTTTTTGTTATTCAAATTGTTTTTCATTCCTTTAGATCTTTATATTCGATCAACGGGTGACTAGGATAGTTAAGATTGTTGTTTCAGAAGGACTAAAAACTAACTTTTTGACAATATATAGTAACATACAGTGGATAGTAAGAAAGTATGTACCATCAAAATATTTGTTACTTCCTATGCTGATAGAGTCCCTTCATTTGTTTCTTTACAATGGCTGTATCCTAAATAGAAGCTGCATATGATTTTATATATAAAACAACTTTTTGTAGAGTGAGCTCAGTACTTGGGGCTTTTTTTATGGAGTCTATGTAAGCATAAAATTATATTCTTTAATATGATTCTTGAGGGTACGAAAATGTACTTCTTTAAATAAAGAAATGGTGTAGCCCCCAAAAAATACTTTTGTGTATAGTGAACTCCGTAGTTCCTTTTGATGGAGTTTAACAAAAATTAAAATTACATACATAAGTAACGCATTTGTCAAGCCCTCATTGCAATAATGTATACTCCAATAATAATAAAAAGCAACTAAATCAAAAAGTGGTTTCTTAATCATGTATATTAATAATAATAATAATGAAGATAAACCTTTGTCACATCTAAAGGATTACTCAGCATATTTCGTATAAATAAATCCCTCCTAATTTGCTTGTAAGCCAGGTGTTACTTATTATTTTAAACCATAGAGATATAAAGACATAGAGAGCTTTTAGGATTCTTCAGAGAAATACGTCATTGTGTCCAGAATACAGCTGAACGACGATGTTTCTCTGCTATTGGAGGGAATAATCTCTATGTATCTTTATATCTCTATGGATTCTTAAGAGAAATACGTCATTGTGTCCAGAATACAGCTGAACAATAATGTTTATCTGCTATTGGAGGGAATAATCTCTCTGTATCTTTATATCTCTATGGATTCTTCAGAGAAATACGTCATTGTGTCCAGAATACAGCTGAACAATATGTTCTCTGCTATTGGAGGGAATAATCTCTATCTTTATATCTTATGGATTCTTCAGAGAAATACGTCATTGTGTCCAGAATACAGCTGAACGACGATGTTTCTCTGATATTGGAGGGAATAAGCTCTCTATATCTTTATTTCTCTATGCTTTAAACTTCATATGATTTTCGCATTTGACTATTTCAAATCATTATATCACAAAGATTCATACAGCAAGTCTATTTCACATAAAAACAGTTCAATAAATAAAGATGACACTGTCAAACAAGAATGGTTATATAAAGAATAATATTTACTTAGTGATTGAGGGATAATAACTGGATTCATATAATTAAACAGGTCTTTCATGACTAAAAGTGAAACCATTGAGGTCTCATGGAAATAGAAAAAAGAAATCCTGCAATGTATGTCCTCTGATGTTATCATCACTATGCTTTAAAAAAAGTAGTCCTTCAATGACGTCATGTGGGTAACCCCTTTTTCTATAACTCCTTAAGACGAGATATATGACTTTATTTACTCAAGGGATAAGAAGCATTATTTTCTTTTACTGTTTCATCGACTTTGTTCATAAAGATATAGTAACTTAGTACTAAGATGTTCAACATTCCTAGAGGCCTCTTTGGCCATGATCCCATGAGAGATTCTAATAATTCATATGTGCATCCAGCTATAATATAGAATGGTGCTGAGGGGGGTACATATAGTTATGTGTCCCTACGAGTGATTGTCATGTGCATTGCCAGTAAAATTGAAGTTTTATTAATGAGAAACTGTATGTATAAGTGGGATGATACATTCTCCACTATTCGATGACGTCATCAGGGGACTCCTTCATTTAAGGACTAGATGGGTCTCTGCAATGCTAATTATGTCTGTTATTTTGTGTTAAATTAGTAACAATAAATAACTTAAATAATAATTATTATATATTTTATATAAAGACTAATTGAACGATAATGAGGTCTGTTATGAACTTTTCGCAAAGTCAAAATATTTCCTTTGAGTAACTTTAGCAACAGCATGGAAAATATTGCATTATTGAAATGGTTGTTTAATTCGACCTTATATGTTATAATTAGAAAAATGCTTTGATAATAATTTTAAAGTATTATTTCATTGGGTTCGAACATGAATAAAAATGATTGATCTATAGATTATAATCATACATTTTAGTAATAAAAAAAACTTTTAGTTCAAATATGTAAAAACCTTTCATGCTTTATTTAATATTGCCCTCACAACCTAATCCATTATAGCGGTATCATTGGCAAGCTGCAACATAATCATTATTTTAAGTAATTCACAACATCCAATGTTGATTATACTGTGATTAAGAACATTTTCTTGTTATTATAGAGGAAGGAAGAACTCTCACATAGTAAATAGAGCAATATATATATATATATATGTACGATAAGGCATAAAAACCGTTATACAAATGAGTAGAAAATCCAAAATACTTTTTTTCCCCGTGAATGACATGTGAAGGTTCATGGCTAACAAATGTATAAATATTATCGACTGTTCTTCAATCTAAGGATTCATGTTTACTTCTTAGGACTCTTGTCTAATTAGGGAAAATTATATCATTATTTAAAAAATGTATATGTATATATATATAATCGAATTTTGTCAAGAAAATGTTTTCTTTTTAGTTAGTCTCGGGACTTATCAGCCGACCTTGTATATATATATATATATATATATATATATATATATATATAAATATATATATATATATAAGAGTCAAATATCAAATAAAAGTAATAATCCAGACTATGACCCTGTGGACCCGGATGTAACGCCTTCTAGTTACTTTCAAAGCTTATTGTAAAGGATGTATTGTTGTATATTAGCAAACCAGGAGCGACCTGGGAGTGGCAGAGCTTTCTTTGCAAATTCTTTTCTTTTTTCGTAGGACACACCTTTGAAAATGAACGTAGAAATTTGAGATTGTTAATAATGGTCTTAGTACATATGTTCTATGATATGTTTCAACACAAAGTTGTTCCTTAAATGACGTGTTTAGATATTATATTTGTTATTTAACCCTTTTCCTTAAGACTTATGGCTTTGCATGCTCAAGGGATAACAGGTATTTCTTCCTTTTTCTGTTCCTTGGCTTTAATAATATGTATATCGTCTAAAAAGGGAACTAAGATGGCGCCCAGCAATTGCGGACCCAGACAATCATCCTCTTCCCTTATTTTATTTAGTGTATTGTACATCCAGCCAGTGGTCCTAATGAATTACAGCCTTGGGGCCAATTCCTTCCCTCGAAAAAGACCCCTAGTCTTTTACCAATAGAGCACATTGCGTATTGATTTGTTCCCTGAAGTATTCCAACCATGACACCTATCCATGGCCATCAAATTGTAAGTCAAACCAAGAGCAAAGGAAATAATGTTTCCATGTATTCCACCCAAGAACCCATTACAAGTAATAAAAAATTAAGCCAATCAGAGAACGAAACCAATAGTCTTTGCTCCCTAAACAATATTGTCCGCCAAGGCACTTTTTTCATAAAGATCAATAAAGAAGTGCCTCCGCCTTTCTCTGAAAAAATAAAATAAGCGTTTAGATTAATGATTGACTGAAAAATGAGAAAAAAAATAATAATAAAAAGTCGTAAAAAGCTTTACACATAAAAATACGGATTTTTCTCAATAGGAATTTTATTTGAAAGAGAGAAGGAATGAGTAATGGTGAACGCATTTGTAATAGCTTCATTTTAATAGCTGTTATTATTATTCAAAGATTTCCTATTTTTGCATTCAAGTTGCGGGATTTGCCAAGGCGTCTGGAGCCAATTATCATTAGTATTATTATTATTATCACGAAAGTAACCCTCACTTTGAAAATAAGAAATCTTTATCGCCTTCTTCTTTCTTTATTTTCTTGACCTGAGGATCATTCCTTCTGAGAGTGAGAAAGAGTCTAATACGAGTTTATACATATATATTTGACTATTAGCTTCTGCAAAGGCTTTTTACTATTATGGCGTTTTCATGCAAGACCTTAATACCTGCAAAAGAAGAAGAAGAAAAAATAACACGTCTCCTAAGTATGTTTTTTAATCTATATCCATGAAATAAAATACAAAAAAGGATTTCCTGCCTAAGAGTTATATTATATATATATATAAAGGTAAAATTAAAGAGGATTTAGGGTTATTTACATGCATTATCACTTTACAAATTAAGAACCTAACTGTTGACCTATATATGTAATTATATAATGGTTTATATATATAAATATATGTATATATATATATTAAATATAATATATATATATAAATATATATATATATATATATATATATATATATATATGTATATATATGATATATGTATATATATATATATATATATATATATATATATATATATATATATATATATATATATATATATATATATATAAAGAGGCTTTAGGGTTATTTACGTGAATTATCACTTCACCTAATAATACAACTAACAGCTGACCTATATGTGTATATATAATGGTTCAATTTTAATAATTTTGCCGTTCACGTCTACTAGACAAGACTAAAAGCTGATGTAGGCCAGTGAAAAAATTCTAATGTCCGTAGACGACAGAAGGCTATAATTCCTTAGCCAAAGAATATAAAAAAACCTATTTAAAAATCTAGGATTTCTTGGGAATTATGGATATGGCATCTTCACGTGTTCATGCAATGTAGTCCCTAGAACTCGGATCCATGGCAAATAATTTATCCTCATGACAAAGGGAACCTCGTCCTTTTAAAATCGTGAAGAAAATGATACGGGGATCCATGGGATTCGTTATGTGGTTCGAATAACTGTCATATTTTATTTAGTTTTCTCCTTCTACGTCAGTCGACTATAAAGTAATCCCTTGCCAATATAAGCACTCTTTTATAGTTTGGTGTTGTGATTCATTTTGCCAGTCGTTGATAAGAGGTAAAATTATGAGGAATAATATATATATATGGTCATTTCTTATAAAGTAAAGATAGCTAAAAACAGAAAAAGGCGTTTTTCTCTTCTTCTCCTTTTTTCCTAAGCGTTATTTTAAGAAAACACATCACAAATATATTGGATATGAAAATATTTTGCCAATAGTCAGATGAAAAGTATTAATTACCTTATGATTTTATGTTTTCTTTCGTAGGTTTGCATTAGAACGTTGGTGTAGGATGGTTTCTAGCTTTAGAATGCTAACTGACATATATTTATCGAAATTGTTGTTTTAGGAACTTTTTCTGAACAACCTAATTTTAGTCTTTAGACTCCCTTCGATCAATTCCGTCATTTATTTGAAAGGTCGATCTCATAACGTCTTTTTAGTCAGGATGGAGCAAATTTATATATATATACCTATATATAGATATATAGGTATATAGATAGTTATGTATATATATAATATAAATACATATATATATATATATATATATATATTAAAATTACAAATGTTTATTTTGTTTGATGAACTCTGACAATAAATGGATCGTCATTCTTACCACAAATCAATTTAAAAATGTGGAGTAACAAAGCGGAAAATATATGTTTATTGCTGAGAGTTTGTAACAATCATCTTATCCCTATTCTTAAATATCGTAAAATAATAATAATATTTTTTTTTCTCCATCATTTGGTTTGGCCCGTGACTTTTCTTATTCATTTTTTGTTTGGATGATCCCTCAATAAGAATAATAACAATCATAGATCTGAGATCATTCAAAGAGGGAGGAATCCATTAAAAAATAATAACTGATCTCCGCCATCTACCTTATGACTCACAGCCATAATAAAGCTCTTTTTCTTCTTATTTATAATTTAAGGAAGCGCGGTCAAAGAACCAATGTTGATATTTCTTGGAATTGAGAAAAACCTTCTTTTTTGTTATGGGAAATTCAAGTAAATGTTTTATGTGAAAAAGGGGGGAGGGTTGGAGGATTCAAATTGTACTTTTTTTTTGGTTAAGATGTTTATTTATTAGCTAAAATATCTATAGTGTCAAAATATAAGAATACACTAGAAAGTAGGAGATTAAAAAACACAATCTTAAGACAGTTATGTTAAAAACAAAACATAAATGAACATTATAATTCAAATATCTGTCTAAAGATAAAACCATGATATAAATGACTTATTAAAAATTATTTCTTCTTTAATATATACAGGTTTATGTCGACTTATTATCCATTTGATGAATTGTATTTTTAGTTGACCTAATCATAATACGTGTATACCAAAAATCGCAGAGCAGAGCTGGTTCAACAAACATGTCCTTTATGTGTAAGACGTGGGGTTTTAAAGCTTTTAGTTTTCTTAAAACTTGATTCCCAAGAAAAAAAATTATATATAAACAAATACTATTTATGCTTTAGGGAAATAAAAAGTATTCCCCATCATTATTTGAGATACGAATGGTTTTGAATGTGATACTTTCTGTTTTACATTTGTTTATTCATTATGTTTGGTATTGCAGTCCTGATTTTTTGTTTTTTTTGTTGTCTTTGTTTCATAAATTCCATTGTTGAGATATCAAAGGTAGATCTTAAAAAAATTATAAATAAATATCACAGATTAAATTTAAAATATATGCCCAAGATATCAAATATGAAGAAATCATAAATAATACAAAATAACGAAGAACACTAACATGGGACATTTGAACCATAAAAGTCAATATACTAAAATATGAAAATGACAGAAACACGTAAAAAATATAAAGGTATGGAATTTTAAATATTATATAGTTGTTTAATTGATTATATTTTAAAGTGATATTATTGTATTCTACATTTAGATGACATTTTATTTGATATGTTCTACTCCAGAGCAAAAACTTTAAGCTACAATGTTTATTTATGTTTTTATTACACATTTGCTCTGGATTTTATGTATGTCTCTTGTTTTTTAGATTTACATACTAAATTAACTGGTTAAAAAAAATATATATATACATGACTGTTATGGATTAAGATTTCAATGAGTAAGTTTTTTTAGCTTTCTGTATATCAAAGGCAAAACAAAGAAAATCCAAATGGAAATGGGGATTTTAAATCATTCAAAATTGAAGCCTTTTTATGTACAATTTAAATCACTAAATCATAATATAACTAACCAGTTGCTTTCGCTATGAGCTCAAAAATATTAGTTGCGTATAAAAGACATTGATTTTGGTTTGTTATATGCAAGCTAATAAACAGATAAACCAATTGTAAACTTCTAAACCTTAACATAGCTGACAAAATAACCTATCAATGATTATTTTTTAAATATTGTCTTTGAGAATCCAAAGGTTATATTTTAGCTGGACCATTTAGCTAAATTAATGAGGCTTCCATAAATTTAATTATAAGTACATTTATTGGTCTCAGTCAAAATGTCAAATATATCATAATATAAATATATTCGTTGCTTTAATAAACTTAATTGAGTATAATATATACAATTTAAAGGTTATAAACACTTCATACGTTTAAAAAAATAGAAAAAAAGCTTGCATAATAACAGTAACCATATATAAACAGCATAAATTATGTAACTTATATGTATGCAGACCCGTTCTAAAATAATCAGGTTTTCTAAATATAGAAGACAAAACAAAGACATTCAACCGGATTAAGTAATGAATAATTTAATGAGTTTTAGTTCGTCATACTTCTTAATGCTGTTTAATATACATTCATCCCATGAGCATCAGTTTTCAAATAAAACCTTTAAGAATGTGTTTATCAAATAACTAATATAGAATCTTATCTCTGATTCTCTGTCGGCAAGGCAAAAAATTATATCCCTTGAGGGAGAGATCGGGGAGCGACGTTTAGCCTTCGTAGATTTTATTTTTAAGGCATTTAAATATTTGAATATTGATAAACTAATTTCTAATAATAAAGAAAGCTTCTTGATAGGTTCACTACCGGCTGATACCGGATTAGGTTCCGGTGAGGTGGGTCCAATCTAGGAGCTAAACAAACAAACAAACAACTAGTATAGAAGTTGCTGTATATATACCTATATATATATATATATATATATATATATGTTTTAATAAACAAAGTTAAAATAAAGATAATCATCATTATCTAAGATCATTGCATCAGAGTATATCTGCTTTTTTGTTTTGTTGTAGTTGTTGTTACAGTTCATCAATTTTAAAAACATGGAATTCATGTTGAGGAGGACTTTGACATTTATTGATATTTATAGCTCTCTTCATGGACCATTACCAATGAGGCAAAGTTTTACCCGGAGTATAATATTACATATTTACATAATTTGATTTTTATGACTATTTTTGCATCATTGATTTGGAAGACATTAAGTTTCATTTAGCCCTACTGAGGACTACTGTCCTTAATCATCAAGTTTATAGACATGTTTTTTTGTTTTTGTTGTAGTATCTTTGACCTTTAACAAGAGCTTCGTTTTGCCAAACGTATATATTTTGAGTCATGAGACTATACGATATACAAAATACTGTTTTTTATTATTTTGTATAATTTTGTGTACCTATGGTAAGCCGGAATCAGTGGGGGGAGAGAGAGAGAGGGAAAAAAGCAGCGACACCTAGACGTGTGAGCTTCCCGGGTTCAATACCCTGGGCTTCCAAGACAGAAGGTAGAAGAGGACAACAACAACAAAACTATCTTGATCCATTTATGACTGCTTCAAGACAACTCCACCCTCCGTACCTCTCATTTCTGGGCGGGAACTAATCTCGCAATAAGCCAAGAGGAGGGCAGTTCAACAACATCTTGAGAGGAGAAGCGACTTTTACCTCGCCAAAGCAAAACTCTCTATTTTCACGCAACCTCGAGTGCGCCAAAATATATGTGTGCCACGCTGTCTGATGATGTGATAGGTGAGACTCTAGGTCGTGATAAATCTCACCACATGGAATAATATTAATAATAATAATAAAGTCATGGGGGGGGGGGGGGGTAGGAGCAGCGTCGAGTCTCCTGATCTTCCCGCCATGTAATTCAATCGTCGTCATTATCGCTTAAGCGATAGATTTGTCGCTTTTGGAGAGACCCGCACTGCACGTACGGGTAGAGTCTACTTTCGGGGGAGGAAAGTAATGGAAAATACAGGCCTAGGCAGTATTTATTTTTTCTCGACGGGGAGGGCGACAAATTGGAAGAGTCCAATCAAGGGAAAGGGAAGACGGAAAGAGAAGCAGATGCTCATATATAGAGAGAGGGGAAATCCTACAATGGACTCGTCCATTAGAAGTGGGAAGAAATAGCACATTTATATACATATAGTATTGTTTATCAATACATGTATTTGTACGCATCTCAAAGCAAATCATCCCAAGAAGACTAGAATAACTAAGACTCAAAGCTGTATATTACATAATTATCATGAATATTGTCTAAGTATGCTATGCTAAAAGCAAACCATTTTCGAAGCCTTTTTTTGTACGTGTACCTGAACTTTAAAGCTCAAGCTTTATAATGGAATTTTGTGTTACAATTTTTCAAGCCCTGACATGGAATTAAAATATTTTTGTATGAACAATATGTAAAAGGTAGAGGAAAAAAAAATTACAAATATGTCCACATAAATCACACTCAATTTAGTCACTCAGAGCCTCAAAAGCAATAGTATACAATCCATGAATGGTATATTGATAACTACAGCTCAAGCAGCATTAGTTGAATGGCAGCCTGCCGCTGTGTGTATGGATGTTTAAAAGGGATTTAATGGATCCTTATCAGAATTCTGTAATTTGTGGGCATTATGTTGATTTAAATTAGTTTAGATAACCATTTGATCAATGATCAATGGTTAAAGTAATTTAGGGAGTGCGAAGGCCGTGTGCCTTAATGCGTGTGTTCAACTCTCAATGTTGGGGGCGCAGGTTCAAATACTCCCGAGAGGGGATGTTAATTTTTGGTCTGCTACCTCATTGATAAGATCATAGGTTTGAATGACTAATAATAATGCTATAATCTTTGTTGATATCCTGTCGGATACTGCAATTCTATCGAATCTTATAGGCAAATCATAATAATAAAAGTAATTGGTAAATGAAACACAAATTAATCATTTCATTTTGTATTAACCCAAAACTCCAATTAAAAGCTCCAATTTATAAACAAAAGGGGTTATTTTTGGTGCAGAAGAAATTTCATAAAATTAATAAACTTTATTTGTGTCTTCCAGGAAAAATTGAAGATGAATGGCAAATTGATGTTTTTGTCCGGGGTCATGATATATAGATGGTTTTTTTTGTCCACTTTACACAACCCTTTAATGAACATAATCCCTATGAACAACGTACAATACAAATATTGAATGAAAGGACTTTCATTTCGATATTTAACCCTAAACTCGAGAGCTCAAAGAGCAAAATGATGTTGAATAAGATCTATCATATCATCTATCTATAGATTGTGAGTTGATTCTTCCAGCAACGGAAATTAAGGGTTATGAATTGAAGTAGTTTTATAGATAAAGGTTTCTTTTTGTTGTCGTCGTTGATCCTCATCACTTTTGGGCAGTTTGTGGACATGGTTTTTATCAAAAAATACTACATACAATCACTTAATTGTCTCAGTCATACCTAATAATGCCCACAATATTGGTGGAATGAACATGATTTATTCCTTCTTTATTCACAATATGAGGGTAAGAAAATATTATTTATAAGCTTTAGTTGAGTAGTTTTATTAAGTTATGGTTTATTTTCATTTTGGTCCGGATCCATCATGATATTTAGTTGTATTTTTGTCCTTTTCCTCACAAACGTTTGTCATCATACTTTTCTCTGTGTATTGATGAATGAGTTATATATATATGTATATGTTTTTGTATGTAAATATTACTATTATGTATATATATACTTATATACCTTCGCCTTTCAAGAAAAGTTCCTTCATTCTTTGCCGCTTCTCCTATTTTTTCCCCGCGTTATATTCGAAAACCCGTGGATTCCCCGCAAAAACTATCATACTTCGCCTGTTGCCCGATGTTCCCTTTAGGAAAGCGAGGTGTTTAGCGCCAAAAAGATTTCCAAAGATTCCATAAACCGAGCGGCATCATCGGGGGAGGGGGAAATGGACGAGTCCAAGTATATTTGAATAGACATGGCAAGGAGGCAGGGGAGGAAACAGGGAATGGGATCGTCCAAGTTTTGACGCTAAAGAACACACATACACTCACACTTCTTCAATGTGCCTCTACACGCAACCCAGATAAGTGTGTGTGTGTGACTCTTATATATAAAAACTATGATTCAAGAGTTTACAGATATATTTGTTGATTTAACAAATAATTATATATAATTATGGATATGTGGATGTTTCATCAAAATGGCTTACATATATATTGATATTGGTAAGGCTCTATGTATCAATTCAGCCTAAAATATTCCTCATACATTTGGGTAGATTAATATAATAACATATCAAAATTTAACCTTTTATAAACATAATATATTCTTATCAGAAATATATTGACTAATTTTACAAATACATAAAACATCCGTAATGAATTGGGGTTAAATAAGAAACCCTTTAACTAAAAAAATCATTGTTTTATTGTATTTATATCAAAAAAGATATAACATTATTTATATTATCAGAATATGGTTTATTATCATATGATTGGGACTTACGTCAGTCACAAATACACGCTGGTAATTTCTTTCTTGATAATACTTAACTTTTTTATATATGGAATTATTGCTACAATGCCTGGTTTTTTTCTTCCTATTAATAATTATCCTCTACCATTAATTTTCTCATTGATTCTTGAATAAATAATATAGTACCTAAGTGGAAGAGCGACTTGACATTTTTGTAGGTATGTCCGTGCCAATACAAGTGCATCATAGCTCTTTGATTATGAAAATACATACTAGGCCTTTATACGGATACTATATAATGATTAAGGCATATTAAACCAATATGAAATCATGTGGTAGGTGTTTTTGAAGATGTGATGCATGGAGGGAATAAATGAATTTAATGGCATCTAAATATGATTTTTATATTCATCAATTCCAGGAATCCCAATGTATATGCTTCGATATTTAGTTATATAAATTTTATGAAGAAGACTTTGGTGTTGTATTTAGCTTTTGTCCTTGAAAGCCTCTTGATATAGCTTAAAGCAAGGTAACAGAATCAAGTATTCAATTAGTTGTCTTGAGATGAATTGTTTAAAGGGCTTAAATGTTGTTTATCATCCTTAAAAGGGTAAGTTATTTGGCATTTACATTCTAAACAACTTATTGTTGTTATACATCTTATACATTTTATAGTAGTTGTAATGATGTATTAGTTTAAGTAAATGCGTAAATGGAAATTATGATTAGTTAATAAGTTTTTGTCAGCAAAAACAATTATATACACACAAAAAGACATTATTATTATTATGATATAGTATATTTGCGTTAAACAACAGAAGTAAAAGTAAAAGTTCAGTTATTAAGTTATAAACTATAGTATTTAATATGTAGATGATGCAATCAAAACAATTTATGTTGCGCCATTAAAATAGTATGTTATATATCGAACCAATTATATTTAGTACTGTTCTACTTCATAATCTATAAGAGTACGATACATAATATTCATAATAATATGATAGATGAAATTATATATATAAAAATAAATTATATATATATATATATATATATATATATATATATATATATATACCTTTAAAAGTATCGTCATAATAATAATAAAATTTAAAGCTGTGTAAATCACTCTTAAAAGTTATCGTTAAGAATATGCCTCTTGAGGATTGTGCTGAGATTTCAATGTAATTAGTATGAATAAAGTAATATTTCATACAAAATCAGGCTGATTAAATCCCTTAATAAGTTAGAAAAAGTTGAATTGTTAAATGGTATGAGGATAGTAAAGATGCTGTCTTTGAAATAATATGTTTCCTTTGAAGAAATATAAATTTCTTGAGACTATCGTATCAAATTTGAAGAACTGTACAATTATTTATTTTCTAATATACATAGTTCAAAATGAATGTACAAATTAATTGTGAATATAAGATTTATGAAGCCACTTTTTCCTTTAAATACTTGTCAATCCCCTTTCACAAAAGAAATGAATTAGGGTGGGGGGAGGTTTAGGAGCATCCCTTTTTTCTGGATTGTTCCGTTATTATCAAAGATATAAGGACTTTTTGGAGGGAAACAAACTAATTTATAATAATCTCTTAGTCAGGATATCATTTTTTGTGTATTTGGTTCGATAGAATTGCAGTATTAATGTGTGTCAATTAGTCCACCGAACCTAGGATCTTATCAATGAGGTAGCAGACCCAAAAGGACCACCTCCTCTCGGGAGTATTCGAACCTGGTCCCTCAACATTAAGAGTTGAACACGCCTTAACACACTGAGCTTGTGTTCTCCCATCACATGGTTAAAATCATGTTTTGCATTAATGTGAATGTTTTTACAACAAAAAATAAACTAATACTCTTGATATTGAAAGAGATTTGGTGATTCTATTTCCTTCATTTTTCTATACGGATGATAGTAAGAATTACGTTGCACCGTAAAGATATGGAGAAGTTATTCCCTTCAATAGCAGAGAAACATCGCCGTTCAGCTGTATTCTGTACCCAATATATACAAAGTAATTTGACCTACGTCATCGTAAGCTGATCATAGAGATAGAAAGATTTGTTTATTCTGGGCACAAAAAATTATTCCTCTCAAGAATCCAATAAGCCCTCTATGTCTTAGTCTTTCCTCTCGTTACAATTTCGAAAACTTCTCTTATTTTGTTTTGTTGACAAGGAAAAAGTAAGTTTATTTAGGGCATTATGCAATCCAAGGTCAATGACCTAGTTTCTCCGTTAGGATCCTAATGTTTGTTGAATGTTCTTGACAACGCTATGATTATGCAATCATTCCCAATAGGGGCAATGGAGTATGATGTAATACTAATAGGTAGGCTTATTTTTAATACGGTCTATAAAGTGTCCAATCTATGGCGTCATACATGACTCAAATAAAGCCTATATTAGGGATCGATCTATGAGGAATAAATATCCTGTTAAACTAAAATTCATTTCGTTAAACCTTACTTGATATCAATAATTAGAGACTCAAGTTATCATAAAGGATACAAAATATGAGAATATAAAATAAATAATTTTTGGTATTGTCATGATACAAATCGGCACATTTATAACTTTGCAGTACTTTTCTCCATTTTAGAGTAAAAAAATGCTTAATCGTTTTTTATGAGAAACTTTAGCTATTTAGCGAAACTACTTAAGCAGAAATATATAAATAAACAATTTAGTTTATTTATCATTTTACCACTTGAATAGTATCTAATGCCACCTGATGTTATGGCCTAATGAGTCGTATGATAGTTTAATTAAGCCATTTCGTATTTTTAAACCAAAATCCATTCCCATATACTTATTTTCACTTATCACAAAAATATCCCTCAATTCCTAGATGATATGAAATATCTGAATGATTGTAATATTGTTATATACTGACTCAACAATGTAAGTTACTTATATTATGAATCGAGACATGCTGGCTACAGTCAACCAAAAAGTCACACTGATGGTGTTGTTTGCTTCCTAAGTTTTTAAAATGTAGGCTAATAAATTGTTTAATTGATAGGTATTCAATAAATGATTGTAATACCTGAAGCCTGTTATTTGTGTCATGCTTATTTGATGGACTTGCATCCATTTGTAAACATATAAATGTGGGATATAACTAGGTATATATGCAAAATATGTTGTGTTGTTTGAGGCGTGATTGCTTAAAGAAAATGAGAAGGAATGTCAGGGAAGCCGCTGACATTCTGCAATAAAGTATTATCTAATTCAAGGTTGTTGAGAAGTCAATTCAGAGAGAAAGAGAAATATCTTCCGTAAAAATATTAATTGTCTCTTCGCATGGGCATGTCACTCGAGTGGATCTCTCCAATGTCACATATTATTAAAACTAATTGTATAATGCAACACCTCATACTCAGGGAAATAATGAATGTTCATTTCGTTTCATCGTATCTGTCGATAAATGGACCATCAATCCGACTAATGGACATAGAAAAAAAAAAAGAAACACAAAACAGAGTTACCAAATGAAGAAAGAAATCACGTTCATTGATAAGTCTGCGATAACTTTCCTATTCATTGAAATAGTATTTTAACATAAAAGTCAGTTGTGAGTATCTTGAGGTGGGGCCAAATATAATTATACAATGTGTCGTGGAATTTGTAACCATATGGGACTCGCATATGGGTTAAAAATGATAAGAATATGGAGTGCAAATATCATATGAATCAATATATCAGGAAATGACGAGTGTCTCTTTATGTTTGCATTTTTGATTTTTAATAAACACAATACATCAAAGAAGGGCTCAAACTTCCGGCTCCACTAAAAAAGGGTCTATTTCTTTAATTGTGGGATTATCCCTATGAATAAGTGTTTAATCGTTGAAGTTGGTAGTTCATTGAATCTAGGATCTTTTTAATGAGGTGAATACATATTTCACCTTCCCCCCTTGGAAAGAGTTGAACCTCTAGCTTCTCCAAGGAGAGTACATCCATAGATAGCTTATTGGATTCTTAAGAGAAATACGTCATATTGCCCAAAATAAACAAATCTTTCTATCTCTATGATCAACTTACGATGACGTAGTTCAAATTACTTTGTTTATATTGGACACACAGAATACAGCTGAACGACATGCTTCTCTGTTATTGAAGGGAATAAGCTCTTTACATCTTAGTGTCTCTATGAGTACATCACGCATATATGTTGTTTTATTCTTAGAGTGTAGAGAGCAAACGATGTATTTTGTTATGATTTTCTTAAGGAATTTTTTTATTGTATATACAAGTCATTCAAATTCATATAACAATTAATAGTATATAATAAAAGTAATGTAATCGTAGGGATTAAAACATGCAAAACAAGTAAGCATAAAAAAGGATTTAAGATTGATATAAAAAAATATATACACTCAGAGAGTGCAAACCTCCGCCGTCACGGGGTCCTTATGAGCCTTCCGAGGCGGATTTTTCACGACTGGGGCGGCGTAGAGGGACGGGGGAGGGTTCCCTCGACGGAAATGCCGAGAGGAAGACGCTCCCGGAACCCAATTTCACAGCACAGCGACATCTATTGGCAGAGTAGGCTAAATTGAAATATTTATTAGTAATTAGCTCATTTTGCATCTTAATTCTGCACTCAAAGATGCCAAAATTTAATCACTTGTTCCTTTTGGCATTTCCAACAACTCCACAAAGTTTCATCCGAATCTGTTCCGTACTTTTGAGTTATCCTGCTGACAAACAAACCAACCAACCAAAACCAACGCCAGTGAAAACAATACCTCCTTCGGCGGAGGTAATAAGGTAGTAGTAATGATAAATAAACACAAGAAGTAGATATCCAGGGGGAAAAAAATAAGAGGTCTTTTGTTTATTTTATAATATACGAGTCCACAATAACAGGCAACACTAATAATATTAACAAGCCAATTTGATAAAATGTTTCATATGAAGAAACATATGAGTGTAAGAGGGTAACCATTTTCTAAATATAAATAATGACAATAGCTACTAGATTGGTCTGATACCGGATTTAGTTCAGGTAAGGTAGATTTATTCAAGGAAACTAACAAAGAAACCAAATGAAATGTTTATGTCTTTATTTATTCAAGTATTACAGGGCAAAATAGTACTACATATATCATTTAAAATGCTTTAATGGAGAGGTCGCTTCGTATGATCAACCAACTGATTCTAAGACTCCATCATTTTTAAATGCACTAATATATGACCATAGAGACTGACACCAATGTTATGAGTGTTGCAATAATTATGACAATAAGAAGTATAAAATAAAAAATACTCGACAAAAAAGTCATTATAAAAGGGTTAGAAAGAGTTGTATTTTTTTTAAAGCAAGGAATGTATATATATATATATATATATATCAGGCTTGTTGATTACCGTTCATTTGTTGTCGTTCGCGAACGAAGAACGACAAAGTTTTTGACGAACAACGAACGATAAGGAATTACTTATCGTTGTCGTTCGTTTTTGGTGTCAAAAAAAAATCAGAATGGCGAGAGAAATTTCTTTTAAAAAACGTCGTCAATTTCTTTCAGAATGACGAACGACGAACGACGAACGATAACTTTTGGTGAACGACAAACGAAGTCTGATGAATATATATATATAACAAATAGTTTTGATTTTTAAAGTAATCACCACACTCCAAAATATAGAACATATATTATTTGATAAACATACAATCATTCATATGCGTGATTTGCTTAAATAAATCCACAAGAATATTGTCAAGCACGGCAAATATAAAGGACGACTGTTATTTAAAGCCTATGCCGGTCCTGAACGTGTTTCTTGTTCATTGGAACTAAAATGAAGCATGTGGTTGAAAGAGACAACAATCCCTTCATCAACACTGCCCAAGAAAGAACTGTTGAAGCCATACAAAACAAAGCAATAAAATTGAATCTGAAAGCGTATACAATGCAACAAAAATGATAAAAATATATTTCGTATTTAAAAAAAGCTGTATTGTGCTTTAGTAAAAGAAATACCTTCTTAGCTTTAGATCTAGGCTTAGAGAGACTCGTGTATTCATTCTGATATCAGTATATGTATATACACAAAATGGATCGATGACTCCTCTCAGTGACTCCATCAATGACAACACAAACAGTTGACAATATCCAGCGTTATTATTGTTATTATTCAGCTGACAAGTTCCTCCCTTTTCATGATTTATGACACAATCTTCATATCCCTGCCATTAGAATAAAAGCATTTTTTTTTACTTCCCCTCATGAGTCTCTATCCTTCCTTCGTTAAACCCGTCTTTAATTCCTACGCATTCAAATATAATATATGAAACAACAACATCATCCCACCAGGTACTATTATCTACATCTACTTTCCTTGTGTCTTTCTATTTAAAGAAACTATCTATCATTTAACGTATGCTGCTGTTGTTGTATATAATAATAATAATAATAAATGATAATAGCTAATAGACCATGAAATGAAATTTGAGTACAGGGGATTCGCTCTCATAAATTTACGACTCTACATTTCATAAAAAGAATATAATAATAAGTCTGGCAGAGAGGACGTTTATAATCATATTTTTTTCCTCTCTTTCATATGATTCCAATTTCAACAGCAAAATGAATTCACTTGTGAATTATGGGAAAATGGAAAAAGAGGGGAAAAAAAGAATACGTTCTTTTTTTTGTATCAATATCTGTCTTTTTAACATTCTCTTCTTCTTCTTTTGTGTTTGTATGTGGACCAATGGGGGCTTCATAGTTATTGGGAAGGATGGAGCCATTGATTGGTTATTGGGAGCATCAATTATACTTCCCTATCCCCTGTATATATGTAGTAACATATATCTTCTTTTTTTCTTTACGTTATAAATGCACACAAAAGGATATAATCCTCCGTTCTTTCTTCATGAGTATTGAACAGGGATTGGTTGATTGGAACAAAATGGCGTCATCATATTGGTGAATACTTTTGTTCATCCAATGGATGATGTTCTACTAGTTTAAATCTCAAAGACTTTTCCTCAGATGTCTAACACTTTGCAGTAATGCCTTATGGAAATGACAATTCAGGGTTAAGATATACATCATGTGTACCAGTCATTTAGAAGTGTAAACCTATTCAGAATTTTACCAGATATTGTTTAGATCTTTGATTATAAATAAATGAAAGGAAATAAAGTTGAAATATCGATTGTAATCAAAGCCTTTTCTTAATAGACATGCGCCCTGTTATGATTTTCATTTGTTCATGATTTTTTTAGAGGTAGTCTTCAACAAATTTGAAGCTTTGCAACAAAACCTAATATAAATTAAATAAAACATTGAAATGATAATGTTTTTAGGATTAAGATATACATCATACTTCAATACTTTTTTTAAAATTACTTTTGAATGATTAAACTAAAATCAAATAATTTTAATCTTCATCATCCAAATAATACTTGCCAAAAAACGGTCATGACTGCGAGCTACTTCTGACATTATTTGATAGTGGATTAGAAGAAACCGAAGCTATAGCATTATGTTTATGCCCAAGAAACCAGATTTATTCATTAGAAAAAATATTATAATTAATCCTAACATAAGCTATTCAACACGATTCAAAAAGATACTTTTGGAGATACAATATATATCTTGTTCTCTATATATTAGTCTACTGGATTAATTTCCATTTATGCTATTTCCATAAACTAGGATATGAATATCGTGAATAGTCTTTCAGCAACTTTTCTTATTTGCTCCAGAATATCTGGGGAGATATTCCATACTCTATCTACAGCGGATACAAATGTCCTTAGTGATTAATGACCAGAAGCTTTACTAATAGCTCACTTTTTATATGACATGTCAAATATGCTTCAATTCTTGTATTTTTTTCATAGTTATAAAATATATACAAGCAAAAAAAAAGAGAATGTATATAAAATGATGTTAAGGCGTAAAAAACATAATTAAACATTTTATTTTAAAATTTTAACATCAAATGTGAGCAAACACTAAAATACAATTATAATAAAATAACCAGACAAAATAAAACAAAACATAAATAAACGATAAACCTTTTTATTTTGAATCCTTGAATTGGCGTAAAAGTGTTTTAATAATTTTTCCATAAGGCAGGGAACACGAGGGGAAGTAACGAATTACATCAGCTGCCCAACTCCACTTTCCATCGGTGACAGAGGGGATCTTGAGGTCCAACACCGCGTATCTTGTCGCAGCCGCTAGAATAATTGCCCTTACCTCCCAATTCATGTATTGTGTCCCATTATCCAAACCAAAATGTGGTACTAGATACATGAACTCTATTCAACATAACTTTTTCAACTCTATATGCAATGATGACTTTCAAAAGGTCAATAATCTCTTCTTGATGCGATATTTCATTCCCATCTCAGTTACCAGTATGTGTAAACAAAATATATAAACATAAGAAACTCTGCAGGAGACTTTTTTTGTTCTTAGAAACATTCCCTTAAAAACCTAACCTTAGTTCAATATGTTTTGATACATTAATATTTTTAAATATGTCTTCTCCACTCATTGAAATATTGAGCATTTGTTCATAGCATAACCTCAATTTGTGAGTGAGCTTAGCTCGATTGAGAATAAGGATCTGTGAACTTTAAAATCAACATATACGTATTATTCACCATCAGTATTACAGCTGAAATGAAATTTATTTCTTGGCTCACCAACCTCTAAACAATTTTGATATTTTAGTTCCAACCCATTCTTTACTAACCTTTAAACCGTTTTTGAAAATTGTGGTTTCGCACCAGGTTCGTTTTTTGTTTAGAATTAATGTTTAAATCTTAGAGACCATTGTTCTATACCATTTAGGACTTTTACCTCATATTTTACGCTAATTTTTGGGAAGGGAATGCACTGTTTTTTATTAGTATAGAGGTTCATTTTAGATTCTGAGCCAAGGTCCTTTAGTTATTGTCTGTTACAATTAATTATATTTTCATTCTTGTTTTGTTATATTATTCCCTACACTTTAAATGTATAGACTAGACTTCAAGATTATATATTTGTAAGAAAATAAATATTTTTCTGCCCTCATATATATCATAGTTCCTGCCGACATTAAAACAATCTCAAATATTATTTAATCAGGAAATATATGAACAAAGTTGACTTCTTAATATCTTAGAGAACAATCTAAGTTTTTATATAATGTAAAAATATATATTTAGGAACAATTTAATAAGCATCGATTGCCACATGTGGAAAATTTCAAAATGAATTGAATTCTTTGTTCTTTTCTTACTAATGTTTTATATGCATCGAAAACTTTTTCTTAATACGAGACAGAGAGCTAGAATGACAAGTTTCACATTACTCAATCTTTTGAAATATTTTTATATGCATATTTCTCTTCCTAAATAATGATAGACTCATCTGGTTGCAAATATATATTTTCATAATTTTTGGACTTATATTTTTTAAATAATCATCAAATAGTTTGTCAGGATGTTTTATAATGGCAGCAAGCCAATCTACTTTAAAAGTCAGATTGCATACCTTTATTACAAAAGCCTGAATTGTCAAAGAACAAACTATAGCCCAATCATCCACCTATTTGTTTAAGAACATTATAAATTTCCACTGAAGTATACAAATTTAATTACTTATTAATGATTTATCATTAAATGTATATTCACACATAAGCTGCCTTCAATATTATAATGATACAAATGAAGCCGGTATATGATAATTAATTAAATATAGTGAATTTATTTTGTAAGTAACTGCTCCAGTTTATATACTTATAAATAATAATTTTCTTTAACAAGGATGATTATTGTACATATATGAATAAAGAATCGGAAAGAAACCATAGACAATGGTAAAGGGACTTTTATATATTTGTTTGCTTAATTCACAAAGCCAACAATTAAGACTTACAATATATGAAAGGCCACTTGCATATAGCATCAATATATATATATATATATATATATATATATATATATATATATATATATATATATATACACTACATTCATTGGCCAACCATTGATTTTTCATTGTAACAGACTCACATGTATCTAGTTAAGAAAGACTGACAACTTTAAAAAGGAAACTCTTTATTAAAAGAAGAGTTATTATACTTATTCATGAGCATATAGAAGATGCTCTGAACTATATAGCATATTCCCTAATCTCCTTCCGTGAACAAGAAATATGATGAACACACGTTTCATACCAATCACTGGGTCAACAACGGTTTACATATATTCAAAGCAGCTTTTTTCAATTATGAGCAACGGAGAGACAAGAAGCGAGGAGCACCAAGGAGGGGGGAATCAATTTCCGTCAATCAATTGAAATTGTTTCTTCTCCCAATATATGCAAATGAGCTCAGGTTCACAATGAAGAGATGCTGTTATTCATTATTATATTTTACTCCATGAGAACCCCTCTTTTAAATATAAATATATTATAAGATGGACTCCTTTCTTTTTATTTATCAGATGATTAACTCAGTCATCAACAAAAAGGAATTCCTCTCAAGTTACATCATTTTGGGTTGGAAGGGGGGAATATCTAGATCAAAAGCATTCTTGAAATATATATATAAAATCGTTTATGTTTTTTAACAATTTTATTAATAATAATTTACATAGATAGGCATCAGGATACAAATTCTAATAATACTTGAAGTTGTGTGTATACTATGTTTTATGGTGAAGGGCTAAGAAAAACGATTATTTAGACATCTCATTGGAGGATAAAGAGAAGCTTCAACTACTATTCTTCTTGAGGATCCTTTTAGTGTGTGTGTGTGATTGCTTCAGCGTACTCATAAATCATGTTCTTCCCTTCTTCTGATATGAAACAGATTTTCATTGTCCCTCTTGTGTGTATTTATCTCATTTCACTCTGTCTTTCTCTCCCTCTCTTCTCAATGATGCATTCTTGTTTTTTTAAGGATCTCCATGTAATAATTACCTCAACATCTGGGAATCGTCTTCTCTTCTTTTTGATTGACCTGACTTCAATCATTCTCTCTCTCTTCCCCCTCCGCAATCTATTTTAATTGCTTTGTTTTTCTTCTGTCCTAAATTAAAGTTATCGTGACTCATAAAATAAGTAGTACTCTTTAGTACTTAATAAATGCTGTTTCTCAAGAAGGGCATATATATATATATATATATATATATATATATATATATATATTTATATATATATATATATATATAATGTGCGTGTGTAAATGAATATTTTTCTATGGTATATTAATTCTTTTTTTTTGCCTTTTTTCGCCATCCGACAGGATATAAATAAGCATTATAGCATTAAAATTAGTCTATTGAACCTAAGATCTTATCAATGAGGTAGACCAAAAATGACCTTCCCCTCTCGGGATTCGATCCTGCGCCTCCAACATTGAGAGTTGAACATGCCTTTGCACACGGCTATCGCACTGATATATATATATATATATATATATATATATATATATATATATATATATATATATATTACTCTTCGTTGAAAATTTCGCAATTGAAAACTCAAGGTTTATACCCTTTGGGTTGAATCCCTTCGAATTCAATTTGAAAAAAATACTTGTCCTCCATTGTTGGATACTATTTCTGAAGGGAAAAATAAGCAATACAAGTTTTACATATTTGCAAAATAAATGAGATTGTTTATATAGCTCAAAAATATGGCTCATTTATCCCATTTTGTCTCAATTGTCAGAACTCCAGGGTCATATGGTGGTCGATTTTAACCCCAACTTAAAGGGCCTATGGGCGGTGTTTCTGACACCCCAATATTCCATATTTGTAAGGAGCGAAGCCCGAAGGGCAATTGGCGGTGGATTTATATGTCATATTTGCAACTGGTGGAACCCGGGGCCCGTTGATGGTGGATATGAAACCCTAATTTACCATAAGAAATGCCTGAGTTGGAAGTATATGTCTAACAAAAATTCGGTTACTCTCAATTTTTCTGAGGACAAATCATATAAATGAAACGGCTTTTTGCAGTTCATTTGAACATAATGTCCATAACATATCAACCAAAGCTAATGCGCTTAAATGAAACATAAATAAACATTGTAGTTTAAAAGCGTTTTGATCAGCTCCTCAAATTTTGTTTGTGCCAGGCAATTCAATTATGGACACGAAAAGGAGAACAAATAAATAACAATGACGATTTGATTCCTGAAAAGAAAATGGGAGAGTAAATATTGATCAACTTCGTTGAAAAGAGAATCCTAAGACTAATGTTAATGCTAGAATGGGTTCAAAAATCTCCAGGAAAGGCTATTGCCATCGCACCAAATGGGTAAAAGATATGCCTGGTCATGACCGTAAGGTGGTTGCTTGATGGTCAGGATCTATTTTTATTAGGCATGTAAGGCATATAATGGTCTGGATTTCTAAGCTGAATATATGTTTCTTTTTAGTATGCCGATAAATGGTACGTTTGACCAAAAAAGCATGAGGCTAATTTTGCAATTGAACATCTGGGCATGGGTTTAAAAGTAAACGTCAAATATATGTTTTGAACCTTTATCTGGTTAATTGCTAATGCATCCTTACTCTCGTAAATAGTTGTTTTCTCCAAATCATTCTTATTAATGAACATAATGCTAGACCTAAAATGGAATATTGGTTCTGTGTACATATTCTTCTATTCGTTATGTTCTTGTCATCTCCTATATTTTTTTAAAGATATTAAACCCAACTCCATAACAGGATTAATACACAGAGTACGCAATTTCTTTTGGAATTGAGATTTACTTTTCAAATAGGATCAGTCCCAATATCAAATCATACAACCAAATCACTGGTAACGGACCGGTAGCATTTTTTGACCGAAACTTTAATATTGAGAGATCGAAAAGGACGAAGAAAAAAGACATCTGATGTTTAGAGTCTGGATCGAACTGGGCAGACAAAAAATATATCTGATGTTTAGAGTTTGGATCGAACTGGGTAGACAAAAAAGGATTAACAGTCCGTTGGCTCCCTGGTTGTTTGATTTGGTGTACGACCGTGTTTGGAGTCGTGTTTTAAACACCGAATAATAGGCACTGTGGTAGCAAGTATTAGCATTTTATTTATCTGAAAATCCCTTAAGATCAACTTGGAACTCATTGGCCAGTAGATTGCTAACGACTCATATAGGCAAAATGTATATTAAATAGGGAGCATATGTATATTTTAAGTCATAAGAATAACTTTTTTTTTTTTCAAAAACGACTTTTATGACGAAAGTATTCACACCCCCTAGTTTTGTCTTTTATAAAAGAGATATTAGTCAAATGCAATGATAAATCGAAATAACACAATACTTGTTTAGATTTGGAGATATTGGAGAATTTCTATTTTGAACTCACTTATCCTCCCAAAAGTGACGCACATTCTGAAATTGACTCTCTTCTTTTAGACTCTAGTATTTAAAGTACAGCAACTTTGGGCAAGCTTTTATTTCCTAACGGTCGATCCATACAAATTTCCTGTAAGCGCCGTGTTGCTCCTAAGAACGGTATTGGCCTTATTAACTTCCAGAAAAATTGAAGGTCAGCTTTTTTCTCTTAGATCCGACTGATTTTAGAAAGGGATTTTGTTTGGTCCGAAATAATTTGTTCGGAATTCGACAGATGGGTGTTGATGAAGCGAAAGGAGTAGGTCCCGAGGTGATTCCTAAAATCGATATAAAAAATTAATACTTCTGGAGTGAAAGTATATATAAAGGGTCGTTCAGCTAAATCCGAAACACTTTCAACTGAATCAAGATCAATAAAAGGGACAACCTAAACAAGTTTTAATACCATTTATTTATGTATTAAGGTACTTACATACAATTATTCAATATGTCCGCCCTCAGCAGCAATGTATATATATATATATATATATAACTCGAGAAAAAATGGAATGACAAGAAACTGTTTTGGGAAATAATGGACTCGTTTTTAGAACAAACTTAAATAGAAAGAAAGGAAGCTTTTTAGGTAAAATTTTGAATAACAATTTGATTCTGACCCCAAATTAAATTAGAAAAACATGGTATTTTGCACAATCCGACCTTTAAAAAGGAACCACAGGGTCACGAGGTTGTTTTAACCATTTCAAACTTTCTTCTACCGACAAAGCTTTAAGATTTCTATTTTTTTTTAGGATGCATCGAAAAATATTTTATATCCCAAATCAATTATACAGTGTGTTCCATCAGAAATGTAATATTTAAATTGCGAATTAGAAGTACATAAATTCGTCGAATTTTCCTCATAGATATATCATTTTAAAGGAAAAGAATGGATTCTTATGATTATAAATTTTTATTGTCCTATATCATAAGAGGCACATCTGAAGACTTACAAAAGTTGCTGGAAATGACCCCCTCCAGCCTGAAGACAGAACGACGCACACTTCAGGACATTCTTGCAAACGTTTTTGATCGTCTCCTGGCTATATCCTTCAGCGAAGGTTTGGACACATTGTATGAGAGACTCAATGCAATCTGGTTTTTCCTGATAAACTCGAGTTTATGCTGCAGCCAGAAGTGGAAGTCCAAAGGGTTGAGATCGGGACTGTGAGCTGGCCAGGGATTGTCCGTCCTTCTGCTGATAACTCGGCCTCGAAACTTTTCATTTAGAAATTCTAAAGCTGCATTTGTGCAATGTGGTGGAGCGTCGTCTTGCATCCACCAAAGAACGAGTTGCAGAATGGCGCAGCCTAGGCCAAATTATGTCCTGGAGCAATCTGAGATATGAAACACCATTAACCGACGACAAATGACCATCATTTTCAAGGAATGCATGAACGATTGGAACCATTCCATTAATAATGGCAACGAAGATCATTACTTTAACATCCTTCCTATCATTTGTTTCGGAAATATTTTGAGGATTTTCATTTGCCCACACTCCGTCGTTTTTCGATGTGGTTTTTGATGGAGGCAAAAGAACTTTGCGTCAGTTCAAATTATTATATCGACAATGTTAGATGGTTGCTGCAGAATCCACTGACAAAACTGCCATCTCTGCGCTTTGTGGTTATCAGTTAATGGTTGAACTGAAGTGTAATGATAAAAACGGAATCAAAGATCATGTCTTACGATCCTCCACAACGTTGTTTTGGTGGGTAAAATTTGCTGAGAAGCTTTTCTGAGTGAGCAACTGGTTTTTTCAAAGAAACTCTTTACATCCAGAACCACTGCTTCTGTTCTTTTTGATTTTGTTTTCATTATTTTTTCTTGTGGGTGGAACCAGTCTTATTGAAATGATCAAGAGCTCTTGTGAATTGGATCAGCTGGTAAGATTTCGCCGCCCTCCCACTCATATTGAAGTGAAGTATAAATTCTCGGTGTACTGTGGAAGGAGAAGGTGTTTTGCCAAACTGCAGGATGGTCCATTTCTTCTCAAGTTCAGAAAACATTTTTCAAGCTGACAATCAATGCAGATTTTTATATATTGATAAAAAATCCCTCTTTAAGAACAAAATAGCGTATCAATAATACGATTTGAATTATTTTAAATACTTCTTATTCGCAATTTAAAAATTATATTTCTGATAGAACACACTGTATGTTAAAAGTGTTTGGAGTTGCTCATTAAAAAAATCTTAACAATGTCCCTTTTAATAGTTCCTTATTCTGGCCTAAATGTAAGATAATTTCTAACACGCTCTCTCTGGTCGAGTGTCCATACTTCATTTTAATACTATATGAATTATCAGATTTATTTTGTATATATTTTTTGTGCATTTTTACATTGCCCTCTACCTAAATGAAATTAATTTTATTGTTAATAAAACTTAGCTACTTTCATTATTTGAGAATCACCAAAGCGCCACTCCCAAAAATATCGTTACTCATATTATACATACTTGTATTAAGAAAAGTATACAATCTTTAATGTTTTATTTTAACGTTAATTTAAAAAAAATACATTAAAATCCCATAAAATAAGGATATTCTACAGAATAAAATAATTTATTTTTGAAATAATTAATTTAAAAAAATTAAATCAATCAAATATTTAATATTTTTATTAAGAAAAGAAGATGGGAGATAACATTTGTAACCAAAGCATTTCAACTGGTTTTTTCCTACTAAGTAAAGTATAGACAAAAGCTCAAATGATTCAGATGTGAATAATATATATTTTCTTGTTTTGTATAAAAAGAAAATATTTATATTGCCTAAACGAATATTATTATTATTATTTTCATTAATAAATATATATGTTGAAGTTGCCTCTCGAATTATGGTAAAAAGAATACAGAAACACTTTAACCTTTAATAACTATTTTGTCATCTCAATGAATTGTTGATTTACAGAAAAGGATTCAAAAGGATGTTTTCTTTTTGCGTCTCTTATACAATTGTTTATATAATGCTTTTTAGGCTCCACGCAATTGCTATTCCAGTCTTGTATGCTTTATTTTTTTAAAACATAAAATGTTAGACCATTCTAAAAATTGAAAATATACAAATACATTATGCGCATCCGATTCCGCGAGTTCAACTCTTAATGTTGATGGAACAGGTCAATAAGATCAATTTCGATATTAAATTTATTAGAGTATTTTCTTATGTGTATTTTATCTACACCGTTTGTTGATGATGATAAATAAACTGTGTTAACCAAAAAAAAAAGATCAATTTCATTCAAAAAAATCCCAGTTTTAATCATCTAACTTAAGTTCTTTAATACCGATATATAGCTCAAATGAAATAGTTAGGCAAAAATCCTAAAAATATGTTATACAGTTTTAAAATAATGATGAACTTATGGTTTTGTGAGAATTCAAGGATTAAATATTTTTAGTAAACTAAATTTTTGGTGAACATTGTTCATAACGGAGATAATCATTCATAAATTTAGTCAAGATACGAACGTTTCTATGGGCAAAGACAAAAAGGCTATGTGTTTTGAATTGGAGTATATAACTAAGTACAAATAAAATCTGAAAACAACTAAATTTATATTACTTCCGTATCTCCCAATTCATTGCATCATATAACAACAATGGACCTTATAATAATAAAAAACTAGACTAATAGGTACTCCAATTGAACACAATTGATAAATGCTGTTCTATTGGGAGTCAGGTATATGATTTCTCCCAGTTTGTCGCTTCCATTTTTGAAATTATATTATATCCGCAAACTTTGCGTTTCTCTGACCATGAATCCTTCTATCAGATACTTAAAGAGAAAACAACTGAATCTATCTCCCATCGAAAAAAGCATTGATGCAATAAAAAAGGAATTTCTCTTATCCTCAAGAAAATGGCTAAATTATATATTTTTTACTGGATCTCCAGAACTGCGCACCAAGTTATTAGCTGGATAGATGAAAGAATGCGGGTTTTTTAAATTAAGTTTGAAACAAGCGAGCATGGTAAAAAACTTGCTATACTACAACGATCATTTTAGCTGAAAGATGATTTTGTACAACTGTAAAGAAGAGACCATAATCAATGCTTTAATCCTAAAGACATATGATATAATATATGCAAAAATATCTAATTCAGACAGTGACATGAATGCCGTTAAAATTTAAATATATGAATTTAAGGACACAACTTTTCTTTTGCGCTTATTGTCCAGTCAATCGTAACCACATTTAAAGCTACATTTCTTTTCGTTAAGCTAATAGGATATTACATCCTAAATTGATATATTGTTCTTGGTTCAATTTGTAAGCCATGATATTTTGATTCAGAATTAAACTGTTATATTATTTCATTCTTGTCATACAAACAATTATTTCAACCTTTGATAATATCTTTGTTCTAAAAAAAATCCCCCGCAAGATGTAAGTTTCAATAGAATCCTTGAGTAGGAAACTTATATTTAACACAAACAATGTATAAAGTGTTTTTCAAGATTATATGAAAGTCAACCGTTGTTAGGAGGACTTATGTATTGATTAGACTCTTTAACTCTAAGACACTGGCTTCAATGTACTGATTGATTGAAATGCAAAAAAAAACTTTTTTATTTTCAATCAAATCTGTTACATTGTCAAAAAAATTATATCGTTACATTAATGATTACATAATATATTAATAAAATCACTAAATACTTAACAATATTATTGGGAGGGACTATTCTTGAACAACTAATTTTATTTGTTTGTTAGATAGTCCCCAACTCACCGGAACTTAATCCGGTATCAGCCGGTAGAAATCTACCTAAGATTGTTAATATTATATAATCAAATGAACTAAGTGTACATAAATAATTATAAATCTTCAAAAGATTTTCCTTCAACGATACGTTTCTTTTTAGAGACATCATCTTATGTTTGGATTATGTACTCACAGTTGAAAATGAGATGACTAGTGCCACATAATCAACAAAGAGAATCATTGGTTTTACCAATTTTGTAGAGATGTCGTGACAGCCCTATATGACCAATTGCCATGGTCCTAAAATACTCGAGATTTGATGTCTTTATAGGAAGGATATTTACTAACTTGTTCATTAACATGGGAGTTATATAGCTAGGTGCGTACAGGCGTGTTCAGCTCTCAATGTTGAGGGCGCAGGTTCGAATCCCCGGGAGGGAAAGGCAAATTTGGTCAACCTCATTGATAAGATCTTAGGTTCTATAGACTAATTTTCACGCCATAATGCTTATTTTTAATCAGTCGGATGCAATTCTATCGAAAGAAATAGGCAAAAAAAAATAATTCATCCCATATTTATTGTAATTAGTTATTTATTGGTTTAACTATAATTTTTTAAAGTATAGATTCATAAGAAAACTTGCAAATTTGAAATAAGGAACCAAAAAGTTATTTATTTCAATAAACTTTTCTTTAATAAGCACTTTTATTATGCATAAATAAACGAAAAATAATCAGTCTGTTGGAGCTGAAGTAAGCTTTTATGACTATAAGGCTGTAACCGTTTTCTGATTGAAAAACCTATTAATGATATCCAATTGGATTTTTGAAAAATACGTTATCTTCAATAATCCGTGGTTCTGGACAAAACAAAAACACATATAAATATAAGAATCATTAGCACATTTAAGGCAAGAATTATAGTTTCCATTTCCTTATCACATGGAAGATTTTACACAAATTCAATACAGAGTATAACAAACACTTTGTATATCAATTAAAACAATTATATTTCAAAAATACTCAAACTCTGTAAAATCTATATATTTCTAGTTTATGGAGGTGAATGTAATATATAGCTTTGGGTTCTCCCAACACTACCAATGGTCAGAACTTTATATTAGGACTCAATTAATACCAAGGTTTGGTTCATACAATTCTCTTGAAGTGACATATCTAAGTTTATCCATGGATCTATTAGGGCCTCAATAATATTTCAGTTTCTTGGAGAACCCTAAATGTACAAAGCGAGACCCTTCCTGAAGCGTTCATATGAAATCATTAAGGAGCAGATGAGCCTCTTCACACCTTAAAAACGATTGGAAATAGTGTGTATAAGTATAAACGTATGTAAATGAAGACTTCTGGCCTTGGGTAAAGCAACTGCTTCAATAAAAGGAGAGAAAAAATATAAATACGTAGATGAATGACCAGGTGTTTTTTATTTATTAAATGGCTTTCTAAAGCCTAGGATCAAAGGTGTCTTTATAACTTAGACTCATAGGTATTCACATTTGAATGACTCAATGAAGTTGAGTAAATAATATTATATATATTATATAATTAACTGTTTTTTACATTATAAACTGATATCGAAGGTTACAAAGGATTTTTAAGAGTGATGATATTTGTAAACAAGAGCATAAGCCATAGGCTACCAAATAATTTTAAATATCAATTGGAGCTATAATAATGCTACCGAGAATATTAATACTTTAGGCAAATTGATGCATATGAATTGATGCATGATTTGTCGCTCCTTACATCCCTTTGGAACAAGAAGCAATTGTCGGATAAGTGGTCTTTATAGACTGTACAATTGTGAACTAAGATGCCTGCCTATTTTTGGACTGCATTTAGATCAAACAAATAAGATATCTCCATGTATAGATGAAAAAATCATTAGAATAGTCATATTAAGTACGTAAGCAAAAGGAACTTTATTTTCCCTCAAAACTTCATAGGGTTCAATTTGGCTCAACAAACCTGAGCTAGGGACCAAAATCTTCAGTGTCTAAAATTCAAGTCACTGACTCAATGAAAAATTGAATTTAAAAGTATCAAAGATTAGTCCTTATATCAGATACAAGAGCCTTTCGATATACTCCAACTGCTAACATACAGTGCTAAAATATGATAGAACTTCAACACATCCATATGCATATTATGGAGCGATCTTGCTTAACAAGATTTCCAACAAAGGTTACAAATCTCTTGTTTTATCTGGTCGTTCGAGCAAAGAATCTCCTATAAATAGATGTAGCAGCAGATATAGCATTCCCAATTCAAGTTTTTGTTCAAAAGTGAGGTCCGGGATATGAAAAAGGATGAAAGGAGTTTAAAGTTCTTGCCGGATCCCCGCATTTTTTATTGTAACAAGCGATTGAAAGGATATATATATATTTATATATATATATATATATATATGTATCTAATACATATATTATATCAGGCTTGCGAGCGTTCAGCTTTTTTTGGCGTTCCGTTCAGCGTTCAATTTATTAACCCTTCCTGGGGTGTTGTGGAACCCCATTGAAAATTATGAACTTACGTTATTTCTATTGAACATATGAGGGGTTCTTTTCTGAAAAGCAACCCTTCAAGTGCAATTTAAAAAAAATCGACCCAAAAATAGCCTAAAACCAGTTGTTTAAGTCATCATACCAATAAAAAAATTCCAAAAAATTAACTAAGAACGTTTTATTAAAGAATTTCCCAAACAAAGTTAGGACGTTTTTTAGAAAAAATTACAAAAAAGTGAGGACGGTTTTTTTAGAAATGAATTTCAATGAATCCTTTAAAATTTAGCATAAAATTTATCTCCGTACCTATTATACTATATAAAAAAATTGAACGCTGAACGAAGGGCTATTTCTTGGCGTTCCGTTCAGCGTTCAATTTTTTTTGGCGTTCCGTTCATTGAACGGCGTTCAATTTTGCGTTCCGTTCACAAGCCTGATATATATATATATATGAAGACATTATCCTTGGCTAATATGAAACATGCTTAGGTGGAGAGGTGCGGGTAAGGTGGAACCTATTAAAAAGGGCTCTTATAAGCAAGTCACATTGTTTCCTGGCCATTAAACTCCCGTTTTGACGGCGACGAACAATAATAGGCAGTTTAAAAATGGTTAAAAAATAATAATAATAATAATGTTATCACGAGTCCCTCAACTCTTGCAAGTCATTTTAATTATACATACATATATGAAAGGGAAGCTAGGAATTCAAATGAGCAGTCTGATTTATAAAAATATACTAAAAGAATGCAACTACGCATTAGAATGAAGGCTCTATTGTTTAAGGGAAAACAACATGTAAGACTTAAATAATGTGTTTTAACTGTATATATATAATTATTTTTGTGAATGAACATTGTTTAAAATTATTATTATTATTTCTATGATGAAAAGAACAAAAACCTTACTTGAAGGATCCATCTGCATAGCTTTTTATACATCCCTTTTCTACACATAGATGTAGAATTATCATTATTGTTGTTTCATTTTTTTATATAATCCACGGAACCTGAGGACGACTCATTATATATCCTGAACTATTATATATTTTTATTCCTGCCGCTGACTAAGAACCGAATATTACTCACATATATATATATATAATATATATTATAACAATGAAACACCATCCGGAAGCCCCCGATGTTGGGGACTCCCTTTCCTTCCCTTAATTAAAATCAAAGGCAGATGAAACGTTCAAGAGAGGAAGGGAAAAATGCTCCTCAAAAATACGCATATTAATGAACATTAATATAATATTATTATTATTATCATAAATGTGTCTGCTTTTTTCTCATTCTTTTTAAATCCTTTTTTGTTCCAAAAAAAGGTACAACACATCAAACTCTTCTGGCACACACCCTATATTCATTATCCATGAACTAGGTGTACCATGGAACTTCTATGCTACCATATGCCAAAGGATATGCTCCTGCTTAATCATTATATTCCATTAAATTAACCCTTCCTATTAGCATTATTTAAGATGTAAATTTAAAAAAAGACCATTTCATAATAGAACGATTTTTTTTAGGGTGTAATATAATGGGATAAGATACTGAGGTGTTACGTCATCCTAGACATCTTACGTCACTGATATTTAGCTATGTTCCAATATATATATATATATATCTATATATATATATGTTTTTGGTTTGGGGGTCAGCATTTTTACAAGAACTGTTAAATAGGTGAAAAAATAATTATATGAAGAAAACATATGTAGATTAATATTGTATTTATAGTAATTACATACTATTCATTATATTATATTTCTTTGGTTGTAATTAAAATGAGTTGCTTTCATAGTTTTATATTTTTTCTACAACTTAAATGCCCGAATACCTCAACCAATTTGCCCGAATTTGAGAACTCACCCGAGTTTTGGGGGGGCAGTTTCCCCCTGCCCCACTGTCTCCTACGCTTGTATATATATATATATATATATATATATATATATATATATATATCTATTCATCGAAACCGCCGACATCTTCTTGACTCCATATCACATCAGATATAGTTCACTTCGAACTTATTGATGATAGCAACTAATGTTTTCAATTGTTTCAAAAACATTTAGTTTTCTCCAGGATAACATAAAAATATAATAAATAAGTAATGTGGAGTAATTATGCCCAAAAGAAAGCTCATCTGTTTGTTCTTATTGATCAGCTTTTTGATTATATTGACATTAAGATCATTAATAGAAATCCACTAGCTCAAGACTCTTCGTTTTGTACCGTGTGTTCAAGTCTTTCTAAGCTCAGAGATTTATTCATTATTTAGTCTCCAAAATATAGACAACTATCGGATATCTACTTCTCTCTATTCTAAATGGTTTGATACAAAATGTACTAACAATAAAATCAATAAATAGAATATTTTAATGGTCCTTTCTTACTATCCTTCTTAATCAACTTTATTGTCGAAGATATATCATTACATTTTATAAACCTAGTCCACACCCCCTAAAAATAGCTGCTCAATATTATGTGATAGATTATTATAAGCTCCAAAATGGGACACACTTCATTGGAACTTAGCATTTTTTAAACTACTTTATACATATAATTTCAAAATGTCATCCTGATGAACCCTATATTTTGCAAGAGAGTCATCACTTATAGTTCTTGGGATGGACCATAAAATGAAGGAATGGCTTTATTTATGTCTTTAATGAGTCGGAAAATTAGTTGAGGGCCTAATCCACCTTTAAAGAATATCTTTGAAGCAGATGTGACCATAAATTTGGATATTTTATATACATGATAGCAAATATTTATAATAATATTAAAAAATTACTGTTGTTTTCGTAATATATATGTATTTTTTCCTATTAAAAAAAAGAAAGGCTTTTCTTGCCATGAGGGAGCAATACGAATATATTTTTTTTGTAAAATTATAATAGAATATATAAATTGTCAAAAAAATATAACTATAGATAGAGATTGTTTTTATAAGCATTAATATATCATTATGTGAGTGACTTTTACGGCAACTTTAGTACTTTTGTGTTCAGAGCATTGGTTTATTTTATTATATGGACATGAAGAATGATACTAAATCGATACTTGAAGCAAGTTTTCATATAATTATTTTGAAGAAAATGTATGTCTTCATGACTGTAAATAAGAAAACATCCGTCTGTGAAGGATTTCCCATAGGTGAAACACATATCTGTCTTAAACGCATATACGACTTGCCTTTTCGCCTATAACCTAAGAGTATAGTTCAACTCAGAAAAAGGTGAAAATATGTGAAAAGTTTACATGGACATAAAATATAAGTTAGTATAGCAATTCACTGCAAACTTAATTACTTGCACAAAAGTAAATCTGCCATAAGTATCCGAAGACCACAAAAAATGAAGCATTATATAAAGATAAATCTAGAACGATCTTCAATGATTATACCCATAACTTATGGTTTATGGAACATCCCTAAACTGTACTTGATTTTTATTAACTATTTTATAGATCATGTTCATAAATGCTTAAAACCATCAACAGAGTATATATATATATATATATATATATATATATATAATATATATATATATATATATAATATTATATAATATATATAGATATTATATATATTATATAGGCGTAGGAGACAGGGGGCACTGCTCCCCCAAAATTCGGGTGAGTTCTCAAATTCGGGTAAATTGGTTGAGGTATTCGGGCATTTAAGTTTTAGAAAAACCAAGAATAAAAAATATATAAATATGTATATATAATATGTACATATATATATTATATATATACCTATATATATACAATTCTATTTAAAATTATATGATATTCATACAACAATGACTTTTAGTAAATAGTCTCAGTACCGAAAAAAGGCTAATGCAAATATTAAAAAAAGTTATAACTTACTCTTGAATAGAGCACACTAAAAATAACTTTCCCGAATAAATTTATATATAAAAATGTCCTTACTTATTAATATATGTCATTATAGACACTTACGTATTATGCAGAATTATGTAAGAACTTTTTATATAATAATAGGTCTCTCTCATTCAGATACTATTTAGTTTAAGTCATTGGTACGCCTTTCTCATATAATTTTTAGAATTTAAGGCTTCTATACTTTGTTAGGATTCTTTGATCCAATTTTCAGCCTCTTCAAAACGTACTCAAGTAATATCTTAATACATGAAACTTGACATTTTCAAAATTACTTATGATCACAGATAACATGAAGGAAATCCGAGACACGCCTTCAAAATATCTTATAAACATCTGACGAAAGAGATTTATGACGTCATATCTAAGATTCTAACCTCAAAATATTTTATTGCTTTTCAGACATCAATCAATCATTCCATGGGGTCAAAAAGCGGATTATTCACACTTCCTGTTCAAACTGCTTTTGTGTAGGAAAATAAAAGGTGGTGGTGATGTCTGGGACAGAGCTGCAATAATGATAAAAGTGTGCTGTTTTTCTGCTATGATTTACTCCTGTGTTGTGTGTGTGTGAAGGGGGGGAAATAAAAAATCTCTCAATAGAAGAAGCAGTAATAGGATTTGTTGTTGTTTTTTTGTACAAACCGTCATGATGGAGAGAGCGTGTGTGTGTGCTTGTATGCTCTTGTTCCCTCCTCTTTCCCATATTGGCTGAGTTGGCGAGACGCTGGCTGTGCATCTTCTTGCTTTCCACCGGGCGTGGCCAAAGCTGAAATCAGAAGAAGGAGGAGAAAGAAAAAGAACAGCCGCTCATATTTCTTCTTATTATTATTACACGTCCTGTTCATGCTGTGTTTTTATTTTCTTCTTTTCTATCTCGCTCGCTCGCTCGTTTCCAGGAGGCAGGGAAGCGTTGTGGTTTGAGGGAACCTGGATTGAGTTCCGGGTGGGTGAGTGCACCTGGCGGCCCAGGGAGGAGGCGATCTCTGCGCGCCGGCCTTTTTTTGTCGGCCGGAATCTTTTTTTCTTTCCTTCTCTTTTTTCCAAATTGGAGTTAAAGTCATTAGAGACAAGTGGCAGTAACTCGCTAGAGTCGTTTCTGAAGAAATCATCACTCTAATTTTCTTTCTACGATCTACGACCACCACCATCATTATTATTAGGACTACCTCGTCGTCAAAAAGTACTCTATATATCTATCATTCTTTGGTTTAGTGAGTGTGTGAGTTGAAATCCAGGAAGAGACGAACCTATAAGAGATTTCCCGGAATCCCCGGGGTAAGTTCTCTTTCTCTCTCTCTCTTGTCTCCAGCCAAAAAATACAGCCAACTCTGGCCGGAAAGGTGTCTGTGACGTAGATCTAATTATTGTTGTTATTTAAGACAGCTAGCGCCCCCTAAGAATCCCCTTTCTAATTAAGAAGAAAAGAAAGAAAGTAAATAATCGATTTCAGCTGCTATTTTTTTTTCATTCTATTTTCAACCTTTTTGTTTATGTGTTGTAGTTTTGTCACTGCTTATTATTTATATGAAGAGAGGCTCAGAGAGCTCACGTCGTACACTTTGCCCGGAATCCCTCTTGGCACGTTCGGTAGCGAGGTATAGAGTTCCTACGGATACATGAGTATATAAAATAAGAGCGGGTTCCCTCGAATGACAACCACTGCCTCGAAATTTCAAATATCAGACATGTAGGAACTTCATACCGTGCTTTTGAATGTGGTCAGCAATTCACCGATCCCTCCCGGAACTCCGAGAAGACCTCCAAAAAGAGAACACACACACACACAAAGGGAAGTGGGAGTTTTGTTTGACTGCGAAAATATGGATCGTCCAAACAGTTCTTTTCCTTACCTTGACCCATTGATTCATCATCGTTCCTTTAGGAGGAGAAGGAAGACGAAGAAAATATATACTATCAGTGACATGGAAGCAAAATGTACGAAGGAGTTCTTTCTTCCCTCTCGTGTTACGGAGATAATCTAATTATAGACCCCCACCCTCATTCAGGGAAGCATATTATAACCTTCCTCTCATGCCCTCAATAAATGCCTTTGCGAAAAATATACTTATATAATAATAATAATTGTATGTTGTTAGCGACCACATGGCGTCCAAGCTAAGCATCTCTCTAATGATCCCCCTTGTCTCCTCAACGTCTCTTTCTCTCCAAATATATATTCACCTCCCCTGTGATTCAGTTTGGGGATACCCCCCCTTCAAAAGTCGTCCTTGCAAAACATTCCTCGACGTGAGGTCCATTTCTTATCTCTCACTCCAGCCCCCAATAACCTCAATGCTCTTGTAATCCTATACCCCACTCTTAAACACTCCCACCCCCCCCTCCTTACTGCATGTTTGTTTGATATAAGCAGCCTCGCATCTACATTAATTGCTCCTACTGCTGCTGCTACCCCACCTGCAGATGCCCACCTTCAATTGTCACATCAGCTGGCAACCCTTTTTTAATTAGACTCAACTTCCATCACGCTTATTTATCACTCATTAATCAGATTGCATCTGGTTGTTCTATATGGTGGTGGTTGCCTTATCATATCTTCCGATAGGAAATATGTATATATATATATACATATATATTCTCAGGTGCTTAATATAAAATATAGATAGACACAGACCCCATCCTCCATTTCCTTCCATTTATCTTTGTCTTATTATTGTATTCATTTATACTTAATACTTTGTAACATTGCTCCGAAGTGGCCACCCATATATATATATATATATATATATATATATATATATATATATATATATATATATATATATATATATATATATATATATATATATATATATATATATAGCCCTTTCGGAGGAATGCATAATTTATATGTTCTATATAGCAGCTGAAATATGGTTTTTGTTGATAGGGAGATAGGCTTGAAATAAATTTCTCATATATCCTATGATCACTTAATTTGATGGCAAAAATTATTTTGATTTTTTAAATATTTATAATATGGTATTTAAATGATTCTTTTCATGACTTACAAGCTGGAAAATAAAGTAAAGCGATTTCAAACAGTTTCTTCAACGATTTCTTCTAAAGCAGGATTAGTTTATTTAAGGTATTGAATTGACATTTAGTCTACCATATATATATCTTTTTCATCCTTTTTAGATAAAACATTCAAAACCTAAGTGATAATATTGACTAAAAAATGTTCTTTTATAAATTAAAACCATTAAAAAAGTTTGGATTCAAATAATGTGCATCACAAAAATTATTTTAAATCAATCTACAGTAAAAGGGGCGTCTGAAAACTATTATTGCCGGAAACCCCTTAAAGCTTATGAAATAAATCAAGATATATCTAAAAGGCTTTAAACTAACAACTATAATTGAGTTTTGTCAGCATATGTTTTCAGTCATTGAAATTAATATTTTTGGCAAGACTTTTTAGAATAACTTAAGCATATATATAATATAGTTCCAATCTTACAAAGAAATAAAATTCATATATAAATTGCAAGAACAGCAACAAATGATTTCCCCCTGATTAAGTATAACACACTACCTTGCTGTAACATATTTGTTATACCTACATCAATACTCATACAAGAAATATATGAAGACAATCTCTATAGTCTAATAATACCATCTGAATATTCTTTCTTATCCTAATAAAGCCATATTGGATATAGTTTTCTTCTGTGTATAATAAAGCTTTTCAAGTATTTTGTATACATAAACAGTAAAAAGAAAAAAATACTTAAGTATTAACATGAATTTATAGATATTTTATTTTTACCTCATGAATAAGTCAATATTTTAAACAATAAAGAGCTTGAAGAAGTCGTCAAAGAAGAACTTTTCAAGTAATTAATTTTCCCGAACCCAGTTTTGAATCATGGCATTACAATAGTAAAATAGTTTGAAGTATTTTTATATAACAAATTCAGCTTTATTAGTAATATGTTATAGGAATCAATGCTAATAATTCCACATAAACTAATGCAAATAATTGTTTAATATTATCAAGTACGTTTTATCCTTGAACAGCAAAGATAGTATGATTTAAAATTAAAGCGAAGCGAATCTAAAAGGTTTATTTGTTCACAATAATTTTTCTTAAACTAATTCAACCAATATCTTAATCAAAAATCCAATATTGAATTTGTTACAGAACAAAGTTTTTAAGATGAACCTTCATAGATTATATATAACTATGTATATTTTTACAATCCGGCTCAAATTTGTTCTACGTGCAAGGAATGATTGCTAATCTTTCATTTCTCATATACTTCATGGGTTGTTGAGGAGATCTATTGGCCTGATTCACTTTCATTGACCTTAACGTCCAATCTTAAAGACTCGAAGGCCTCTTCAAACATATATATTAATAATGATATATTAAATAATAAAACAAAGCGAGTCTTATTGTTTGATGGTTTAGTTGTGTTTAGGTCGTATTAAATATAGATATTTCAAACTATAATGTTTACTTACGTTTATTTTAAAACTGTAACATACATTTTTAAATAAAAAACCTTTTCAAAAATATAGCAAGATATTACCTTAATAATTAAATAATAATTTTTTATTTGATTATTTGTGACTATAAGTTTCTATACAATTCTATGGGAGTCACAACATCCAAAAGGGTTGAGAATACAAACAAACCTTTTTAGTGTAGGCATCATCAAAGTGTAGTACTGCTATGTATATATACATGACTCATTGAACACGCCATGGATACAAAAAGAGCGGGGGGTTTCTACTCCAAAGCAAAGGAATACTAGCAAACACCTCCCGCCTACTTCAAGTCCACTTAGGTATAAATGGTAGCATCTTTTATAGTCTTTGAGGAGGCCTGAAAAGCCTACGATGAAATCATTTTATCTACGTAATAATTAACATAACCCTTAACCTGTCACCGACCTCATGGTTTATATACTTTATAGTTTTAACACTTTAGTAATTATTAATGATGTATTTATTAATTATTAATGGATTATATTAATTTATTTACTTTTAATTGACAAACCTTTTAAAGTGCTTTAAAAATGTTTGTATGATTTTGTTTCAATTATTTAAGAATAATGATTTTCCTCAATACATTTATAATTTAGGATACTTATTTCAACGTCATCAATGTAATAATTTGTTGTATTGTCCATGAATTATATATATATACATATTATATATATGTGCTTTTAGAAGGATGAAAATCTTATGTTGCTCAAATAGGTTCTTAAGGATTTTATTTCAATCATTTAAGAGTTTTTGTAAATCAAGCAAAAAATTAATACTTTTTACTTCCTTAACATAATACTGTTTTTCATATAAAAATTAAACTTACTTCTATGCATACTAATATGCATTGAAATAATATTCTATATAATCAAGCTTTTGATAGCAACCCTCCCTCTATTTGTTTTCTCAAATAGTTGAATATCCATTATTTTAAATTTTAAGAAATAAAAAAATATCCATTAGTTTATCTGTCGACTAGATAAAATTAAACTAGCTGTTTAAAAGCAATACACCATGAAATGTTATAAACAAGTTAGAAGTCTAATAAGTACATTTATATTTCTTGTAATATCTTTATATATATATATATATATATATATATATATATATTATATATATATATATATTATATATTATATATATATATATATATATTATATATATATATATAGTATATATATATATATATATATATATATATCCTACTGTTTAAATATTGAAAGTCTTATAATAACATTTCAATGTACAATATCAGTAAAGTTAATATTTTAAGACTTCGATAACATAAATATCAGTTAAATAATATATTTATTTTAATCATATACAATACATCAAGACAATAAAGTTAGTTTTATTTGTCCTACTTCACCCTACCGTTTTCTTAATATGTGTAAACAAGATATTTTGAATGGAATACTTTATATACTCAACAATAATTATATTTTGTCTAATAATTGAGCTCCAGTTTTCAACAAAAAAATCAATCTTCCATAATTATATATATATTGTGTTTCTAATTAATGGTTAATATATAAGTTAACAAATTAATTACGAAAGATTTAGAAAGGATTTTATGAAGTATTAGAATAACTATTAAATTTGAACATACAATCATAAAATAATTCTTATTTCATGTATGACTTTTGGAATAATTATTTTTTATCTTTATAACATAGAAAACAGAAGGCAATAACAAGTTTCTGAGTTATATTGGCCATAACATCATATACGACATAACTTTTAATATAAAAGATCAAAGCGAAGCACATTTAAAGCGTCTAATTTTTTGTTTTAACTCATTCAATTGTATTCAATCGTCATTTTGTTGTAAATCAATTAAAACAAACATTATAGAGATAAAAACACATTATAATCTTAGTTATTTTTCGTCATTTGTCTTAAGTGATAATCAGTATAAAACTCCTTTATATTTCCCCCCAAACATTAACTGATATATACACTTACAAATAAACAAGTAATGTTAGTTAATGAAATTGATAAAGCTGTATAATTAAATATAAATATATATTTTTGAACATTATTTTTTATTAATAACTGCTATTATATATCAGTTCCATCCAGTTCATAATTTGTTACAAATCGGACTTAATGTCAAAATAATAATATTATCAAAAACATATTCCATCATATGTGCAAACAATAATAAATATTTACTTCAAATACCACCTTTTCGCAATAATGTATTTTTATTTATTTAATGATACAGATATATTCTTGCAAATTAAGGAAAATGTGTAGATAATCCATACTCTTTATTTTATTTAGAGTTCTAAAAAGAGTTTTAGGGGTTGTGTCTTGTAGAAGACTTTGTTTATTAGCATGAATCATAATCAGTAGTTGTGAAAGGTAGTGAAAACAAGACTTTTTGAGTGATTTTATCATTTGTGACAGAAGTTTAGGTTCAAAATCCAAAAGTAATTTTTTATGGAATAAAAACGGCAAATATTGATAATTTTTAGCAAATATTCTTATGTTTTTTGCATTAAAAAACCAAGCTTGAGTGTACATTCTAGTCTTTTTGCCTATTCGATTGGAAGAGTACTTGCGTTTGTCGCATTGTAGTTTCAAACTAAGGTTTTTGTAAAAGATTGATCAAAACTGATCTTCTTCTTTAGGGAGTCAAATTTAAAACTTAGAAAGCTTTCTAAAAATCGAACACACTTCCGTTCATATTATTTTCATTATCAAAAGAGTAATTTTTAACAAATACAGACTATAACAACATCAAATATCACACACCATTAAAAAATTATTTATTTTGGTAGAAAGATGATTAAGTAATGACATGAAAAATCATAAAGATTTGGAATACTTGTATGTTTATACGTTTTAATGTAATAGAAGTAAATTATTGTAACCTGAAAGATTTATAATTCCATTATTACCCTTCTGAAATAATATTTATATATTCCTATCTATGTCTGGCTTAATATATGAACCAAATCAATAAATTAATAATTTTAAACTACAATGTTTGTTTCAACACTGCACATTTTCCTTTTTTTATTTGTTAATTTATATATATGTGTATATTGTTACGTCGTATATATTAAAGAATGAAATAAGGACCTTAATGAAGAGGAAAAAAATGAGCCCCCTTTAAAAGCATATTGATTTTTTATTGTCTTACTAATATTTGAGTATTTAAGATCCTATATTTTTATTTGGTATTTTATTAAATGAATGCATAAATAAAAATACAAAATGGAGGTTCTGACATAAAATGAGATATAAACATTATAGATCCTCTTATATCAAAGACCGAGTTCGTGATTAAGGACCTGTTTTAAATGGATGACGGCTCCCATGTGTCTCTTACTAAACTTGTTCCATTTGCGACACAAAGCATTGAGTAACACTCAAATAATAATAATAATCATCATAAAAAATAATAATAAAACTATTTTCCGCAAATGGACAAATTTGACATTTCACAAACTATAAGAATGCCCCTAAAGTAGTTATTTTTGCCATTTGCATAACCGCATATTTGTAGAGATTTGCGCAAATATTTTGCACAAGTGTAGAATAATAAAGCCCCAATACTTGTAATAGACCTATGATATCCTGACAAGCTGTAAACGGAAAAAGTTTGTAATATTTTTTTTTTTCGAAAAATAAACACGAGATAACACGTCGACTATGTACATCAGCTTTTCAATTAATCTTCCGATGCTTTCAGAAAGGCTGTTTGACTTGGAAATACTATCGGAAGATAAATTGATAGAAGCACTTTCATTAAATTCTTAAATTTCCTAACAATCATAGATTGAATTACGTCACTATCAACTGAAGTTTATTGTTATTTGGGAAAACAGTGGGATATAAGTATAAGTTTCTTAGGACATATATATCTATATATATATATATATATATATATAATATATATATATATATATATATATATATACATTAACCTTGTATCACGACTTGACCTTAATTCGTAGGTCTCTAGAATCTTATCCTCAATCAAACAAACAAAATTAAATATTTTAAGTGGTTTTCCTTTAAAATATATATCTTGTAAAATCGTATTAAGCATCATTTTTTAACTTTCTTAAATATAAACAATAGTTGCAAATAAAAATGCTTGATAAATACACCTTTTAACAAGCTTAAGAACACTTATGGTTCCATAAAATTTGACTCACCCATGATTCCTCCTTATAATAAATACAAATCAAAGAAATCAACATGTATTTTTGACTGACGCCTCTGTAACAATTATTTTTATTTGAGTGATAATATTTTATAACACCTGAGCTTACTATCTATCACATGACTGAATATGATGATATTTTGTAACATTTAAGACATATTAAAACTGTTTTCATATACTTGTCAAAACTTTCATGGTAACAGATTAATTATTGTCTTTTCTACTGCTTATTTGACCCCTTAAAAGTAATATGAAAAATAAAATCCCATAGAACTGATTTCTTTAAAGGCAGGGACGGGCCTTAATAAATGTATTTAAGTTTTTGGGGAAGACATTATTCCTTCTTCTATAAACCAATGCATTCCTAAGTGACTATATACAACAACAAAAAGCATTAACAACAAATAAAATAAGGAACAATCAAGCACGTGTTAATCAAATAATGATATAAATATATGTTGATATAAACATATAAACAAAACAAACAATAAGAGGAGGAGCTGATAAATCTAATAAACAAATTTTTATTTACATCTTCACAATTATAATTCCCATAATTTTCTGTTCCTCAATTTCTTAAATGGTGCTATCTTTGTAAATGACATTCTCTTATACTTTTTTTACAGCTTATAAACGAGAAGGGTTCCTTTTTATCAGAGATAAATAGTTATTGAACGAAGACTATTCCCTTAAAATAATAATTCCACCCAATGAATTGTCTAAGAAAAATATTTTTTAAATACATTTTTATTTGCTATACTCATTTAACATTATTTTCCTATTTTATATTTTAGTGTTATGTATACTTATAGTTAGTTATTATCTATATTTACATACTAAATAAAGACCTTAATGAAGATAAAAATTACTATTTCAATATACAACTTAGATTTTTAAATATCTATTTAGGTTAGTCATTAAATGAATATTTTCTTATATAGATGTATTAATATAATTCAATACTTTTTATATTCATTCTTTATTTTCTTGATTTAATTTTTTACTTATAGAAACTCACATAATTTTATTTTTAAATTTTAATCATGGTTATATTTATATAGATTTCTCACCATTAAAATATCATTTTTCTGATGAACAAGTATAAAGTCATTCGCATAATATTGGCTTGAGTGGAGATATACTCATGTGATAATAATTAAAGAGAAACTGGATTTGGTATCGGTGGGGACTATTTAGAAGCTAGGCATACAAACAAATTTATCAGAATGTATCAGATCACCTTTCTTTTTATTGTTCATTTAAAGTGTATTTAAACTTTAATAATAAAATTTAAAAAAAATTAACCAACCATCATTAATCCATTAATAATATATAATGTTATATATATACTCGTATATACCTATAACTTTTTCAACCATGTTACATCATCTAATGGCAGCCATTTTTGTCCTTTTTCTTACAATATTTACTTTTTATTCATGAAATTTATTTTTTCACACTCACATAGCCATGAAAGGAAAACTTCAGGTGTCAATTATCATATGACCGCCTTATTGGTTTCCCCAATATAGTTATATACAAATGTATTTATCAGATCATTTTGCTTGTATTGCAAATTATAAGGTATTCTATACTTTAATTATAAAAGATATTATATAAAAACCAACATATCATAAATCCAGGCATATATATATATATATAAATAACTTTTTTAACCGTGTGACGTCATCTATTTTAAAATGGCCGTCATTTTCCTTTCCGTTTTCATAGCAATATTTAATATGTATGCCTTAAAAGTATCATCTGCACTCACATACCCATAAAAGAAAACTTCATACGTAAAATATTATCACATAATGTTAAGCATATTAATAACCCCTCCAATAAATCAAATTCTACGGATACTTTGACGTCATCAGAATTTTTAATGATCACTGATTTGGTTGTTATATACAGTTGTATATGTAGAATGAAAAACATAAAATGTTATTTTTGTAAGACATTTTTCTCAATAAAATGTTTATTAATAATATAAGACTTTAGGATTATCATAATTAAAACGGCTACGGAATATATTTAACTCAGATGTAAATTCGTTTTTTTTATTGGTATTTTGTTTACTTATTTTAAAAATATAAAGATAACATATTAGTTTAAAACTATTAGACACAAAAAGTCATTACATTGAGGATAATCAATAAAATATACAAATTGTTTTTTTTTATTTATTGGTATTTTGTGTACTCTTTTAAAAAATATAATGATAATATTTAGTTGAACTAAAAAGGCATTGCTCTGAAGGATCAGCAATACTTCTTATAAAACAAAAACAATGTTTTTATAAAAGTCTAAAAACGATTTTAAAATAATTATTTTCTTTTATATAGTAAAAGTATTTGCAGTTTATTATTTGCATTCTCAGAGCTCCCCAGCAAACTCCAATTGAGCTCCCAATGCCCTGGAACCCTGATGCTGAGAACTGAATAACAAACTGCCCCAGATATAATGATCACCCTCTGTTCATTTTCCCAGAGTAGATCCCTCAGGGCAAAGTACTCCGACTTACAAATAATAAACGTATATTTTAAATCATATTGGTTTCCGAATTAGTAAACGCTATATATATTATTTGTGAATGACTCAGCCTCTACCATTAATGTATTGAATGATCTTAGCAAGGAATATGGTGTCGATATTAGGCACATAATAATTAAAAACATAACACTCTTATATATTGCCTATACTAGTTCTTATCTTTGAACGAAAATAGAATACATATATTGTAATATATGTAGTCATAAGAAATATACTTCATAGTTAACACATTTGTATATTTAATCCTAATAATGTTAATTTCTTTTTAACAGAGAAGATCGTAATTTTTTCAAATTATAATTCGTTAAATATATATTTTACTTATCCTTTTTAACATGTACGCTTCAACGACGATTAATTATCACCTCTTCTACGCGAGACTATGCCTAAGGCACAATGAGGAAGATATATTACGCAGAACGAATCTTCATCCCTCATATAATATGCAATACACGCACAGTATCATGTTATTTGGTCCTGTTTTATAAATATCCGCTCCATTCCCAAAGGTCAGAATAAGCTCTTCCTTTGCATCAACAATAGATAAAGACATAATATGATTTTTTTCAACTAAGTTTAATACATGTATATTTCTCATCCTTTTTCAATTACCCCCTCGAATTGCTTAAAAAAACTTATCAAAAATACAAGTAAAGTAAAATAATATTTCCTTAATTATATTATTAGGATCTTAGAGTTGTAGATTTTTTTATGACTTTATTTGATTAGAGTTATTGTATATAGATATGTATATATAATTAAACATTATAGTTTAAAAATCAAAACCCTAATTAAAGTCCAAACAAATTGAAATCACATATAAAATATACAATCAATCCAAAGCAGCTACAACTATATAACTATATCTATCACGTAAAAATAATATCTGAGAATAAATATAAAAAGTTCATAAATAAATGTTAAAATAAAAATCCATGAAGTTTTCTTATTTGACTCTTTAGAAACCTTTATAAAGTCTTAATAGGCGTCTCAGAAACCGTAAGCTCACCTTGAGCCGTTTAGTAGAAGCGTAGAGTGTCTCCAGCGTAGCTCCAAACCGTCCTGAGAGATCCGGGATCCTGATGGTGAGAGCCGAGTATCGGCCGAAGATGATTTTAGAATAGCCCTTAAGGCACTTTGATCCAGCGGTTGAGCCTTCGACAGTTTTTCTGCAACCATGCTCCGGATGCTAGATCAAAGTGCAAGATTCTAATGCAGCTCGATACTCGATGGCTTTCGATTTAGAGTTGCCATTGTTAGGATTAGAAGGGGTTCCGAACAGAAGTATTGGAGTTACATATTTTTCACTTAATCCCTTCAGATTTAATTTAGGAATTGTCTTATCATGACAAGAGCTGGGCAGTTAGAAAAGGCATGATATACAGTGTTGTATAGCTTGCCACAATCCTTACATGGAGTATTGAAGAATATAGTCCTGATGATATTTGGAATTGTGCAGTGAAGCGTTTGTCATAATTGACTTTTTTTACCGAGGACATTATCCTTTTTATCCAAGTTTTAGGAAGTCTTAGATCTTTTAAAAACTTTCCCACAATTGTATTTGCTTTTTTTCGGGGTACTCTTCGAAGGACATCCTTAAATGCCAGGGCATAGGAACTATATGGTGAACAGCTGCTATTTAAGCCTAAAGAGAATTGTCCACAGTTAAAAATATATTTTTTGTTTAAGTCATGAAAAGATATGATGTCGAGTCGAAAAGCTTCAAGTTCTAAATTTTTGGTTCTTTAAGATTTGTGAAGAAGAAATTTCTTTTGATGATTTTCACGTATGATGTCAATTGTTGAAGAAGCATAAAATGACGGTTGTCCTTTCCAGAGAATTCTCTGGGAAGCACTAGGGAAGGTGAAATCGTTCCATTCTCTTATTAATAAGACAGTACCAATCATGAGCCAAGTGTAGGCAGAGTGCATAGTAATATAAACTCACCATTCTTGTTCCGGATTTCTTGAAAGGTCTATACATATTTTTTATAAATCTTAGGAATTATTGTAGAAAGATTCGACAGGCCACCTCCCACAAAGCTTTTGGTCCTCTTGAGAGAGTGTATATAGCTCTTATGGAAGAGTTTAGAAAGCCATGTAATTTCTTCCTCCATTACCTTTTCTGCTAGCCACGGAATGGCTGTAGCTTTATATAGAGTCGCAGGAACCAATTTAAAATTATACAAATCAATCCTTTGCTGTAGATTTAAGTTTCTCCATCTCAATAGATAGACGTTCATCAAATTCTGCAAGGAAGACCAATTGCTAAGAGATGCTCATGTCTGTCCCATGTGGTTCCTAGGATTTCCACACTATCTTTGATTTGAAACGAAGCGATCTGAAGTCCTTGAGAGGGATTCGATTTCCGATGGGGGGATTAGTTTTTATTTTTGCTAATTTTCAATCCTGATCATTGCATTAAACTTGGAAAATAACCTTTGATTTTACACTATACTGGTTTAAAATACAAAATTCTTACAAACACGCTGACAATTGGGAGTATTCATGCAAAAACTAGTGAGGACAAACTCTGTTTCTTTTGCTCAAGCTCCAGAGAAACGTATTTCACTTTTAGCCGAATGTGTTGTCACCAAAAGATACAGGGATGCAATTTCGAATTTGTACAACAAAAGTATGATATTATTTTAAATAAAAAATAACTTGCTTTATATATGTTGGTTCTTATCAAAATGAAATTATTTTATGATTACAAAACTTTTAGTATTCTTTATAAATTTAAGTGCTCTAAAATCCCCCCCCATAATATGTTAACATGTATAGAAAACATTATTACAGATGCTTCTCAATGATTAATGTAATGATGTCTTTTGTTTTTATATTGTAATTTTTATATACATACGTGTATACTAGACCTCCCAAAAAAACCCACTTTTTTAGTTTTTTTACATAACCCAGCGATTCTGGTTCATTTTTTGGATGCTGAAAACGAGTATCTAAATAAAAAAATTCTAGCATTTTTAGAATCGGACGTCACTGGTGTCAAAGGTTTCGTTATGAAGCAACTTTTGCGGTATTACTTATTTTGAAAAAAACTAGTTTACAGAATTTAGCTATGATCAATTGATGACTTTGTTATTTTTGCAAATTTTCGTCAAATATATTTAGTGCCAATAAATGAACATAAGTGCTGACGCACCAACCATTTTTTAAATAACAGCTCCTACTAGGGTTCTTTATAGTTTCAAGAAGGAAAAAGAAAAAAGGGTACTCATGTTGATGTTTTAAGTTATCTTTTTAATTACGTTTTAAAACGACTAATGATAGTAAATTTTCCCCATCGAATCCCAATCTACTCCCTCTGAATCCCTTCATCAGTATTGATACCAATTCTTTTAATTTTTGTTTTTCTCAAAATACAGTTTTTCAATGGAAATGTCATTATGGTAATCTCGTGAATTCGCCAATAGACATTTTCTTCACATATATATATATATTATTCTATATATATATATAATATATATATATATATATAATATATATATTTATATATAATATATATATATATATTATATTATATTTATATATATATTATATAATATATATATATATATATTATATTTGCTCATATTGACATTCACAAATTTATGGATTGAACTATGAATTCCGTAAATGAATCTAACGGGCGTCATAACCAGACGATACCATCAGCTCAATCACAGAGCTGGTAGCGTTGACACGATTGAAACACTTTCGGGTTGCGTGAGGAAACGCACGACGTGAAAGTTCAACAGCCTGAAGAATGTTCTGACGCTGTTTCTCGCTCTTGGTCAGCACTTTAGTAAAGTCCGACCCGAACTGGACGGCCCTCTCTGCCGCGTCATGACAACTTGAAGAGAGGTGACGATGCCGCCTAACTCAAGGAATGTTGAATCAGAAGCCCATTGTGTGACCGGAGCTCCAAGAAGGTTGGATGGATGTTTGTAAGTGAAGGTAGAAACGCTCAATGAGATATAGGTGGTGGCATTTGGTATAAAAATTCTTGTTATTCTTTGGTAAATTAATCATAGCTTATTACAATTATTAAAGGAATGTTATTATCGGTGGATGTAGAGTGGCTTCGATCTATTAAATCCTTGGGATCGAGTGGATAGCCATCACCTCCTTGTCAAATTTCGAAAGACTTAACGCACAAGCTCTTAATGGACTCAAGCATGGCGAGGTTTTAACTTGCAAAAGCGTATGACGTATATAATTTTTAAACTGATTCCACTAATTTTATATACGGCCACTGCTTTACCTACTATAGGAGAACGTCTCATACTAGAGAAGAAAAAATGGCTAACAAAACTTTTCTACCACAATTATGTCCACTCTGAAGAGAAGAGCCCGATTGGGGAGGAGACTTGTTTTACTACAACATATTTTACCCAAGTTTTTAAACGAGTTTTTATTGATAAAGTATTCTAAGCCACAAATTGAGTGGAGGAATGAAATATCAAATTCCAGCATCTTCATGAAACTTATGTTCGGGACTGATTTATCAAATGACTCAATTGCTAGATACTCAAAGGAATGGGCAGCTTACAGAGAGTGTTATGGATCAGACCACCGGGTTGTTTGACTCTAGCACCACAATGACATTGTTCGTCAAAAATACGATTCGTATACCTTTTTAAAATTTGTTTATGGACCCAACCAGCTGGAAGTAGTGCCCTACAAGAAAATACCCTACGCTTCTGCGACATACAAGAGGAGTCTGTCTTCAAAACAGGGAGATTCTACTTTCCTTTACGTAGAGCTTCTAATGCGTATATTCCATTGACTCCCTGGTATTTAAAATTTTCTGATAGATCTCCAAAATCCAAAGATGCTAGGTTGATTGCTAGAAAACATATGGAGGTTCTTGATTTGTCAGGTGAATGGGAAAATAAAATTTTGCGTTCACTGATGAGTGTTAAGGATGGGCATAAGTTTACCGCTCAACTGCAAATATCGACGATGTTAATTAAGTTCAACCAGCATTGTAAGGATTGTGGCAAACTTTTCAATGACATTTATCATGCTTTTTGTGACTGCCCCTCACTAAACATTATCAAGGAATTCATCGAGCTCAATGAAGCTTACATAACCGGCTTTAAGCACGAAGACTTAAAGGGACACATTCTTTTCGGCACACTCCTTCCAGAGGAAAACAAGATCAGGATGAAACTAAGGCCATTGGTGCAGCTCTTCAGAACTGCAAGGCACTTGTTGCCCAACTCCTAACTCAAGGGAATTTGTCGATGCAAAAGACCTTAGAGCAATTATGATATCTGCAGCAGCAAGGTACTCTGCTCTGTCACTGAAAATTCCTAATACCAATGGTCCTACTTGGAACTATGGATCCGATGTAGTGAGATATTTCCCCTCATCTTCCTCGTCTTGCTGGAGTCCTCGCCAGAATCATCTCAAAGTTCAAAAAGCTTAAGAACTCCAAAAACCAGTGATTGTCTTCTGTTTTAATGCTCTTTTTAATATTTTTCTCTGTTTTGCTATAATATTACGTCTGTTCGTTTATTGTGATTTATGCTTTGTTTTTGTTTTAGTATTGCTTTTTACTTCCTATGTAATTTGATGTTTTTAAGGTCTTAAAGAGGAAAATAATTTTAAACTACAATGTTTATTTATGTTTGTTTCAAACTGCACAGTTTTCCTTTTTAAATTTTATTAATATATATATATATGTGTATATTGTGTACTTCGTATATATTAAACAATGAAATAAAGACCTTGCCGAAGGATAAAAAAAAAAAAAAAAAAAAAAAAGGAATGTTTACCCGCTAAGAGTTTTGTCGGCTTCGATTATGTCCAAGCACTTTCGGCACTGACATCGAAACGAGTGCATTCCTTGAGAAAGAGCTCCTTCTTCTCCTCGGGTTTTTTCGCTTCCGTCGCAGTGATCCCCACCCCACGAAATAGATCATGGAGGCGATGGAGCTTCTTAATTTCATTTTTTTCCTCGCCATGATGGCCAATAAGACGGTGCAGAGATAAGTCGGGAATCGGCGGTGCTACGGGCAGCTAGCTGCGCGTCCGGTCTACCCAAAGGCCCAAGATGAAAGTAAAAGTACCGTATCACCTCTTCGTTACGGGAAAGGGACCTGGTTTGAAAATTTCTAGAGTATAACCAATACCCAGTTGTTCCTACGCTTAAGCACTTCTTCAGTGTCCGAGTTTCCATTTTAGTTAAAGCACTTGACTGTGATAGATCAAAGAGTGAAATTGAATCTGATACGTGTTTAAATCACGTGTTTATAAATAACAACAGGTTTGATGAAATAAGATTAAATGGTTATTGTATTGTATTTAAAAGATAACTAAAAACATCACTTGAGTACCCCTCTTTTTCGTTTCCGCTTCCTGAAACTATAAAGAACCGAGTAGGAGCTGTTATTTAAAAAAA
>CP045891.1:12953160-12971480 GCA_013387185.1 Caligus rogercresseyi | reverse complement strand
AACAACTACCGCCAACAATTACAAATACACTACATTTTGTCTATTCTCTTCGATTGGAGAGTTTCTTCGCATTCCTCGTAATTTAAAAGATCCCTTAATGACGAACTCTCTCGACTCCGAATTCGACGACACAGCAGATAACTGAAACAAGATATTTATAAATGAATTTTGAGGTATCAGAAATTAAAAAGAAACAAATACTTTAGCAAAGCAGATTGATATTTTGGTACTTCCATGACTTCTCCTCCAACATGAGTTCCTTATTTCTTCAGGCCGTTCAAGATCGATGATAAACCGTTTTTGAGGATCAGTGAATGAAAAGGGATACAGTAAAATTATCAACAAACTCAAGAATATCGCTCTGTGTCTAAACAGATGACGTATTGCCATATCACTTTCACAGACTAAATTCTTCTGTTTATCCGCTCCAGCTTCCCCCATTTCTTAAATTGGCCTATTTTAAGTCCCTATAATAAAATGAACATATAAAATATGGTGAACAGGTTCAAAATTGATCTATACGTACTTTTTCCTCCCTATCTTACTTGAATTTTCCACGAAGAAGCCCTCATCTTATTTTTATTTGTCTTTGAAGGCTTTTATGACTGGTACATCTTATTAGCTCTCACTCTTATAAACTGGGATCTTGGAATGCCCCATTTTAAAGTTAATTTTTTCACTTTATTTACACTTTGATTTTTTATTATGTGGATATATACTGACATTTTATATTATAATTACTATTTATATAGTAATTTAAACATTGCTGATTTTTTATTACCTTGAATAGATGGTTAAATTAATTTAATGTGGTCTAAAAATATCGTGGTCGCAATTTATAACTTTAACTATAACATTCAATATAATTTTGGGGATAAAATTAGACACTCATATTTGATCAATCAAGATTCTAGTAACACGAAGTTTGATATTTGATTCTAGAAAAAAAAATCCAGGACTTCAACTAAAATATGATGAGAAGGACTCATGAATACAAATTAGCTCTAAAAAATTATAAACATCACAATAAGATCTCATGGAAGAGAAAAAGCACAGTCCAACACTCGTTGCGTTGGAAGGAAGTTACTCGTAAGAAGTAAGAGATACTACATTAGGAAAAAATATTCTACGGAAGGGGTTCAACTCATTCAAAAAATTATTTTACTGATTGACAGAAATCATGCAATCAGTAGCGTTTTTCGATATATTTATCAAAGAAGAAAAATATTGTTATTCTTTTAAAAAAGTCTACTGTCGGTACTACGGAAGTTGATAGTCCCCGCTCTGAATAATATATATACCTAATGTAGCTATTTTTTACGCTAATTTAATATGATCAAATAAGTAATAAAGAGTTTTGATTGTTGAAATCAAGATAATAGAGAAAGCAAATATTTGTCTGCTTTCCATTGATGACTCTTGATAAATGAGACATCCAAATACATTTCGTCTCAGTAATATATTTTTTAAACCATTTGCATAAAGGTTTTCCGCCTTAAAGTGTATTCTACTCTCTCTCCTCTCTGACTGACGACATTAATCCACTCCACTGCTCATCTCTGTTATCTGAATTTTTATTAAGAGATCATTAGCATTCCGTATTGTCGTGTATCTTTTCATGTCACTTTATTATTTTAATACAGCAACACAATAATAAAAATACTTGCATAGATGAGATCTTCCCATAATTAAACTTCCTCAGAGCATCTGCTACGACACGATATTATAATAATAGAGATAAGACTTCAGACAGTTCCTTCTTTTTACATATAGGATAATAACTGATAAATATTTTAGAATATTTATCATCATTAACTCAAGAGGACTCAATATAGATAATTTAAACTATGATATGAATTATGTGTAATGAATCTGACTTCCGATTATTATCACGTCATCTTTGGATATCTTTGAAGTTAACTATAGGTTTATCTACATACATGTATTTTTACTTATCCATTTGGAATTCAATGCATGTAATTATATTTGTATGGGCTTAAGATCTTTGAATAAGAAATAGCGAAAAAGTCTCAAGTTTTATTATTTTTTACTGATTCTATATTTGAAAAATATTTAATATAATTGACAGAAATATTATATCTACCTTACGTTTTTGTATAAATTTGTTTTTCTCTCATCCCATGTATATTAGGGTTGTTCTTATTTTTCAAAAGTTTGAAATGTTAGCAACATTGTGGATTTTCTGTTTCTTGGTGATAAAAGAAGACGACATACAAAGTTTAAACAAAATCGGTCAACATTACGAGGTCGCGCAACGAGGTCAAGTTTTAAAATTTAGAAAAAATATAGTTTTCCGCAAATTTCTTGAAAATGGTGGACCTTACAGACTTTAATAATAATTATTAATTTAAAGGAAATCTAATTTACTACCAGACGTATGTTTGATGTTTTTTAATAAAACAAAGTTTTCAGTAAAAACAAAGAGAAAATGGAGTGTGTATTGTTAGCTTATTTCATAGCTTTTTTGTATCAATTAACTTCACTCGCCTGTTGAAGATGACTTGTTCGCTTCAGAGTAAAATAGTACTTTTAAGTTTAGTAAAACTTTAAATGATAAATCTAAAAATGACCTTGGTTGCATTCTATCAATTCAGAATTCAGTACAATCTGAGTTTACGTCATATGATTCAGAGCCTGTATTGACCTTTAAGAAATCGATTATGAAAAAAATAAATAATAATGTGTTTCTTAGATTTGCGTCAAGGTATCCTCTAAAAATTCAAAGCTCTACCACCTTACACAACACAAGAGGCTTATGTTTACCCATTACTATCAAATATCTCAAAACTTGTATAATTATTTTTAAGATGCGAATTAAAGTAGTCCACTTTTGTAATTCTTAAATTTTTGCTTATCATCTTATAAAAAAGTAAGTTTATTCCATTATTTGCCAAAAAAAAGGCTGAAGATTGTTTTTTACTAAATCAGATGATTTTTTGAGAAGAAAAGTGTAGAAACTAATTTTATAATTCAACGTAAGGACGGTTTTTAATAGGATTCAGATTGAGGCTTACATTGAGAAAAGGAACCGCTTGTATCGTTTCAAATATACACTTGCCGTTAGTTCTTCGAATAATATTCAAAACTGTGATACTAAACACATTTTTATATTACCTACAAAAGACTCATATCGACTGAAAAAAGTATAACATTTTTATGTTTTCAAACTCTTTATTTTCTATCATGATACTATTTACAATATTAAAAATAAAAGATTAATATTTTTCAGGAGGAAGAATTGGAGGAGGGTTCCGTAAAAAATTACTTTAGCACAGAGGACAGAAACCTTTTGAATCGTTGTTCTGAATTTAAAAATTTATTTCTAAGGAACATAAAAATATTTGCCTTTCAATTATTCAAAAAATTATATTCTTTTATTCAATAAGAAATATTATCTTGACAATTAAATATCCATTTTGTTCGATAAATGATATGTTAATGATTTTATATATTTACCGATATCCAAAATAAATACCAATATAATCGTGTGTGATAATTGGAAACAATAAAAACAAAATTTATGCAATGAAATACAACAGAATATGTATAAGTAAAAAATAACCTTTAACTTATATTTTCAGTCTATTTCAATACATTTCAGAACAGTTTTTATAATTTCTATATCTGGGATGAAAGTAAGGAAAAGATCAATTCGATATGACCAAGTATTGATCATATTAAATAAATACATATAGGTATTTTCGTTGAGGCAAATGGAATGACATATACAAAAAAATTATTAGATATTAATTATAGTCAATAAACTTGAACCGAAAAAAATATAGCCTCTTCAATCGAACACTAAATAATGATCAACCTTTTGAAATATAAGGCCTATTTTATCGACTATTACTAAAGATATTGAAATTATAAAAACTGATTTGAAATGCACTGACATACTAAAAAAATAAATACTACTGACATTTGTGGTTATTCTCACTTTGCAAGTAGATAACAGGGCATGAACCATTAGAAATGATGAAAATCATGATTTTCAAAAAAGGCCATAAACGTCAAACCTTTTTTTGGACGATATTTTAAGTAGCACTTTTGGAGACTACGTAAAAAATAGGACTTAATTTAGGAATTTCAGCCTGGGGGCAAACAAAAATCTTAATTTTGTCACATATAATCGATTACTTTGAGAGCAACCATATTGTAGCCATAGAAACCATAAATGCCGCAGTGTGCTATCGCTTCCAGTCACATATGATTATTAGGAATATGTTGCAACATGTATTATAAGTACAAAATAGAAGTCTCTGATTTTGTAATGTTTGACTGAACTTGATATTGGATGATTTTTGTAATAAATATATGATTTTCGCTCGGTAGTTTTTCCAAATGTAACCATAGCAGTAGAAAAAAATATGTTACCAGTAGCAGCGATTAGCCGAATATCAATATGCAGTCTCAGTTCTGCAAGTTTATATTAGGTTGTTCCATAAATTAAATCAATCCAATCAATCAATTTTTCGATCAATTAAAACTCAAAATTTTCATCAGATCAACAAAAAAACTTCTCAATCAGTACACATAATCCCCTCCGACTGCAAGGACGTCGTGGCAGTGTCCCCGGAGCTTCCTGAGTTGGTCGTAGAGCTCGTCTTCACTGACCCTCCTCATCGCCCGCTGAACGGCGAGTGTAGCCTCCTCGTGGCCCCCAAACTCGTCCTCTCGGAGCAGATGTTTCAACTTCCGGAACAGGAACCTGTCACACAGGTTCAGGTCGGGTGAGTAGGGTGACTGTTTCACCGGTTCCACGTCCCTCCGGCTCAGGAACTCCCAGGTATCGGTGGCAGTCTGAGATCTGGTGAGGGACGAGCACGCTGAGGAGGTTTCGGAGCCCTAGATCCTCCGTCAGAAGCCTGAAAACAGCTGTAGATGGTAGGGACACCTCTGCAGCAACTTGTCGAGTGGTCATCCGGGGGTTATCCTCGACCAGGCGCTTCACACGGGCCACAATCTCCTCTGTCCTCGTCTCCCGAGGACGTCCAGGACGGGTCTTCTTCTCCAGAGCAAAAACACCCTTATCGAACTCAGTGTGCCATCTCTGGAGGGTGGAGAGGCCAGGGCAGGAGTCAGAGAAGGTAGTGTAGCGGATTGACCTGCTTACTAACAGCAGGTCTACCTACCACTTCTTATCTCACACCTCAGCAGTTCTTAATCTTAAGTACTCTTGTCTGCGGCTAAATAAGCTGCGGCAAGAGCTTAATAAATACACTCTTTCGCTTAAACACTGAGTCGTCATTTCTCCTCCTCCTTCGCGCTACAGTAGAGAGCAGGACCTCGTGGATCTCGTTGACTGTCCTGGCGAGCTTGATCCGGATCAAGAAGTAGGAGCGAAAGTTGGGTGTCTCCATTTTCAGCATCGAGTAGAATGAATGATAGAAATGACGCGATTACTCACCTTATATACTAACCCGAGTGGCGTCATACAGTCTGTTCCCATGCAAAATATGCCATAAGAACGCTCCCGTTGAAATTTTTGAGATAGCGTGTGAACTTTTCTAGATAGCTTACCTACCTCATTATTTATGAACAACCTAATAATAAGCAAGATCTTATTTATCAGTTTAGGAAGATAAAATTACCCCTTTTTCTTTAATGAATAATAATGACAACTTATTATAACTATAGTACTTTAAATAAGTTTCAACGGAAGATGTACTAAGATTAATTATCGTCTGAACACGAAATAAATTTGGTCATGAATTTTTGGCATTTGATTAAGTTTTTATGACTGTTTAAATATAGGTCTTGTATTTTACAAGCATTACCTCGTTATTGTCTAATTATTTTCTTGGTTTTCTTTTTAAAAACAATCAATCTTTTTTGGTCTCTCGCCCTAAATGGGACTTTGTTAATGTAGTTTTAAATTGAGATATATATTACTCCGAGATTGGACTCTTCGTATAGAATAATGTAATTATAAAAAGACGATTATTTCAATTTTTTAAAGTAAAAGGTTGAGGGAGTCATTTCATAAAATTGTTCCGTCATTGAAATTTGTGTTGCGCAATTCAATTATTGATTTCATTTCAAATAGAAAAGGCTGACTTCCTTGACACTTTTCACTGGAAATGTATGAGTGTAAGGAAGGATTCTTCAGGAAACCCCAAGCTGGATCCTTTAAATAGCTACTATATATATTATTTATAACAAAGTTCTAAAAGAAGAAATTATCGCATTCCAGGAATGATAATTCCAAGGAAACATATAACAATAAAGGTTAATAAATATTTTAAGTAGTTAAATATTATTTAATGAGTCGACATAGATATTCAATTGTATTCATCATTCAATTCCCCATCCATTATTTTTTAAGGATTTTGTACAAATAAACCTCAATGCCATTTTTTAAAAAATTATGTATGCTAATAGTATAGCTTTTATACTTTAAAAATCTATGAACTTTTTATGTTTCCTCAGTCTTCATATAATAGCACTTCCTATGAAAGTGTTGATCAATAATATCTTTATAATTACATAACACTAATTTTATTTTTTTAATTGGTCCAAGACGGACAAACAAAATTTATTGATTATTTATTTTGTTACCATTATCAAAATGTGTGTTTAAGAGATTAGTTTATTACTCTATTTAACAAAATTAAGGTCTTTTTTTTGCCCCTGGACTGAAATTCCTAATTTGAGTCCCATTTTTTACGTAGATTCCAAAAATGCCACTCAAAATATCGTCCGAAATATGGTTTGGACTTTATGGCCTTTTTTTGAAAATCAAGATTTTCATCATTTTTCATGGTTCATGCCCAGTTATCTTCGTGCAAAGTAAGAATAGCCACAAATGTCATAAGTATTTATTTTCTAATATGTCAGTGCATTTCAAATCAGTTTTTATAATTTCAAGATCTTTCGTACTATTAGAAAAAATAGGCTTTATATTTCAAAAAGTTGGTCATATTTTAGTGTTCTATTTAAGCGGCTATATTTTTTTGTTTGAAGTTTATTTACTATAATTAATATATAATATTTTTCGTATATGTCAATGCATTTCAAAACAGTTTTTACAAATTTCGATATCTGGGATGAAAGTAAAGAAAATATCAATTTAGTATGAAGAAGTATTGATCAAATTATAAAAATAATAAATCATGAGGTTGCGTTACCTATAATTGGGATTTGTTACGAAGAAAAAAACATGTTTGCCTTTTTATTTGCAAGTTCCTTAATGAAATTCTCTAAGAGTTTCTTAAATAATCTAAGTCCCATTTTCCAAATCACAATACTCTCCAAATATTCAAATTATTTAAGGAACTTGCAAATAAAAAGGCAAACATGTTTTTTTTCTTCGTAACAAATCACAATAATAGATTCAGCAACCTTATGATTTATTATTTTTATAATTTGATCAATACTTCTTTATACTAAATTGATATTTTCTTTACTTTCATCCCAGATATCGAAATTTGTAAAAACTGTTTTGAAATGCATTGACATATACGAAAATATATTATATTAATTATAGTCAATAAACTTGAAACAAAAAATATAGCTGCTTAAATAGAACACTAAAAAATGATCAACTTTTTGAAATATAAAGCCTATTTTTTCGAATAGTACGAAAGATCTTGAAATTATAAAACTGATTTGAAATGCACTGACATAATAGAAAAATAAATACTTATGACATTTGTGGCTATTCTTACTTTGCACGAAGATAACTGGGCGTGAACCATTAAAAATGATGAAAATCCTGATTTTCAAAAAAGGCCATAAAGTCCAAACCTTATTTCGGACGATATTTGAGTGGCATTTTTGGAATCTACGTAAAAAATGGGACTCAAATTAGGAATTCTAGCCCAGGGGCAAAATCCTGTTACATAGTGTTATAGTTCAAATTGATTATTGTTACGATCATTTAAAGAAAGACTAAGCCTTTCACACAAACACATTATAGAAATATATTTTAAATGGAATAGATAATGGATGAAATAGTATTATTCACTTAGTGAACCAGTTCCATTCATTGAGGAGTGCCCTTGAGGAAGTAAGAACAACTTGAGTCTCTCCTTGATTAGATCATAGTGATATTAAGATATAGAGAGCTTATTCCCTCCAATTAGCAGAGAAACATCGTTCAGCTGTATTCTGGACACAATGACGTATTTTTCTGAATAATTCATCCTCTAATCATAGAAATATAAAGATATTGAGAGCTGATTCCCTTCAATAGCAGAGAAACATCGTCCAACTGATTCTGTGTGTCCACTATAAACAAAGTAATTCGTACTACGTCATCGTAAGCTGATCTTAGAGATAGATTATATCTCTATGATCAGCTTATGATGACGTAGTACAAATGTCTTTGTTTATATTGGACACACAGATACATCTGAAAGGAATAAGCTCTCTATATCTTTTTATCTCTATGCCTCCAATAGCAGAGAAACATCGTTCAACTATTTTTTGACACAATGACGTATTTCTCTGAAGAATCCAATAAGCTCTCTATATCTTTATATCTCTATGGATTAGATCAACACTTAATACTGAAGTAAAACCTTCAAATATATGTATTAGGAAGATATTGTCGACAAGGTATGAAATATATAAATCATTTTCATTGCCCTTCTAAACACTAGAGCAATCATGGCCAAGATTAAATACTAAAAAATATAATACGGCCAATGAAGCCAAGGATAATTTTATTGTGGCTGTTACAGCGTTGGATCCCAAAAGTCTATCTTACCGTCTTGGATTCTGGATCTCGTTGAAGTGTGAGTAACTTTTAATCATGTTCCGCACTTAGCATTATCAATATAAGATGTTTAAGTATTTAATTATGTTTTTGTGTCTAAAATTAACATTATCAATATAAGATATTTAAGTAGTTAATAATGTAGTTAAATTTTATATTGTTAAAGAATGATTGAAAAAAACATTAAGACAATAAAGATTTCGATTAATGATGAATTAGATTCATTTGAAATTACAAAATAACATTTATCAATTATATTTTCCTAGTCCTTGGTTAGATGAACTATCCTTTAAGGTGTTTATATATTTTTATGAGTTTTTTACGTCTATTAAGATATAATTATAAATATATTTTGCAAAAAATAACATTTTGAATTGCCCTCCATAATGTCTTGTTTCCTATGCAGCCCGATGAGGAAAAAATCTATCCACATGTCCTACATGGAATGGAAGAATATTTATAAAAAACAGCGCTTACACATTAATAGTCTGGTGACTACAGAATATACTTTATGTAATATATAATATTCTAAATAAATAATGATACGTTAGATATGGGTCCTTCTGGATTGTTCAAAAATAATCTTGTATCCGATTCCTGGCATCTATAAAATAATATTTTTTAAGCAACATAAATATATATGAATATATAAATATGTATTTGTATATATTAAAATAAACCATTATTTTGTTTAAAATTGAATCACAACTTATAAGACAATAAAATAACAAGTATTTGAATAGTCTTTTTGATTACAAATGGGACTAACAACCTGGCACGCGCGGGGAGGCATTCACGTCATCAATCAGATTTACAAACTTCAGTTTCTATAGCGAGACTCTGGTAGATCTGGCTGATGACGAGAGTGCTTCATCGCACGTCCCTATAGTAACAACACATTATTGCGAGGAAGTGTTTTGTTTTCAGGCCCCGTCGTAGGGCCTTGGCTTGATTTGATGCTCTTCGTGTACTCTGCATAGAAGCTGTTGCATGAGCTCTTGTAGTAGCTGGGGCTTGCACTGTTCCTCGAGCCAGGAGAAGACGCAGCCCGAGAGCTCCGAAAAGTTTTTCATGTTGACACTCTCGTTGAAGGACTGGAAGAGGGAGTCCATGAGGAGCTGGAAGACCTGGAACTTGACCTCTCCGGGGAGAAGGGCTCGATCCTTGATGAAGAGGGAGGAGGAGGAGGAGGAAGAAGAGGCGGAGGAGGCTGGCTGGGACTTGTGGGCCTTGGCCAGGGCTTCGTAGTTCTTACGCATGATCTGAAGGGCCACCACTTCCTTACGAAGGGAGGCCAACTCGTCCTCTTGGACTTTTTTCTGACCCTGGACGTGCTGAATGTACTCGATGGACTTCTGGAGAACAATGGCCTTGCTCACCTTGTAACTATAAAAAAATATACATTATATCAATTTGCAGTCGTTTTTGAAATAGCGATAACAATAAATAATATTTATTTTAACTTGAGATAAACGATTATAAAAATTAGTTCAATTGACGATAAGCGATGAAACAATTTCAATAAACGATAACGAAAAACGATGAAAGTATGAACTTGGTATAGCATTAAAGATAAACTTTGATAACATTTATTTTTTCTCACTTTGTAACTAAGAAGAAACAGTGTTAATTAATTTGAAGTTACTGCCTTATATTCTAATCGATATTAGGAAGAAATGAACCAGGAAAAATGGACTAGGAAGAAATGGACCAGGAAAGAATGGACCAGGAAGGAATGGACCAAGGTAGAAAAGGAAAATGATGACTCATGGAAGAAATGGACCAAATACATAGGTAGGCAAGTTTTTGAGTGGAATATATCTAAGCATTGTACAAATACTATTTCTCATATAAACTGAAATATATAATGACATAGAATGATTTGTGTTGAAATGCCTTCATTCGGCCGATTGCAAAGATTGAATACTCGACTCGGATCATTGGAGGCTCTCCTCTTTTATTATTGTTGACTCTGACGTCACCCTCACTCTATCTTTTCAAATATTCCATTTATAACAATTGCGCCCAAATTAGGCATATATTTCTTCTTCTTTATGTATTTACTTTTTGAGTGCTTCTAACATCGGTATGTTCGATATTAAGACAATACGTTTATTATTCACCATAATTTAGGGATTTTGAACTATAATTGACATAAAGAAGAGACTATTATCTAAAATTGCAAAAATAAAATCATTCTTTGTCATTATATATTCAGTTTATATGAAAAATAGTATTTGTACAATACTTAGATATATTCCACTCAAAAACTTGCCTATATGTATTTGGTCCATTTCTTCCATGAGTCATCATTTCCATATCTACCTTGGTCCATTCCTTCCTTGTCCATATTTTCCTGGTCTATTTCTTCTGGGCACCGATTATTTTGAATAATGCAGTGCCTTAGAGTAGCAGAGTCTGGACGAGAGGCTGATGAGTCATAACAAAAGCTGACAAAATCCCAAAACAAACAAAATTTCAAATCATAAATAAATAGGTGTTTGGATTGAATAGCAAATTTAATGTTATTCTTATAAATCAAAGGGGATATATTTTAATGTAAAAAGATGGTAATTGAGTTGAATTTGCTATAGATTGCATTATTTTAATGATTTTGCCACTATTTTGAGCAGAATAGGATTTATATGTTGAATAACAATATTATTGCATTTCTAATTTTATTCATACTGTGGGCAGCCCTTCATCAATCACAAAACCTTTTTGTTTTTATATCTCTAGGATCAGTCATCCAAATAGGTTTCTCGTAATACATGACCCAGAATAAGTGCAACAAATGATTATTCCGGAGTCAATCAGTTTCAAGAGTAGAATGAGAATATTGGCAGTAGCCTCATTCTACTCTTGAATTGTGCGATGTACGATAGGATTGCCTTTAGACATAAGTTTTCTCCGATAGCAGTATGTGTGATGCTTCCAATGTTTTTTTACTCCGAAAAGATCATTTGTTGCTCTTTTTCTGGGTAAAGTTTTAAGAAAAATCTATTTTGATGATGGATCCTAGAGATATAAAAAATAAAAACAAAAGGTTTTGTGATTGATGAAGGGCTGCCCACATTACGAATAAAATTAGAAATGCAATAATATTGTTATTCAACATATAAATCCTATTTCTGCTCAAAATAGTGGCAAAATCATTAAAAATGCAATTTATAGCAAATTCAACTCAATTACCATCTTTTTACATTAAAATATATCCCCTTTGATTTATAAGAATAACATTAAATTTGCTATTCAATCCAAACACCTATTTATTTATGATTTGAAATTTTGTTTGTTATGGGATTTTGTCAGCTTTTGTTATGACTCATCAGCCTCTCGTCCAGACTCTGCTACTCTAAGGCACTGGAATAATGAGCTCCTTTTTCTCTTCTTCTCCTTCCCTATTTTCTCTCTCTCTTTTACTTGAGTATAGCTTCCTTTATCACTATGGACTTTTAAATTGAATAAAGGAGTCCCTGGAAAAGGATCCAATTCTTAATAGTGCCGGTATCGACAGGTGCCTATAGAGAAGTCATTGTTTTGGAGCTTTTAGACTATGAGAAACATTTATTCCAGCATCTCCTGTCTTAAAATATGCAAACATTTGTCAATTGTGGAGCCAGAGTGTTGGAGCTCATAGGCTATGAGAAAAAATCATTCTGATATTTTGTCCTAAAATATATAGACAGTGGATTCTGAGGAGGACTAGACATAGACTGCAATAGAAGCAGCTTCTACTTATGTCTAATAAAGATGCAAATGAAAAATGATCTGTGTAAACTTTATATATATGTACTTATTTTCGATATAGTCGGATATTGTAAATAAAGAAGGTATATACATATAAATGTTAACTTAAAATTAGTATTACATAGTTGTTTTTTATCGCAAATAAATTGATCGGATCGCTGATCGGAAAAATCCCTGATCGTTATATCGCAAAGAATTTATGATCGCTATTTTTGATCGGATCGCTATTTTTGTCAGCGACACGTATTATTTACTTGGTCTTTTCAATCGCTATTTTTCCCCTGATCACTCACAAGCCTGCGTATAACATTGGATTGATGTGCTAAATTCGACCTTACCCTCCGGCACCTCCTGTTCCAGCCTCTGAGGCCGTGGGGCAAGTCGGCACAAGATCTTGTAGGAAGTCGTATCCCTTTTTGATGGCATCCCTTCTCTTTTGCTCAGCCTGGGTGTGAGCCTCTCGCCGTCGCTCCCGGTAGGAGAGGTTGGACTTGAGTCCGAATCCTCGTCCTCAGAGGCAACCTCCGGCCCTGTGTGAAGGGATCCCGTGGAACTCGCACGGGAGAGAGAGGACTGATAGGCCAGCTTCCCGCTATTGCTATTATTGCCTATGCCAAGATTACTATTGCTACTATTTCCGGACATCCTTAATCAATTGACACTCGTCATCACTCAGTTATCTGCTACTAACTCGAGGGAGAGACTGAGCTGTTATTATCACCATAATCATTTCACGACATGGGCAGCAACCTGCCCCGCATTGCACCTACAAAAGGAAAACGTCTCTCTTACGCAGTAAGAAGGAAATGTGGCTGCCTGACGTAACTTGTTATAAGAGCAAGTAGGCAGAAAAAAACATATCATCATGTGTATACACTTAAAGCACGATGGAGCAGTCTCTCATCATAATTCCTAGTGCAGTCATGTTTGCTCAAAAGGGACGATGATTTTAAGGAATTAATGAAATGTTTTTCTTCACATGGATTAATGTAATAAAGCAACGTCATGTCAGGAGTCATAACAAATTATTTATATGTTTATTTAAATACTTATGTATGATTGAACATAGATAACAAGGAATTTAATTTTTTCTTATGAGACTTATGTGTGTTTAGACTTGATACTTTGGTCTAATGGCTATGGAGCCCATTCTTTTTTGATTATCCCTGTGTACCTCAAAGGCGAGCTGTTCGTCCCTCCTGAGGCCGAGTCTCCTCTTGAGAATGCTTCCAATTCTTCGGATGCCGTCATCCTCGTCATAGGCACATTTGATCCAGATGGATATTTTGTCAGACTTGTTTCGCACGCTGACGACGGCCCCGTTGACGAGATCTCCGAAGCCCTCAAGGCCTCTCCGATAAGAGACATCATGACTTCCAACCAGTTGACGTCCAGGCCGCCCTCGAAGGACTTGCGGCGACTCACGGGGGTCCCGTAGACCCAGCGACCCCCGTTGCAGTTGGAGGCATCCTCCCACATGGGCTTAATACCCTTCTTGAAGAGGCAGTAGTCGCACTTGTCGCTCATCTCGGAGGCTAGCTCGATGTGGTTGTAAATCGCCCAAAAGTCTTCCACAGAGCTAAAGGTGATGACCTGAAACGTAATGATAATAATTATATAAAGTATAGTCATAGGTAAAGAGGCTCTTTAGTCAGAGGAACGCTCAGAGATAAATAATAAAATGCGCAAAAATAACCCTAAGAATGAAAGGCAATCCATGAAAAATATTTTTTTGGATAAAACAATGGACATAGGCTAATTTCACGTATTAAATGTATATTTTATTAATAGCTTAGCTAAACCTTTGCATTTGTCGTAACATTTCTAACCCGAATAAGGATGAAACTTCTTGTCTTGTACAATGGAATTAATGATTGTTTTTATTTTTTGGCAAAGTAAAATCATATTGAGACACACATAAAAAAAGATATCCAAGTCGCATATTTCATTTTCTTAATTAAAATTAGTAGCCTTGAAGAAACTTGACTGATTTCCATGGGGTTTAAACCCATTATATCCATGGAGCACACAAGAAACTCAAAAAGGCTATTTTGGCAAACTTTTACTCGCAATTTGTCTCATTTATATAGCGCAATAAAGAATGCACTAAAACTACAGATAAAATAACAAAACTAATTTAACAGTTGTGTAAACCAAAGAATTGAACAAATTATTTGAAAGTTTTCAAATCGAAGAAATATTTCATTCGTTTAATTTTAATTATTATCCTTAAATGCACTTACCTCAAAATATTCCATAGTCTTAAAATATCAAATTGAATTTTAATAGTTGGAAATTTTACTTATAAGGAACTAAAACGACTTGTTTAAATTAGACATTTAATTTTTTTTTAAATAAATTTCTTATTTTTTTTAAATCAGTTCATAGCTATAAGTGGATCACAATATACATGTATTGGTAAATCAAAATATTATAAAAAACGTCCTAGGAAAAAATGGTGGAAAAAAATAAAAAAACGATCAAAATACATGTAAGCAAGTGTTTAAGTACTGTCGAATAATAATACACCTCAATATTGTCCTAACAATATTTCAGATCTAAATTAAGTAATGTAAAAAGCCATAATTTTTTGACAACTCAAATAAAAGCCGCTTATCCATGAATTATGACCATTATTTTTCTTTATATGACAGTTTCTTCTGGGCAGCTAAGAGGACTCACCTCTTTTAGTTTTCTTCCCAGGCGTGATGTGCGTCATGATTGTAGTACCAGAGGGTCCACTCATTCTCCAGGGGGTGCTTGGCCTCAAAGTCGGTTGGACTGTCTGAGGGGGACACAGATGCACTGGAATAGGGGAAGTGCTCTCGGCTGAGTACTTCCGGCTGCGGGTCTCGTACTGCTTCCGGCCTCCCTTCATTTTTAACACCACCCACAAATAAAGACAATATCTGAAAGAGTATCTATTAAGTCACTATTATCTAAGGAATCATTCATCATCATTGGTTCAATTGAATAATTTAGAATAGGAATAATGGTTGAAATCAATCAATAAATAAGTCATGAAGTGTCTCTTAATGTCAATCACTTTATTCTCTAAAAGGGTTTTACAGCAGCTCAATTGGCAAAAATGGTTCCATGGGACATGTATACTCGTTTAATGCGGGTAAACCATTGATGAGCATCTTTATTGGACAATGGGCCTCTTCGAATACAAACCCTTCCAAAGAATTTAAGCCTCATGTATTCAGCTATTTGGAGAGAGTCTCCAGCATACACCGTGAGTCCCAAGTCCCTCTTGCAAGCCAGACCAACCGCAGCGACTTCAAAATCCTTCTCCTCCAACACTTGTAGAACCCCCTTGTCCAACTTCTCAGAGAGGACACTGAGGGCATGCTCATCTTCCCGGTCGTCAACACACAGACGACATTACCACGGGATAGCGCGCCTATAATGAAAGGGAGCCATGCGTCGTGAGGAGTATCAAGGAATAGGGCAACTATCCGACTGGACTATATAGCTCAAAGCACGAAGCAGTATCCTTATGACTCCGTCGAACTTGACCATGGACACTATGGTCTCCAATTCATTAATATTTAAGCCGGCGGTCATAGGGCCTTGAGTAACTTCGGAACCCTGTTGCTTGTACACTTCCAAGGTCCCATGGCCTTTGTGGCGGCGGAGTAGAGAGCCTCAAGATTAGAAGGTCCCTTTTTTGTTAGCTAAATTATTATTGGCATTATCTTTATTAAGGATGGGGTCCATCAGAGCCCCAGAAGGAAGCCGACCAAGGCAAAGTAATCATGGAGGCTCCTCCCCGTTGAATTGACATATATTCGTTCGTTATCAAGTTTGTGAATGAGCTCCATAGCTCCAGTAAGGTCTTCTCCATAGATGAAGGTGTTTTCATCCGAAAAGGGTTTAAGGAGGGAAATGAGTTCCTTGGAAGTTCGGTAGGATGATATTAAGAGAATGGGACCTTCCCTAAGAGTCACAATTGAAGGTGGAACGGAGGACAAAATGAGGGGCGAGGGCCCATGAATCACCTCCACACCCTCTAGAGAAGATATATTCTTTAAATCCTCAATGGACTTTAGTGTTAGAAGAGCATCCAGGCCCAGAGACTAGGGTCATTCCCCAAGACCAAGTCCCCAACTCGATCCTTCAGCCTCCTCAGGAAATCCTCATGGACTGCCTCTTGAACCCAGACGCGAGGAGACACAAATACGGAGTAGTCTCTGTGAGGGAGGAATATCGTTTTAAGAATGGACTCCACTGCAGAGTCCATATCCGCAGACTCCATTACAACTGCAGAAGAAACATCTAAAAAACAAATGAAATAAGAAATGAAAGAGTGCGTCTTGAGGGAAGATGAGGTCTTTAGTACCCCTTTCAAGGTTAGATGGTGGCCAATGATGGGTATTCCTCCTGTAGGAATTGCAAGCTTTCCGTCCATCGAATCATAAAGAAGAAATGCCTCATCCTCAAAGCCATCCTCAATCGTCATCGCCTTGAAGAATGGAGCCAGAAGAGAATTGGAGGGTGTGAGTAGGCCCACAGGTCGACCCCGACCCAGAGCTTCAATGCATAGGGACAGACTAGGGTCTCCGCGGACAAGGAGAGGCTCCCCTATTAAATCCGAAGGCTCCAGGGCCGCACACTCGTAGATCCACTCAACGAGCCCCTCTGCCTTCCAATCACGGAACTCTCCGTGGGAAATCCCCTCGAGGATGAAGCTTTCTTTTCTAAGAAGAACAAAAATGTTTGGGAAGCTTGCAGCAAAAAAAAACGCCAAGCAATTTACCCAAGAGCTCTGCCAGAGCAAGGAGTGGAAAGGGTCCACTTCCCTTAGGAATATTGTGAGGAAAACCCTCACAAAAGTAAGTAGGTGCCTTGCTAACCCAATCCAAGGCAGCAGCATCATGGTCCATTTTGATCCCTGATGAATACTCTAACTTCATATTCAACTACACAGATTCAAGCCCTATGCCAGAGTGCTCCTTTTACTCACAGGCTTGGATTGTGGGAGGGCAAATAGATACAGACGGATTTCTCTTCACTCTCTCTCCCCCCCTGCCATATGTAGTGGAAAAACGGGTCTACAAAAAAACTGCTAATTCATTTCCCTCAATGCAAAACAATTTCCAATTCAAAACATTGAATATAGCCCCTCAAAATGACTTACCCCGAAACGTTCCTATTGAGGTGCCTAAACCGACTAGGAGGAGGATGGCCAAGACTGGAGAACAGCTCTTTCTCTCTCTCTCTCTGGATGTCCACGTCAAGTACTTAAAGGTCAAATAAGGGTTTAAACCAGATGAAACGAAGGGCACAATCAGCTTTCACGAATCAAGTTAGTGGTCAGGGAATTAAAGGAAGGCAGCAGCATCACAGTTTGACAAAATATAATTTTAATTAAAGAAGAAGAAGGGGTAAAAAGTTGCTATTATTATTTTAAATGATATTTTTGTGAAGAGGTTCTTACATGGTTTGGAAAACTTGCTTTTTACTCTTGTAAAATTTGATTACATGTTACATCTATATAAAGCAGGGGCAGATTAGAGTATAAGCTTTTCAAGATACACCTTAGGGTGGATCAATTTTTTTAATGTCAATATACTAAAATCAGAGGAGGTCCTGTGCGAGCACTTTATCGGCGCCCCGGAAATACAGCTACACTCCATCAAGGCAAAACATAACAATTCCATAACTTAATACTTTTTCAGCAAAAAACACTTCAAAACAATTTAAAAAGTTATAAAATATTGTGTGAAATAAATGTTCTTGAATAAGAAAATATCAAATCTAATGTCATCCCAAACTTTGATTTGTTTGGATCATAGAGATATAAAGATATAGAGAGCTTGGT
>CP045891.1:12922073-12945440 GCA_013387185.1 Caligus rogercresseyi | reverse complement strand
GGACTTTACCCCCCGTTATTAATATTTCTTATCTCTTAAAGTCCACTTATGAAGTTAACTATGTTTTTCAGCTATTAGAAAGGTGCCGTCACTGGTTAACCACTTTCTTGATCTCCTTTCCGCTGCTTGCGAAGACTAATGGGGACTTGGATATCTTAAAAAAAGCCACAGGAACACGTTTTTGGAGTGAAGAAATGAATATAATAAATTGAGAATAAAATTTATATGTCAACTTATTTGAGTAGATGATTTTTTGATTTTCAAATAGTCACTTTCTCCTAGTCTTCGATTTAGGACAAGTGGTTCCTTGATGAAATCTTTAAAAAAAGATTATGACCTATATGAGATAAATAAGATATCTTGATTTGATAGGTTACAAACTGTATGAGTCTACTTGTACATAGATAGCAGATATAAGGTCTAAGACACGAAAATTGCAAAATTTATGTACGTTTAATTTTTGCAGATTCAAATTCTAAAAAACTAGGAGTTCGTGATAACCAGTGACGTCACCTGTTTAATAGCTTGAAAACATAGTTAACTTCATAGTGGACTTTATGAGATAAACATATTACTAACGGGGGTAAATATGCCCGGGGGGTGATGTCGGGGGTGATGTGGGGGTGCTAGTCCAAGGTGATTGTCTGGGGGTAATTGCCTAGAATCGAGGAAAAATATGCATGCTTCTATTTAATTCATGATTTTTAGCGTGTTCGGATATGTGAGGGAGCCAGATTTCCACAAGGGAGAACCAGTGCAGTAGCAAAGACTTGCCGTCACTAGCCAGAACGCCTATGACACCAGCTGGATGCTAGGTTTCAAGGAAGGGAGGAACTTTGTTGCGTGAACTGGTAACATATCGGTCGTTTTGCATGCTCCTGGATGGATCTACAACAAAAAAAAACATCGCTGAAAACATGGTTTATTTTTTCTTCAGAAATGATAATATTTTCTAGTCATTCTTGATCCTGGAGTCCTGGAGGCCGTCGAAAGTAGCTGACGGCGCTGAGAACATAAAACTTTAGATTAAGATGCTTCACATTCCGCCAAAATGTCATTTTTAACGTCCTTATATCCTTGAATACCATTGAACAGAATGCAGTGGGTGTCTCCCTAACTGTGGTCACAATCGCTGCCTTTTGTTCCATGTTGACAGGCCCTCCAGACCCAGATTTGCATTTAAGGTCTTCTCCATTCCTTACAAGGGTATTTACTAGTGTTGAGACACGGTCTCAGACCGATTTTGATTTTCGGTCCGGTCTGAAGTAATATTTTCTAGACCGATATAGACCGATACAGACCGAGATTTCGGTCAAGACCGTCGGTCTCAGACCGTAGACCGAATAATATTCGGTCCAGACCGTATGTAATAATTAAATCGGTCCAGACCGTAGACCGATATTATAAGCATTTACAATAACATTATTATCTGACGACGTTTTGTTGATTTTCATTAGTACACGTTCCGTTTATTATTTTCAAATCAATGTACATGTGTGTATATATTTAACATATTTATGTCTTCGAAATAAAAGAAACAGTACTAATTAGTAAATACTGCTTAAATATGTTTCCAAAGAAGAAGTGTAGTAGCATTGAGATTATAAACCCATAAAACAACAACCCAGCTAAACGCACGTTCAATGAACGGAACACTGAACGGAACGCAACTTTTTTTTTAAACGGAACGTTGAACGGAAAAAAAGAGTTTTGCGTTCAGCGTTCAATTTTTGCAAACATTTCTTGGACTTTTTTTGGAGATTCTTTTCTAAAATAAACCGTCATTCTTTTCTAGAAAAAAAAAGTTTTTTATTTTGGATATTCTTTTCTAAAAAGAAAATGTCATCACTTTTTTCGGAAATTCTTTTGTAAAAAAAACGTCATCACTTTTTTCGGAAATTCTTTTGTAAAAAAAACCGTCATCACTTTTTCTGGAGATTCTTTTCTAAAAAAAAATAAAAACATCGTCACTTTTTCTTGAGATTCTTTTCTAAAAAAACTGTCGTCACTTTTCCTGGAGATTCTTTTCTAAAAAAACGTTGTCACTTATTTTAATATTTGAACGCTAAGAGAACGCTGAACGCAAAAACATTGAACGGAACGCTATTTTTTTTAACGCTGAACGCAAAAAAAGCGTAACGCTCACAAGCCTGATTTTCTATAACTTTGTTAATCTTACCAAAGGAATAAAAACTTCTTTTGTTGCAGGACAATAACTTCCGAATAAGAAACCAAATTCCTCCGAATATAATGTCTGTGGAACCAAATGGCCGACATAGTATTTCCGTTTAGCGGTTCTCTTGATTACATGTGAACATAAATTATATTATTTTTTTACACATACATTTACAATAAATAGCGGAACTTATAATTATGAAAACACAACAAAACCTCATTTATACCGAAATATAAAATTGGACCGATACAGACCAAAATATAAAACTGGACCGATACAGACCGATATATATCGGTCCAAATGTGAGACCGGTCAATAGACCGATTTAGACCGATCTTAATTTGTATTTTTTTACTTTAGACCGGTCTAGTACATTCGGACCGAAACTCAACACTAGTATTACCTTGTACAAAAGGGTTTTACTTACATTATCGGATTTGCAGATGTCCTGGACTTCGTGTCCAGCAAACAAGAGAGCTGCCGCACGCTCTCGTTTGATTTCCTTTTTTTTGTTAATATGATATTAACAAAAAGGAAATTTATTGAGTATTTTGAGATGAGATATGAAATATATCAGCTCAAAATTCACTGATTTCAACTCAAATAGCTCGTTTGAAAGCTGTGTTTTGATTGGTTTATGTAAACTCTGAACAATAATAGACATTAACTAAGTTTATATATGAATGTCTCATTACATTAATAGCGTAGCTATACATTTGCGAATCCCACCCCCATCACTTTTACCCAGTTGGAATGTTCATAACATTTAAAACATTTAAAAAATGTAAAATAACATTTAGTCGAGGCAACCTATCAAAAAACAGATCAGAAAAAAGAGGAAAAAGGATATTTTTGACCTTAATTTTCTTGATGTCCTTACTCAATAATGGTGCGATCAATACTAGCAATACCTATCCATAACTAGCCAAACTTCCAATTTGATTGGTCATCTAATGTTGGCACAGTATTCAAATTAATTTTATATAGTTAAACATTAATTCATTTTCAAGGCCACACTTCCAGACCAATCTGAAGTCTAAAAGATCTTTTTAATAAAGTATAAATAAAGTCTTTAAAATTTATAGAACGCTACAAAAAGCCACTTTCACGAGCAATAATTTTTTCCGCGTTTTTAACACACTGTATGCCCACTCTAAATACCCACGATATAGAAATCTTTTTTTTACATCTTTAGCACGATTATTCATTACGATATCTATGTATAGTAGGTGTTGAATGTTATAAGTAACAGTGTCTACGCAATATATAAAAAACATAATAAGTGTCAGTGATATCATCTGCATATTATGTATTTATTACATTATTCAATAATATATCTTATGACATCATGGGCTTAAGCGTTTAATTTTCTCTGCTCCTGAGACCTTGTTATTTAGACCTGGAGCAGATGTGACTTTCTATGTTTGTCTGTTGTTGTTTTTTGGTTGCTTGGGTGTTAGAGTCACCTGTCATCGCTCAAAAATACATAAGAAAGACAAGGAGTTTAAAAGGGAGAAAATAAAGTAAATGTACAATGACGTCATCATTATAACATAAATATGACTATTATGTAAGCAATTTGAAGGCAAAATGACGGCAATGGTTAAAGATATGATTTTTTAAATTTTCTCTACTCCTTAGCTTATGTAATGTATGCCTTTCTCTTCATTATCAACACACTTTTCTGAGTATTGCTCCTGAATTAAGTCCAGTCGCCTCCGTTTCTCTCGTATACTTCTCGATGCCGGCTCAAGGAGTCTCTTCCATAATTCAATCCCCCAATGACAAAAGGGAGTATCGTGGGCTCATCCTTGAGAACGACCTCAAGGTGATCCTCGTTTCTGATCCAACGACGGAAAAGGCTGGAGCCTCCATGGATGTCCATGTCGGACACATGTCCAATCCTGAGGGGCTTGAGGGCCTCGCTCATTTCCTGGAGCACATGCTCTTCCTAGGTAAACAAAAGAAACAGACAATACATCAACTGACCTTCCAAATATGAATGAAGTCTCCTGAAAGCTCATCAAATAATATATGGGTTCAATTGCCAAGGCAGTTTTTTGCCTGTCAAATAAGATGAACCCAAAAATCATTTTTGCACCATGTGGGAACAATTTCTTTCCTCGATTCACATAGAAAATAGTGCGATAGCCGTGCGTGTTAAGGCGTATTCAACTCTCAATGTTGGGGGTGCAGGTTCCAATATTCCCGATAGGGGATGGTCATTTTTGGTCTACCTCATTGATAAGATCCTAGGTTCGAGTGACTAATTTTAATGCTTGTATGCTTATTTATATCCTATCGGATACTGCAATTCTATCGAACCATATAGGCAAAAAAAATAGTGTTCTTATTCATTCTGAGTAGATGTTTACTCCTCAAATGTCTTGAGAGAAGTGATGATGCTCTTAAGGATTCACACTCCTTTAAAAAAACATATGAATCCCATTTCGGAGGAAATGTATTATATAAAAGTCAACACTAATGATCTCGATAGGCTATTTAAAATATGAATTATATACAATATTTAAAATAGTGAAAGGGAGTCTCTTAACGCATAGCTCCTTAACTCTAACAAAAGTCAAATAATATTTAAAGTATTAATATATTTTAAATGTATAATAAACAAGAGGCATATATACACTCAGAGAGTGCAAACCTCCACCGTCACGGGGTCCTTATGAGCCTTCCGAGGCGGATTTTTTCACGACTGGGGCGGCGTAGAGGGACGGGGGAGGGTTCTCCTCGACGGAAATTCCGAGAGGAAGACGCTCCCGGCACCCAATTTCACAGCACAGCGACATCTATTGGCAGAGTAGGCTAACTTGAAATATTTATTAATATTTAGCTCATTTCGCATCTTAATTCTGCACTCAGAGATGCCAAAATTTAATCACTTGTTCCTTTTGACATTTTCAACACTCCACAAAGTTTCATCCGAATCTGTTCCGTACTTTTTGAGTTATCCTGCTGACAAACAAACCAACGCCAGTGAAAACAATACCTCCTTCGGCGGAGGTAATTATCATAGAATGGTACATCATATAGATTCAAAACAAATAATACAAGATGATAAAAGAGCTATTGGCCACATCTGAGGTTTTTTTACTCAATGCATAAGCAGGAGATACAAAGTCAACTTGAATTAAAAGGATAATAAATGCGTTAAAAGTGATGTTCACGATTTAAGCTGGAATCGAAATGCTATACAACAGAGTGTGTTGTGGAGAATGAACTTGTCGCAATTCAAAATCCTTTTATATTACGAGGTGAACAATAATCTTCTTAAATACATTTTTCCTCTGGTATAAATTCGTAGGGCTAACTACAGTTAGTTATAAAATCCCTTCAAAAATTAATTTATATGCAAGATAAAAAATAGGTATTTAAATATACAAATATTGTTTTTTTAAATAAAAAAGAATAATGTTTCTTTTCTTCAAAAAACGGTTCTTTGTACTACAGTTTTGGTCCGTATAAATAAATTCCGATAGCTTAGATTAGAAACCAGCGCATACAAATGTGCTCTCAAAATATGAATATGCCTTCCCTTATTAATTACGATGTTCTTCGAAGGGTCAAGAACGTAACTACGAAATCAGAAGTAATCAAAAAAATTCTCTGTCCCATATATTTTTTTCTAAATATTGCAGAAGATTTTCGCCCCCATCCAATATCAACTCTGGATGGAAAAGGATTTTGGAAAGACACACTTTTCTGTACATTATACTGATGGAGTAAAAATGTGAAAATAATTTCCCCATGCATATATATTTTTGAAATGTACTTAGTTTATTTAGAAATAAATCATTTTGAGCACTGTTAATGATAAACTCAAGACCTTTTCCTCGGACGTGATCGATGGAATGAATAGAAATGTGAATAATTAAATACAATGGGTATTAGGAATATGTGCATCCCCTCGCCCTTTGAGGTGTGAACAACATCAACTCAGAGCTATATTTTTTTATTCCTTAAGGTCAATCAGTGTCTTTCCTAATGTACCATAATCAGTTTTAAATACGAATTCTTTGAATTGGTTATTCATGTTTTATTATTAATCAAATATAGCATTTTGCAGCTTAATGCAAGAATGTTCCGTAATTGTGAGCTATTTGAAGATATCTTTTTTTAAACCAGTTTAAAAAATAATAGAAAAAAAAATACTTCCACCTTCTAAAGTATATATTTAGGTCAACTTATTACTGATTATGTTTCATTAAATCAATAAGCATATGTTTATATGTATCACATTCTGCATTCTTGTGTATATATACATTTAAACCCTACAATATAATTGATATTGTAATATTTATTATTTAAAATTTTTAAATATAATTTTGGACTTAATTCAATACATTAACAATTTCTTTGATTATAGGCACAGAAAAGTATCCGGATGAGAACGAGTACTCCCGGTTCATATCCCAACACAGCGGCATGAACAACGCCTACACGTCTAATGATCATACCAACTACCTCTTCGACATTGCTTCGGAGTATCTGGAGCCCGCCCTGGACCGATTCGCTCAATTCTTTATCGCCCCCCTCTTCACGGAGAGTGCAACGGAGCGTGAAGTCCGGGCCGTCACTTCCGAGCATGAAAAAAACATTGCCTCCGACGTTTGGAGAATATCCCAGCTGGAGAAGAGCCTCTCGGATCCAAAGCACGATTTCTCCAAGTTTGGTACGGGTAATTTGGCCACTCTGGAGGAAATCCCCAAGTCCAAGGGGATCCTGGTGCGGGATGAGCTCCTAGGGTTTCACGAGAAGTGGTATTCTTCGGACATCATGTCCCTCGCGGTCCTAGGATCTCAGAGCCTAGACGACCTGGAGACCATGGTGCGGGGAAAGTTCTCTGGAGTGAAGAAAAAGGGCCAAAGCCCCCAAGCTTGGTCCTCCCACCCCTTCCGGACTCGGATCTCGGGAGTAAAACTTTTGTGGTTCCCGTGAAGAACTTCCGCTCTCTCTCATTGATATTTCCACTGCCAGACCTCATGGCCCACTACAAGTCCAGCCCTTCCAACTACATTGCACACTTGATCGGTCACGAAGGAAAGGGATCCCTTCTCTCCGAACTTAAAATGCGGGGCTGGTCCGACAATCTGGAGGCGGGGGAAAAGTTCGAAGTCCGGGGCTTCGCCATATTCTCAGTCAACATCAACCTCACAGAGGAAGGGATCACGCATGTTGACGAAATAATAGGGCTCGTCTTCCAGTACATCGAACTCATTCGGCAAGAAGGCTTGAAGGAGACTATATTCAAGCAGTGCTCAGACATCAACGACATGCACTTCAAATACCTGGACAAGTCCAAGCCCTACGACTACGTGTCTACCCTTTCCTCACGTCTTCAACGCTATCCCATGGAGGAAGCCCTCGCTGGCCCTACATCATTGACGAATGGAGTGAAGAGCTCGTTGTTAAAGTCTTGGATCACCTCCGCCCGGAGAGGATGCAGGTCTTTGTGGTAGCCAAGATGTTCGAGGAGAAAGCGACTCAGAGTGAGAGGTGGTATGGAACCAAGTACGTTCGAGAGGCCATTGATCCGTCCCTCCTCAAGGGCTGGTCTGAGAAGGCATTCAAGGAGCTTTGTCCGCGCCTAGAGATACCTGATTCCGGTTCCTTCATTCCCAAGGACTTTGGATTAGTCCCCCGAGATCCTTGTGACCAGGAGTTCCCGAGCATCATCATGGAGTCTCCCCTCATGCGCCTTTGGTTCAAGCAGGACAACGTCTTTCTTCTCCCAAAGGCCAAGTTGAAGTTGGAAATCAAGAGTCCCCTCGTCAATCTAGACCCCCATCACGTCAATCTCTCCAATATGTTTATCCTGCTCATAAGGGACGATCTCAACGAATACGTTTACTCTGCTCGCCTCACAGGTCTGAATTACTCCCTACAGTTCTCCAAGAAGGGCATGCTCCTGAGCGTCCACGGCTTCAATGACAAGGTCTTTGTGCTATTTGATAAGATCATCCATAGAATGACAACCTTTAAGGCCAATCCCACCCGGTTTCACATTCTCAAGGAACAGTACGAGCGATCCCTCCGAAACTTTAAAATGGATCAACCCCACGAACACAGTATCTACTACAACAATATAATTTTATCGGACAGGGACTGGCAAAAGACTGACCTATTGGACATCATGGAGGATTGCACGCCAGAGTCCCTTCAGGCCTTTATTGAAGCCGTTTTTTCCAATGTCTACATAGAAGGACTCGCTCACGGGAACTTGACAGAGTCTCAGGCTTTAGAGCTCTTCAGAGTTATGAACAAGGCCCTGAGTTCGTCCAAGGCTCTGAGTCCCTCACAAATGAGCCGACTGGCAAGTAGGGAGCTCGTCTTAGAAGAGGATTCCCATTCCGTCTTCGAGGCCACGAACGAGTACCACAAGTGCTCGAGTATTGAGTCCTACTATCAGATCGGCCTGCGGAATCCCCGCTCCAATATTCTCCTGGAGCTACTTGCCCAAGTCCTGGACGAACCATGCTACAACGTTCTCCGAACAAAGGAGCAGCTGGGGTACCTAGTCCACTCCGGGATACGTCGAAGCCCTGCCGTACAAGGCCTCCGCTTTGTCATACGCTCAGATCGACATCCCCGGTATTTGGACACGCGCATCGAAGCATTCCTCCAAGAAATGGTGGATTTCCTCCGAAACATGACTGCAGAAGTCTTCAATGACCACAAAGAGGCCCTTCGGGTCAAACGGCTTGAGAAACCCAAGCGCCTTAGTGCCATGACGGACCGATACTGGACCGAGATCCTTCGGCAGAGCTATACCTTCGACAGAGACACTATTGAGACTAAAGAACTGAGCACGATATCCCTAGAGGAGCTCCGGGACTTCTTCCAAAGGCATTGTTTACCGGAGAGCAAGTCTCGGCGCAAACTGGCCTGCCATATACTCTCCATGACCCCCGACGGGGCTGGGAAAAAGGAGGAAGACGAGGAAAAAGTCGTTGAGCTCTCTCCTGAGCCAACTTTCATCAAAGACATATATTCCTTTAAGTCTGCACGATCCCTTTTCCCCCAATCAAACCAAACCAATGATCACAAGTCTTTCCTTAGGAATCAAAATGCATCATCATAATTGCCATAAGTATCAGTTGCCATTTGCCAATCTAGTGTTTCCTTGTTTTTTATTCTGATTTTTGCTCATTTTATATTATATAATATAAATATATATATTAATTAGTTGTATGTAGTTAAATGAATAAAACAAGTCAAAAACAGTTATAATAATAATATTTATTCATCAACAAAAAAAATCAACACTAATTACTAACTAAGATATTATACAAAATTGTACATCTGAATTAACAATATAACAAATTAGTTGACTCATCAATAAGTTCAAAATGATTCTTCATTTTTAAGCTATCACTTCTGGGGATATGAAGTGAGTGAGAAAGGGGAATTATTGATTTCTTGTGATTTGACTTAATAATGAGAGCTAACAAATACTTCAACAAAGATAACTTGTGTGATTATACAAATACAAACATGTCTAGCAATTGGATATGTGACCCGTCATATAGAAAGCAAATTGTGAGTTAAAAACTTATGGTTCTACTAACATAAAAACGCTTACGCTCTCTACTGATTAACAGTGGCTAATTGAAAATATAGCCAAATGATAAATTTAATTAAATTGCTTTTAAAATACCATTTAAAGAATAATATTATACCATTACATATTTGATAAAGGAATTGCTTTCTACAACTTGAATAGCTACTACAATACATAGAAACAGTCATAAATTATAAATAAAATTTGCTAAAATGCAATATGATGTAGATTAATATATCTCAGCCCCTTAGACCCAAACTTTGTTAAAGAGCTCCATAAAGGAGTCGTAGATCATGAATGTGATGGCCACGTCTAGAACAACGCGGCTCATCCTAGGGATGGTTCCCTTGTAGAAGGCCCGGGGTCCCTCGTGAACAAGAATCTGCCGGGCGCAGTCGAGTGTGTTTTTGTAGCGATTCGCTTCCAAGCCCTGCATTCGCGTCTTGACGACATCCAGGGGCGTGTTCCCAATGACGGAGCAGGCCCCGGCGAAGCCTCCAAAACATCCAACCAGTAGTTTTGGTACAGGTTTGCTGCTATCGCCCCCGCGATACCAGTCCTTGAGAGACTCCATAACATAAAAACGAATGGCTTGGTTGGAGCCCTGCTTCATGATGGTCGCGGAGACACCTTGATAGGTACCCTAAGAAATAAAAAGCGGGAATAAATTAAATTTTTCTTGAAGATATTTTCATGACATAACTACATAGATTAGCAATTTATGACTTTCAACAATCAATGATTTGATTTTTTATATAGAACATTGGCACTTCAATGCAATTAATTGAATGTGTCAATAAATTGCCAAGCTGAAAAGTCAACTTAAATATTTGTTTATAAGCCAATCACCATATGTACATTTTGGGTCATAAAGCACACTTTCATAATATAACAGTGTAGCGCGTATAAAAATGAGGACCAATTGCGATATAATCTCGTGATAAAAGATCAACTATATATATATATAAGTAGGACAGCTTGCAATTATTATAACCATCGATATAAGTATAAGAACATACTGTAATACTCCAATCAGCAATATAAGAATAATAGGACATATATTAAGCTCGTGTATTAATGTCATAGTTTATGAATAACTTAGCTATACATTCCGATACAACCTTCAGTACGGATTAAGATTTTTCAATAGGCGAAATATTATTAGTTTATATGATACTGATACTAAAATTACCTACTTTTTAAAAGTTAAATAGAAATTGAAAACTGTAAATAAGATTTTTGTAACAATAAGTCATCCTCCAAGAAAAATATGGCTATTTTCTCCCTATTTATTACAATATCAAGAATATTTCATATCAGGGCTACGTTGTTATCTCAATCATTTAATATCCCAATTGTCCGTCAACCCGAAAAGGCATAACCACCAACCTTAATTCCTTGGTCCCTGAGAATGCATTTGAGTCCGTGAAAGAATCCCTTGTATTGGGATTGGGGCTCCTCTGGTCATTGATAAACTTGACTTTTACTGTTTCCATGGGAGTGACGGCGAGAATGGCCTCGGAGACCCCTGCTCCAAGACCACAGAGAAGGCGGCTCCCAGGACTCAAATTCCCCCGCTCATCAATAAACTGCTTCTTAAAATACTCAAAGGACCCAAATCGAACAGCTGACTTGGGGATGGAGCCGTAGACGAGGACTGGGAGACCTCGATACAAGCCTCGAACACCCCGCTCATTCACTGTCTGCTTTGCACAGTCAAATATACCTAAAATCAGATACTTTATTTTAGTTTAAGAGTTTGAAAATTAGTGAGGACTTAATAACACAACTACAAGTGTATGTAGGAATAAAATATGAACTAAGATTTGTCATTTTAGAATGTATAGTCTTTTTCAATATATATGTAGACCCGTAGAGTGATAAGTTTCAGATGAAGTCATGTGATTCGTCGGCTTAAAGAAATCTTGGTTTTAAAGAATGAAAACAATAAAATTCGTACTAAGTTATAAATTATCAATAAAATTGACGATCACTTATTTCATTGTAGAACTTTATAAATAATTTTTAAGCATTGTTTTGAATATATATCATTATATTAATCGCTGACATATATTTATTTCCATTAAACTCAATTTGTCAGCTCACTTTGTTCGTTTCTCAAACAAAGTCAATCTTTTTGACAGTCATTGATGTTTATTATCTCTATTAATAATAAGTAGGGATTTACACAACCTTATTTCTTAATTATTTGAAATAATTTTGTAGATAATGCAAACAAATAAGAATCCCTTCAAAAATGTCATGGCTTGAAGGTCAAACCTGTTTCCTGGCTGACGTACCACAATGACCATTTATATACCTTTATATTTCCCAAGTTTTTCATCGAGTTGTAATTGAGTCTTGATGTACTCCGTGGGATATGTGATGCATATCTCTATTCCTCCCGTGATTCCACCAGCCACAATTCCCTTCAGGGCAGTCTTGTCACCACCCGTCGTCTTCCCCGTTGATGCAGCAGATAGGGCTCGTATGTTCCTCTCCATGTTGATGCTAGTCGTCACTCAAACGTCCGTCAAATGCTATACGTTGAGAGATGCTGTAAGAGAGTTGTGCATAGGAAAAATTAAAACTTGTTGAAAAAACAAACTAAAGAAAAAAAGCAGTATCTCTCTGCCATAGCAATAACCTGATGTTGTGATTAGGAAGGAGCAGGCAGTACTCAAATGTCCTTGTCCTTTATATGAGGGCCCGTCGTCTATACTATGTACATCCTAAATGCTGCAGGAACATTTGTGGGGAATAATTAAACTTGCCCTAAAATAAAACCAACGTCTTCATAAAATGCATAAACACTTGCTCTTATCTTGGTGAACTCTCCACTGGATACATCCATATTTTATTATTCATAGATAATATGCTCAATCATTTTATTTTTGTGAAGCAACAATAGAAAGACATTATTTGGCATAATTGAAATAATATTGATTGATATTCGAGAAATCTATTTTTAACCGGGGATCTATTTTAAAAAGTTTTTTTAACCTTCCAAATGCCGCTACCGATTTGTATGTCAATGGTAGTTGAAAAGTGATGTTTTTGCATCAGAAAATTAATTGCTGTGTATTATTTTCAAGGACTGCGAGATCAAAATTCAGAATATCTTAAATATATTGATTGAAATTTATAGCCACGCTATTTATAAAATATTTCATTAATAGTGATATTTTGTAAATACTGTGACTCATATATAAATACAATAACTAGAGATGTCCTGATCGATCGGGCCGATAACGTCATTTTCAAAAAATCGGAATCGGCAAAAGGATATCGGCTTTGTCTGATATCTTTTTTAATTATTAATATAGTAATGTGTATTTCAGTTATACATATATATATTAGTCTTGTTGACGTTAGCGAAAAATTGACGTTTTTTAACGGATTTGTTCCCATCAAAAAGGATTTAAAAATGTACAACACTACTAGTCCATGGAAAGTACTTTTCTTTTTTTTGGCGCCAGGGCAAGACATTCATGAAAATATTTTGAATAAGTACAAACGTGCAAGTTACTATATGATTTTTTTAAAGGAACGAAAAACGCTAGGAATTTTTTGTTATCGTTCGTTAAAAAAAATAAACAGTAACTTGCAGGTTAGTACTGATCGGGAAAATGATAAGAAATTATCGGAATTGTATCGGGAGCAAAAAAAGGGATCGGATCGGGAAATATTCGATCGGCCGATACTCGAATTCGAATGATCGGAATCGGATTGGGAGCAAAAAAAACTTGATTGGGACAACGCTAGTAATAACTCATTCTATATTTATATTACTATAGTAATGTACTTTAGTGAATGATGATAACGACCAAGCACAAAAATGGTATTTTTTGTATTCAATTGGTTCGGTGATCATTCATCCATTTGGATTTAAATAAATGTTATAATAGTATACAATCTACGTCATTTGATTTAAAATTTGTTATTTTTTATCATTTGTACAATTGAATAATTGATTAATCTGGTCGACTATAGCTATAAATTCATATTTTGCCATTATAATATAGTCGAATACATGGACTGCATTTTATAATTACATGTCTTTGCTTCATAGACATTCTATCACTCCTGCATCAGTAGCGAGTAAAAAGAACCAAAGGAAGTACAGACACTAATTGCTGTTTATCTGTAAACCTTTGCTCCTGTTTTTTTTACTCAATTTTTTTTTGTTGTATTATTGAAACCAGGCTTTTGGGCGTTTGTAACCTCATCATTTGCCCGTTCGAGTTCATTTTTTTCCGTTCAAGCGTTCGTCCGTTTGTTGAAAAAATATCAATCATTTTAGTTTGTTCCTATTTCAAAAAAAATTAATGGTAAAAGAAACGTCATTTTATCCTGAATGACTCTCAGTATAATTTCAATTACACTTCTGTTTGTAATTTTAAAAAAATGTCGTTACTTTTTTCCTGGTGTGACACAAGCAACATTGATATAACTTCTTTAAAAAATCGTCCACACTTTTTGTATAGAAAGTACCTCTTAAAGTTTTCTTAAAAAATATATATAAATGGAACTGACAAACGCCAACCCGAAAAATACCTTCGACTGTTCATTTATAATCCGTTCTGGCGTTGGATTTTGAACGTGCGTTCGCCAACGGCGTTCGTTTTTCCGTTCAATCCACAACCCTGATTGAGACATAATTTGAAGACCTTATTCACACCAATGTGTGTTTATAGCGAAGACCTACATATATTAGAACTGGATACTGAAATGAGAAGCAAGACTTGTACAATTATTCTGCTGTTGTTTGATGATATAACAATATCTTTATCAAAAACGGTTATTATTGTACATCTCCATAGTTTACAATTAATTTTTTTTTCTATTTTTAAACGATAAAATAAGTGAACGCATTGTGCGTTGAAAGCTGGACAGATTTTTAAAAAATATTTTTTTTTTCTCTTTTTATAGTCTTATATCCAATATTATATTTATGGGATGTTGTTAACTTAGATTAAGATTGGATATCGGTTATTTGTACTTCGACAGTGATATCGATCAGGGTCAAGTATAAATTAAATTTCAATCTCCAAATCCCATATTTTTTGGAGATTTGTCTTAAATTTATAATAATATTTTATGTTATATATTCTTAAATGATTTATCATTTACAGTAAAGAGATTCTAAATAAATAACAAATGAAATAAACGATTCAGAAGAATGAAAGAGGGTTGCGATTTTTTTTTAATTTTGACAAGTTCATTTATTTTATTTAAAGAACTGATTAAAATCGGCCTTAATAGGTAAAACTCAGGAAAAGGATGAATAATTCATAAGAGATTTTATCAGTTTGAAGTATATAATATCTTAAATATCCTTTTTGTTCGGGAAAGAACGAAAATTATAATTAAATATTTTTTTCAAAGATTACATTGAAATCCTTAATTGCTAATTTAAAAATGTAGAAGAGCCTTTTATTAAACATTACTTCAATTGTGCCCTTTGGCTAGAGAAGTAATAACCATTTATTAAATGAGACCATTTTCGAACATGAAACATCCAACGAGTTTAAGAAACTCGATCTGGAACTGTTTTAAATGGACATGACAAAACTGAGAACTGAAGGGTTAGTTCTTCAATTTTGCTCAGTGGAATCATTGCCATAGGTATGCAGAATATATACTGTTTTCCTATCTACATAGGCCTTTACAAAGGTTGCTCTAGGTTTAGAGGAAGTATACAAATGTTGAGCTTTTTTATATTGTTGGTAGCAATAGGCTATTGACCATGACGTGGGGTATTTTGGGGAAAGTGAAAAGATGAAATTTATCCAAGATTCGATCTTCAATAATTTTCATTATTGATTGAAAGGCTCATATTGCAGTATCCTTCAGATTCTCCTCACTTCTCGTAGCTACCGTCCTTGTTCAGTGCTCAAAAGCCTCTCGAAATGGAATATTCTTCAATGAAATCCACTTCGTTCCCTTCACAATTTTCAAACCCCAATAAAAATAATCACTTCCAACAAATCATTTGATCTTACCATAGAGATAAAAAGATATAGAGAGCTTATTCCTTTCAGCTGATTCTGTGTGTTCACTATAAACAAAGTAATTTGTACTACGTCATCGTAAGCTGAGCATAGAGATAGAACATATCTTTATGATCAGCTATCAATGACGTAGTTCAAATTACTTTGTTTATAGTGGACACACAGAATCAGCTGAACGATGTTTTTCTGCTATTGAAGGGCTCTCTATATCTTTATATCGATATTAGGAAGAAATAGACCAGGAAAATATGGACTAGGAAGAAATGGACCAGGAAGGAATGGACCAAGGTAGAAAAGGAAAATGATGACTCATGGAAGAAATGGACCAAATACATAGGTAGGCAAGTTTAACGATGACGAGGGACGGGAATTTGGCGTCTTTCTGGAAGGGAGGCGACTGACTCGAGGGGGTCCAAGGCATTGTCTTATGTGTTGAGATGCCTTTATTTGGCCGGATTGCAGAGATTGAATACTCGACTCGGATAATTGGAGGCTCTTTCATTTTATGATTGTTGACTCTGACGTCACCCCTCACTCTATCTCTTGAAATATTTCATTTACAACAATTGCGCCCGAAATTAGGCATATATTTCTTCTTCTTTATGCATATACTTTTTGAGTGCTTCTAACATCGGTATGTTCGTTATTTAAGACAATACGTATTATTTACCATAAATTGGAGGATTTTGAACTACAATTGACATAAAGAAGAGAGTATTTATCTAAAGTTGCAAAAATAAAAACATTATATTTCTTTCTTTACTCAGTTTATATGAGAAATAGTATTTGTACAATACTTAGATATATTCCACTCAAAAACTTGCCTCCCTATGTATTTGGTCCATTTCTTCCATGAGTCATCATTTTCCTTTTCTACCTTGGTCCATTTCTTCCTAGTCCATATTTTCCTGGTTCTTACTCGATCGAAAACTTGTAGTAATTCTTTTAACTCATAAAAGGGTTGATAATATTTTCCTGTTTTACTATTCCATAAACTTTGATCCCTCTTTATGAGATGGTTATAAACAGACGTTTATAGGGATGAAGGAAATTTTAAATAATATGTCCGAATTCCCAGGGATGCAATTCATTTAGATGCTGCAGTCCTGATTCTAATAAATAGATTTCCAAATATTAAATATCTTCATATGATGAAGAAAAAAAAAATGTTCTCAAATGTCCCGATTAGTGTAAAAACTAATACACTAATAGTTGCCTGAATGCCCGAATATTAGGCAACTGTCAACTCAAGAGGAGAAGTCACATCTACATTTTTTTAATGCAGAGTTGACCAAATTTCCTTAATAAAAATATATGTAATCATGCTCAGACTACTTCATTCAAATTACAAGCAAATATCATTGATTTGTAGGTTGTTCGATTGATGTACCTCTTATCATTAACTCTAGTTTATGCTTAAACTATGATAACGAGTAGGAATCTACACATCCTCTTGGCATAAACGATTTGATAACGTAATATAAAATACGAACAAAAAAATAATTGCATCCTCCTTGAAATACTACATTTATTAGTCTCTTGACAAACCTGACATGGGAAAAATATAACTTAGTGGAAAATGAACTATTGGTTGAATGAGGAAATAACGATTTAGAACTGAACTGATTTTTTTCAGTATAACTGAAATATTTAGCAATTGCTTTTAAAATCTACATACGGCATCTTATCCCATCTGTGTTAGATGTGTTTGTATGATGTAGCCTTATACGCGTAAGATAACAAGCTAGAGCTCTCGTCAGTGTATAAACGAAGTTACAGCGATATTTTAGTAGAACTTATTGGATGTCCATCAATAATATTATATTAATTAAAATTTGTTAGTGTATTTTTGCTTTACATCATGTGCTTACTTATCTCCATATGAGCTTATTATCGTTAAGTTATAGGAAATACATGAAAAATACTACAACTTTAATTATGGGGGGGGAGTTGGTAAAATTTAGTATTGATTCCCCAAAATCCTCAGATATCTAGGAATAAAAACTTTCTAAAAAAAATTTTGTTTCTTCAAGACATTATTTCAAGATTCAAGTCACGTGTCAACCAGGATAGATGTATAACGGAGTAATAATATTTAGTGACGATCCTACACTTCTTTGGGAACGAATCCACTTCCAAAATGACCAACCAGATACAAATGAACACATATACACTTACATAAGAACATAACCAATTCTGTACAGTATTATTTAGATGGAGTAACAACTTTCCTCAGCATTCATGAGCACTCAGAACCATTTCAAGAGTTAGACTAAGTAATAACCAATTCATGAGACATCATCATGTGCCATGAGTGCACATAAGGGAGAGAGAAAGGCTTTCTACGACGTCATCTCTCATTTCCCCCTCTTCTCCTTCATAGTAAAAAAATCAGGTCTATTTTTATGGCTTTTTGGAGGTTTATTAAGGTTTAATTAATACATCAACAAGGAGGAGTTCAAAGGTAGGCCTCGGGGAACTCGAAGGACACTTCCTTTCCTGTCAACTTCTTGTAGACGGCAGCAAAGGTTCCGGTCTGAAAATGAGAAACAAATAATGATGATCAATGCATTTCCAAATGAATCAATCTAGAGCCTACCTTGTGTTCAATATTTGTCTGTTGTGTCTTGTCAAGATGGATTTTAAAAAGTCTGGATCCATCTAGGCGAATGCGGGTCCTCTTTCCTACGATTTCCGCGGGGTAAACGAGGTCATCAAGGATGCTTCATGGACAGCAGTCAGCGTACGGCTGCGGGGTCGCTTTTGCTTCAGCTTGTTGGCCTTCCGCGTGGGCTTGGGAAGGATGCGGCGCTGCGCAACGAAAACGACGTGGGTCCCGTTGAATTTCTTCTCCAGCTCACGAACCAGAGTGGCTTGAATGGTCTGGAAGGCCTTCAGCTGAGGAACGGGGACAAAGATGACGTAGGCCTGAAACAAGAGAACAACTAGATGTGTGAGATGTGGAATAAGGGAGAGTCAATGAGGATACTCATGATCAAAGGATAATTGTCTTGAGCATAAATATTCAAGCGCATAAAGAGCGCAGGAACTTGGACAGCTCTACTTTTACTCTAGCGAGATGAAAAATAGGTTTGTTAAGAGTCGAACATGAGGGGTTCAACTCTCACTGGGACCTCGCAAATTTAAAAAAACATAAGAGCAAGTAAACGAACCTTCTTGTCTCCGACTTCAATTTCTCTCACTGACGTGATGTAAAGCTCACGCAGAGAGGTTTTCAGCTCAGAGTTGAGCTCCAGGTCCAAGATGGCCTGAGAGACCTTCTTCTCGTGCTCATCAGGATCTGCGAGATTGGCCTTAATGATCTTGACTCGGTTGGCGAAAGTCATCTAAAAGGGGGGCAAGATATCCATTAATATCAGGGGCATCACGGGGACTAAGACTAAGAGGAACGGAGGGAAAGAGCGTCTTCCTCCATGACGAAGACAACGAGAACCACCTCAGCACACTTAAACAAGAGCAGGAGGTTGAGAAAGAACGTACCTTCGGATCCAAACCTATCCGGAAAAGGAAGAAAAAAGAAAGAGAAACCCATTATTATACAACGGTCCATGATGTTGAAACTGTTCGAAACTGGTTTGTAAATAAACATCCGTAGACATTACTAACTCAATGACGTCATCAAAACAAAATGGTACTTAAAATTGCTTAAATTGTGATAATAGGAGGAAAAATAGCTAGAAGTGATCAATTACACAACCAAAATGAGCTCATAGAGATGTTGTTTAATACTTGATAAATTTAAAACTATTACGTCAACCCTAAATATCCTTTAAAAATTAATAAAATTTACACATAGCCAAGGTGAATGTTTTGATGGAGATCCAGTGTTTCTCAACCATTATTTTCATGTATATAAAACGTGGTTTACAAAGCACATATTCATATATTAAGAAAGTCTTCACCAATAATTTAAAATGGTCGGATATTCCTTAATATATAGGAATTCAATATAACTAAAAAAATAATATATAAAGAATAGATGTTTTTTATGTGGTGTTAAATATCCAGTTATTGTTATTTGTATCATATTTTTTGTAAAATTATGTTCAACTCCCGTTTTAATCGTGAACTTATTAAGAGTTGTCTTTTAACAAAAGATAATTCATTTAAAAAAGATTGTGTATTTTTTAAATGGAGTTAATATTATATTTATAAGACCATTGATTTATATTACATATTTTGATGTATATGGTCAATATAACAAGGTTTTGAGGGTAAGGAAAGGAAAAAAATGTCCACAACACCTTTTTGTTTATAAAAAATGGCATTATTTAGGCATTAGGTAAATGGGTTATCAATGTTATATTTCAAATAGCATAGCTCCACATTTCAATATAATGTTATGTTATAATATTCAATTAAGTAAGATACAATCATTGGACTTTTCCCTTGTATTTCCTTTCTTTAGTCCCTAAGACATAGTTAATTTGCCCTAAAAGTATAAAATAATTGGTTTATATTTGCTTAAACACAATAGAGATACTGAGAACGTGAATACCTAACAGTATTAACCTTTTAGTTCTTTCATTGTCCTCGTGGATGTAGCAAATTCACTCATCATGGTGATATATCGATATAAAACCATAAAACTTGTACGAAGGTCCCTTCTTCTGAGGTAGAGCAAATGCATAAGTCAGTCACAAGATCTATATATTATATTTAAAACACCAATGCAATTTAAAAACCATTTCAACAACGAGAACCCCTGTATTCAGAAGTGACGACCGGCAAATGGATTTCAGGACAGTCGTACCAAGTGGAGAGGATATTATTATTAATATTTGTAGACGTGATAACGACAAAAGATTACAGCAGCTGCCTGTCATTTTTCATCCTATTTCTCCTTCTAAGTGATTATTCTATTCCTTCATTTTCGGAATGGATCCAGATCTTATTTTGAAGTTCGTGTTGAGCTTTCGTGGTTGGAGTATCTCTGGGAGAGTTACTTGGGTAAGCGTCAGCGAGTGATTTATGTGGAGAAGGTGAAGCCTCCCCAGGAGCTCTCTGGGTATTGAGCGAGTCCGAGTATGAAAAGTCTCGTCTCTATGCCCTGGACCGCTCCGTCTTCGGGAGCTACCAGGGTCTCTTCAGCCAGGTCCTGGGGACTCTTCTCGTGGCCTTCCAAGGCTTCCGCTTCGTCTGGGGCAGCGTGGACACGGGGGATGAGCTATCGACTTCCCTTCTCTATATTCTCTGCTTCAACGTTCTACAAACAATCCTGGGGATCCCATGGGTCATCTACCAGACCTTCGTCCTGGAGGAAAACATGGATTCAATAAGCAAACGCCGCTTTTCTTTGCCAAAGACCAAATCAAAAATTCATCATCTCACAGGTGATGATGCATACGTTCACACTAGGCCTTGATTGGCAATCCATCCAGATAGTTAATGACACAATGCTATAGCAAAAGATGACAATTGACATCCCATCATTTTCATTGAAGCTCAAATCAACAAACTTAAAAACCTGCATCCAAAATTTAAAAATATCCTTCCTTTATAAGGCTGCTTCTCAAATCAAAAGAAATCATTGAACTTTTCGTCATTATTAATGGTTCAATATTTGACATTGGATGGACCTCATAGATAGTTTTTGGTGTCAAGATTATAATTCACCAAGAAGAAAAAAATCTATACGTTGTGTAAATTCTCTAAAATTGTTTTGATATGATCTAATTGATGGACGGCTATGATTTTTATATCTTTATATCGCAGTGAATATATCGGATCGTATATATTAGTGATCGCCTACAAGCCTAAGCCTAAAATCCTTACAAACAACTCCATTAAATCCTTCTTTGCTCTATAGTCCAAATAACCCAAAGCCCAGATAATCCCTAAAAAAAACAAAAAAAAAAACCTTTTTTTGTAACTCATTATTTAATCATTTTACCTAATTAACCTCACACACAACTTATGTTTTTCGTCTCATGAGTTGAAATTTAGTGTTGGAAATAGTCAAAAGTAGTTCATCATTTAATGATTTTTTTAAGACGAGTCATTTTATCTCGAGAACAGTAGGTATTATAAAAGGGCTTTGTCGACATCTGGAGAGGTCGTTCATTTATGAGGGTCGATGTATATATATTTTTTCCAGTAAAACGCCGATTAGTCGACCGATAGTTTTTTATAAACTAAAAAAGGGAAACAATAACTATAAATGTAATTTTGTCAAACTGCTCTCCCCTTTCTTACCATATAAAAATAAACTTTGGATTCATCTTTCTACCTGTGTTTCAAAGAGATTAGTGGTGACTTCTCGACTATCTTCCGAAAAATGAAAGAGCTTTTTTTTTTTAAATCTACTTTAATTAATGATAGTATTTTTTTAATGGATACAAATATATTTTAAAGCCTAGATCGTATAATCAAAAATATTCGTAAATAATCTATATAAAACATTCGGCGCCAAAATTGCCGATACTGATAGTTTAAATAATACTATTGGCGCCGATTAATCGGTCGACGACCTCTACTAGAGAGTAGTAATAATTAGATCATTGAGAATCAATAATGTATAATATACTTAATTGGAACTTTATTTGAATTTATTCAAGTACAATATATTTTGTATCTGAGTTCAAAGCCCATAAAAATTATAAATGTCAACAATTATCATTGGGGGGGGGGGGGGGGGGGTGGGGGGGGGGGGGGGGGGGGGGGGGGGACTGATGTTAAGTGAGGAGTTTGCGCCAAAGCAATAAAAGCATCCTTTTTTCTTTTGTTTTCTCCACGAAGATCTTTATTCAGCTTGAATGTATATATAAAAACAATAAACATGAAACTGAATATAAAATAGGAAAATTGTGCATCCTTACATATTTGAATGCATTTTCCTTAGTTTTTTGTTGTTGATAGTTAACATTTAATATCTATATAAAAATAAAGTATATCTAAAGAGGTTTTTTTATTCCGCTTTAAAAGCTCTGGAGTGTATACAACAGCGCTGACCTACATTGTTTGCATTCATTTTTGCCTTATAAATCCCTTGTATTATTACTTTTGTAGCGGATTGACCCTGCTTACTAACAGCAGGTCAAGCTACCACTCTTTATCTCACACCTCAGCCATAGAGATATAGAGAGCTGATTCCCTTCAATAGTAGAGAACAACGTTCTGTTGTTTCTGTGTGTCCACTATAAACAAAGTAATTTATACTACGTCATCGTAAGCTGATCATAGAGATATAATCTATCTATATGATCACTTACGATGACGTAGTCAAATTACTTTGTTTATTTTGAATACACAGATACACATGTTCTTGACACAATGACGTTTTTCTCTGACGAATCCAATAGCGCTCTATATCTTTATATCTCTTAGACCTCAGCAGGTTCTTAATCTTAAGTACTCTTGCCTGCGGCATATAAGGCAAGATATCATAAAACACTCTCTCACTACACATTGAGTTTCGTTCTCCTCTCCTTCGCGCTACACTTGATAATAAAAAATGAAGCTGTAATATAAACTCATATATATATAAACTGTTTGGAAGGGTTAAGTAGACATGTGTTTATCCATTATCGGATCAATGGATGAAATTCCGTCTATTATAAAACTAATTTATTAAACTGAAA
>CP045891.1:12774200-12921973 GCA_013387185.1 Caligus rogercresseyi | reverse complement strand
AAAAGGCTAGTTAACTACGAAAACGGATGCTAAAGAGTTCAATTAATTGCAAAGAGTAGTAAAAAGATTGAATTTTATGGCCAGTATGAAATTTGAGTGGACACTCAAGAACAACCGAATATTTTATTTCTGAAGAAAAAAACATGAATCGTCGAGAAATCTTCAACAGCCAAACGGAAATTCATTTTTTACTTTGGGAGGAACACCAGGTGGCAGCACCTTCGTTTTAACATACCTACTATAGTGCCTTCAGCCTTAGAGTAGGAGAGTCTGGACATTCAACAGCTGAAATTATTCAGCTGTTTATTTGTTATGAAAGTGTGAACTCAGTATTTGTAAAGAGACTCTAGTATTTTTATTGATAAAGTGAATATTTCTGCAAAAATGCCTTCTTGTTCAGCAATTGGATGCAAAAATCGACACACAACTGATAAGGATATATCGTTTTTTCGATTTCCAAAAGACTTCCAGCTACGAAAAAATTGGGAACGCAGCTTGAGGAGGAAAAATTATCAGGCTAAAGACTCGCATGTATTGTGTTCGGAGCACTTTTTAAAAAGTGATATAACTTTTGAAAGGAATCGAAACAGGAAGTGTCTCAAACAAGGTGCTATTCCATGTAAGTTCATCTTTTCAAAAGTGGCAAAACCGAGAACTACGATGACTTCAATCAAGTCCAGTGAACCTTTAATACTTGGTTCATCTATAACCGTCAATAGACCCATTAGTGATGACGATAATGTTCCCAACCAACCTTGTGAAGACGTCACATATTTATGTAATGTGGTACATATGGACCATTCTTATGCCTCATTCATAGGTAGGTGATTATAAGCATGCTTCTTTCTGTTAAACCTTATAGATATAATTTTTTTCAGATACGACACTTAAAAAAACCATTGGTACCCAAACGGAAGACTCTCAACCAGATGTACGAGAATTTGGAACTCAAACTGCACCTAAAAAGGAATTCATTAATGCTTCGGGTAGGCTTTTTTTAATTCTTAGTTATTTTACTCTGTTTTAACTTTAAATATTTCAGAAGTTACTTCGGCCGTTGAATCCATTTTTAACGATGATCAAATTGTCTCTTTGACTAATAAGAGTAGGTGCTGCAAATGGTCGCCATCAACAATAAAAAAAGCTATTCAACTTCGAATTGCCTGTGGTACTACGGGGTATGAGATGTTACTTCAAAAAGGATTTCCTCTACCCAGCCTGAGAACATTGAGGCGACGATTGGAATCTCTAGAATTCAACCCTGGCATTTTAGAAGATGTTATGGAATTGATGAAGGTACATACTCATTTTATATTTTAAAATTCGATTTATATGTGAGTTCATTTTTCAGGTGAAAGTTCAGTCATTTCCAGACAATGAGCGTCACTGCTCATTAGTTTTCGACGAAATGGCAATTAAACCCGGACTTGAATTCGATGGTCAATCTGTTGTAGGCTATTCAACCATTGACAGCACCAATGTCCCAGCAACTCATGCATTATGTTTCATGCTCGTGGGCATACAGACGAGATGGAAACAGGTTCACCTAACGGGAAATTTTTTCGACCCCAAGAAGATTGTTTCTATCTTAAATCAAATAATTTGCTCCTCACACGAAGTTGGTCTCAAAGTGGCTTTTATTACCAGCGATATGGGTCCATGTAATCAAGCTATTTAGAAGGAGCTTGGAATAGTGTTAACAAAAGGACAAATTATTAACACTTTTCCTAGTCCCCTCTCTTCAAGCGAATCCATATGTGTGATGGCTGATATCCCACACTTAATAAAAAGCTTACGTAATCATATCATTAGAGGACAAATCATCAAGATTCCATCGAAATTTGTTGAAGAACATAATCTTCCCTGTGACTTTGTGAATCTTGAACCCTTCAAGGCTCTGATTTCGTATCAAGATATCTTGTCCTATAAACTTCAGCCGCAATTGTCTCCGAAGTCGATTTATCCTGGCCAATTTCAAAAAATGAAAGTCAATCTTGCTTCACATCTTCTAAGTCGACAAACAGCTGCAGCTATTCGGATACTTGTATCGACAGGAAAATACAGCCAGCATTATTTGACAACGGCATGGTTTTGCGATCAAATTGGACGCTGGTTCGATATCACAACTTCGAGAAAACGTTCGGTTGCTTTAAGCCCGCCAAATTGAACGAAACATTGAATTTTCTACATAATTTTAAGAATTTGTTTGAGAATTTGAGCATTAATCAAAGTCGGGGATGGAAGCCCATTCAGCGCGGAATTGTGCTTAGCACAACATCATTGATAATATTACAAAATAAATTCCTCAATGACCACATGTTCAGTTTCCTGTTGTGCAGCCGCTTCACTCAAGATTGTGTAGAGAATCTCTTTTCATCTATTCGTGCAAAAAATCCTACTCCTAACGCAAAGGAGTTTAAAAGGTGTTTGAAATTGGTTGCTATGTCACAATATATTTCAGGAAAAGATTCACATAGCTATCACACGGATGATTCTATGTTTCTAACCGATCTTGGAGATACATCATCCCAGCGTCCGGAAGAATCAGAAGAAATTGTCTATGAGGATATTTCTTTAGAAATAAGTAAGATAAGTTTCCTTGAAAAAACCTCTCTTATTCATTTAGGAGGGTATTGTATACATAAGGAATTCAATCGTCGTAAACCCTGTAAAGAATGTTCAAGCTTTTTTACAATTGACTTTGATACATATTCACCTCTTAATTTATTATCTAAAGAGAAATCATTTTCTGAAAATTCATTAATATATTGTTCAGAGGCTTCAATTTCTTTGTTTGAAGTTGCAAACCTTGTTTTCGAAAGATTTGAGAATAATATTTGTAAATTGAATAAACCAATAGATGTAATTTCTTCCGCTATAATGGTAAGACTATCCGAAAATCATATTCCATCATGTCATCCGGAAATAGTTACAAACATAGTGAGAAGATTTTGTAATTGTAAATTGTACTTCTATTGTAAAGATAAGAACATGCTCTTAGAAAGTGAAAAAAGTGTATTTCAGCTATTAATGCCAGTAAAAGTATAAAAATGAGGGCTCTCATTAATTGATATTGTTATTTATATGTGTTGTATCAAAGTTTAAGTTTGGAAAATATACATTAATTCAAAATAATGATTTTATTTATTGTTTTATAGATATGTATTCTAAGGCTTTTGGGTTCATATTATTAGTTCATCAGTTTTATCACTACGTGGCGCGCAGGGTGTCCAGACTCTCCTACTCAAAGGCACTGAGTGTATCCAGGTGATTTTAAACTGCTTGTTTTGAGTGTAGGCTTTTCAACTCCAGCTAGATGGGATTTTTTTATACTAAACTACAACTAATGTAATTATAATTTGGACTTTCCTCCTAAAAAAACAATATAAACATATATGAAGGAACTATTTACATAATATATAATTATACTATGGTGTCAGGAAGAAATGGTCAGGAAAATACAACCTAGAAAGAAATGACCCAAGATTCAATAGGAAAATGACTCACGGAAAAAGGGCCGAAATACATGAATAGGCAAGATTTTGAGTGGGATGCAACTAAGGATTGTAGAAATGCCATTATATATAGGTATATATATAATACCAACATATACACCAGACAGTAACTCATTCACAATTAAGTGACTTCTGGTTAAGCTCACACGGATTCAGATCAAGAACGTATGTTTTACTTGTTGACGCATCCGGTAATGTACCTTGTCACTAAAAAAAACTGACCGCGTCTCAAGCACGTTGTCAATCAGCATTTTACATGAATTTCGATGGGCGACACAATCGATTTGGGGATATGTTCTCAAATCACCTATGTTTACAAATTTAGGTTGTTGTGATGACGTCTCACACAGGCTGCCAACTGCATTCCTGGAAGAGTATTAATATAGCCAACTATTAAAGAAAAGGAAAAGAAAGAGAGAAAGAAGCTGAAAGAGTGATTGACGTCACAAATCAACTATCGAACGTTATCCCTAATAATTAATACTTATTTTCAACAAAATATAACCTTATTTTTATCCTCAGGCTTCATCTTTTCCTTTTGCCGCTATCCTCATGCTGTTACAAACTCGATATTTATCATCTGTATTAAGTTTTTTTTAATTACCTATTAATAAACTGATTATTCCTATATTAAAATATTCCTATTATGAGACTTATTTAAATATACATAACTCAATCCTTTATTGATGTATCAGTTAATGAAATAAGAACAATGCTCAAAGTTAAAAGGGGCTCGGAGAAATGAACAACAATAGGGATAACGTTCGATAGTTGATTTGTGACGTCAATCACTCTTTTAGCTTCTTTCTCTCTTTCTTTTCCTTTTCTTTAATAGGTTGGCTATAATCATATTCTTCCAGGAATGCAGTTGGCAGCCTGTGTGAGACGTCATCACAACAACCTAAATTTGTAAACATAGGTGATTTGAGAAAATATCCCCATCGATTTCAATTAATTTTGCCTCACTCTTTCGATATTTTCTGGAGTACTGATGGTCCATTGAATTTCATTTCTGAGTTCGGCGACACTTACACCCTCCCAAAATGACTCTTATTAAGGTGTAAAACACCCAGCCTAAACTTTCGCAGACTCTAATCCAATGGAATGACCCTACTTTAACCGGGTGACCCATGGGTTCGAAATCCACCACTGACCCTTCTTAAGGGGAAATATCCCGGCCCTAGATTTTTGTATACCCTAATTTAAAAGATTGGGCCGGCCTCAGCCGAGTGCCCCCATGGTTTTAAAAATCAACCCCAGACACAGATGTAGTTCTGAAAACCTCTTAACCCGAGTTATTTTTACACCTAAGAGGAGTTGGCAGTGGATTTTATCCCCATAGAATCTCAGATAAGGCAGGTGGTACCCGTGAAATTAGTGTCTAAAAAAATTGGTGAGCTCTGTTTTTTACGACCCAAAAGGGTATGTAGTAGATTTTGGAGCCCATGGGGCACCCGGTTGAGGCTGGGACAATCCTTTAAATTAGGGTACTCCCGGTGGAACACCCGAGGCTAAGGTGTGCAAAACTCTTAGACCGCAAGTTTTTTTATCCCTAAAAAGGTTTACCGGTAGATTAATACCCCATGGGACCCCCAACTGAGCTTGCAAGATTAAGTCCAAAAAAAAAATAGCGAAGAAAATGCTTCACGAGAAAAAGCTTCACGCACAAAAATATCTACGAGAAAAAGGCGAACGAGTTAAATACCCACGACAAAAAAAACGGATATAAAAAGGTCCACGAGGAATTTACGCACGATAAATTACAGTAAGCCCCACATTTTCCTATTCCATTTTCTTCTGGACACTCTCTCTGGTGCACCTTGTATAAATACGATCTCCTTTTACCACACATACAAAAAAAGAGAAGTTACTTTTAGAGGCTCATAAAAAACGCACGTGTACTTAACGTCTTTTATAAGAAATACAAACACGTTGGGCGCATAGCAGATATTACAAAGGTTGGTGAAATAGAAGTTTCGAAGCGCAAAGAAAAATAATTTCGAATGAACTGTATAAGAAGTATATATACCGTATTTTCTAATCTACGTGCCACCCATGCTAATAAGATATATAAGAAATATAAGGCTAAATCCAAAGAAAAGATATATAGAATATAATATTTCTTGTACTCATTATCTACTAATCCGGGTTTGAAGTTTTGGGATCTTTTTTAATAAATCATACTATTAACACGTGTGCATTCAGGAGGATGGAAGAATAATCCTGAAAGGCATATAAATATAATTCAGTTACTTTTCGGAGAGGAAAAAAAACTTAAATATATTTAATCGTTTAAATATGATTGTCCTTCTTTTCAATATTCAAAGTCTAGTGGGATATTTATAGACCCTTCAACATATAATGATTTCAAAGGTACATCTTATAATAATATATGGAATTCAGCAATGATGGATTGTTGTTCGAATATTGATCATTTTCTACCGGGACATGATATTTTTTTTTGAGTTATTCCCTCCACATTCCTCTCTGTAGTCGTTTTTTCTCTCTTTGTTTTTATCTCCCTCTCTTTTTTCCCTCCTTTTCTTTATAGCCGATTTCCTTCTCACTCCTTCTCTCTCTTTGTATGTATGTGTTGTTTATGTATTTACTCGTTTCCCTCCTTCCCTCCTCCCTCCCTCCCTCTCTCTCTCTCTTCCTCCCTCTTTCTGTTTCTCTCTTTTCTCTGTCTCTCTCTCTCTCTCTCTTTTTCCCTTCTCAGTCATTCGTTCGGCCTTCTTGGCGTGATCAGTCTAGCTAGAAGGGAAATCCGATCCAATCTCGGGATCCTTTGACCATCCATCATGACACCCGCGGCACAACTCCTTCAGATCTTGGAAAGACGATCTCACCCGGTAAGAGTCCTCTGAGTAATCTGTCATGTGAATTTTCTCCTCCTCCTTCAACGTATTATTGTTATTATTGTAGATCAAAATGAGCTTCAGGCGGCTCAGCAGTTTTTGGAGCATGCCGCTTCCAACAACTTGCCGGAGTTCCTTCAGTCCCTGTCGGATATCCTTGCTGTGGGCGGGAACTCGAGTGTGTCTCGTCGTCAGGCCGGTATTCAGTTGAAGAACAGTATCCGTGGTCATTCCGAGGATGTGAGCCGCTCTTCCTGGCTCTGCAGCGTTCCTCAAGGCGTCCGTGAGCATGTGAAGCGGAACGTTCTAGGTTCCCTTGGCACCGAGGGCTACCGTCCCTCCGCCGCGGCTCAGTGCGTCCAGCACATCGCGGCCATCGAGGTTCCTCAGGGCCTCTGGCCCAACATCATCGACGTCCTCGTGAGAACGTGACGAGCCAGGGGAGCACGGAAATGCTCCGGGAGGCCGCACTGGAAGCATTGGGATACATTTGCCAGGACTCTGAGACGGAGAACCTCGAGGTCAAGTCCAATCAAATCCTCACGGCCATCGTACACGGCATGAAGAGCGACGAAGGGAGCAACCATGTACGACTCGCCGCCACCAACGCACTCTTCAACTCACTCGAGTTCACCAGAGCCAACTTTGACAAAGAAGTGAGTAACGGCAAAGACACAAGAGACATACATGAGTGCAAATCACACAGCAGTCGAAAGATAACCCACCTACCCTATGCCGATATGGGGACGACAATCGATTATTAACCCTTGAATGACGACTTAAGATGTCAACACACACGATCATAGGGGGTTCGATCAGTAGTAGGAGCGGAGCTAAGTTTCTTCAACAATACATTCAAATAAATACTTAGGATTCAATGTCATCCGTTTCAAATGAATAGATGAAAAAGTGACTCACTTACTAGCTGTTGATCTGTTTCAGACATTTCCATCTTTTGGAACTATTTTTTCGAAGGCCGACATTATTAAGTATACAAGGGAGGGAGACAGAGATGGTTAAATAAGGTCACTTGAGTAGAGTCCCTTACATCTATAAATGATATATAACAATATACACTAAGTTTACTCATCATATTTTATGAATAACGTAGCCTGTCATTTGCTATAAAGGCCCATATAATGTTAATGATGATCAAATAACTCCCTTTCAACCTTTTTCTTAATTTCAATATCTTACTTTTTTTTTCTTCAGACGGAGCGTCACTTCATCATGCAGGTGGTCTGCGAGGCAACTCAGGCCACAGACCTCCGTGTCAAAGTGGCTGCCCTGGAGGTCCCTCGTCAAGGTCATGTCCCTTTACTACCAGTACATGGAGGCTTACATGGGCCCTGCACTCTTTGCCATTACCCTGGAAGCCATGAAGTCCGACTGCGAGGAAGTCGCACTACAAGGGATCGAGTTTTGGTCCAACGTATGCGATGAGGAAGTCGAGCTTAACATCGACGCCTCGGATGCACATGAGATTGGACAAACGCCACAGCATGTCTCCAGGTAATGAGTCGCATATTACATATTGTTTTTTATATTAGGAAAAATAGGCACGGGACCCATTGGAAATGATACAATTATTAAAATGTTTCAACAGAATAACTCGGACGTCATTTATAGATTCACTAATTCATAACTTTTAATAAGTCAATTCCATAATATAATTTCAAATGACAAAATAATTAGGTCATAAAAATGTCAAAACCAGAGAAATGTGAGGGTATCGCTGTTATAAAATAATTTCACATACAGAAAGTTTAAATTTCGGTAACATAACTATTAATTGCATTACATGTATGCTAACAAAGTTCCTGTTCGATTAATTTTTAAAGGTAAATTTTCTCTAAGTAATTATTTTCAGTCCTTGAGAGCATCAATAATTTGTCCAGTATAATATAATTACTATATCATTAACCCAAGTCCTACAATTTCCTAATAATTCATTGGATTGACCATTTTACTCTCTTTAATATTTTCAAAATCCTTGATATATTGAAAATTAGCCATTGGGTATATATTTATACTACACCCCTGTGTAAAAAAAGCAAGTAATTGGATTGTTTGGATATAAGCTCAAGACATATTGTAGGGACACCTTTATTACAACATATATTTTTTGAAATAAATTTGCAACTTATAATGTCATCCAAACATCCAAAGACAAATATGCAATGTGAAAAAACCTAATAACTATTGAATGTATAATTTCATTGTTTTCTTCAGGTTCTACGCTAAGGGTGCTCTGCAGTTCATTGTCCCAATCCTGATGGAGACCCTAGCCAAGCAGGAGGATTTTGACGACGAGGACGACTGGAAGCCTTGCAAGCCGCAGGCGTATGCCTCATGCTCCTGGCCTCCTGCTGCGAGGACGACATCGTGGTCCATGTCCTGCCCTTCGTCAAGGATAACATCAATCACACGGACTGGCGACGGAGGGATGCGGCGCTCATGGCATTTGGATCCATTCTGGAAGGCCCCGAGGCGCGTAATCTCAAGCCCATCGTAGACCAGGCCATGGCCATGCTCATCGAACTCACGAAGGACCCTGTAGTTAATGTCAAGGATACGGCTGCTTGGGCCATCGGCCGCGTGTGCGAAGTTATCCCTTCCTCTGCCATTAACCCCGCTTACCTCCAATCCCTATTGGAAGCACTCGTTCTAGGACTCGCGGCAGAGCCTCGTGTTGCTGCAAATACCTGCTGGGCCATCACGTCCCTTTCTGAAGGAGCCAGCGAGGCCTGCGAAGGAGGCAGCGATGTACCCGAGACTTTTTGCCTCTCACCCTACTTCGACCACATCATTCAGAAGCTCCTGGAGACCACGGACCGCCCGGACGCGGGGACGGCAAACCTCCGCTCTGCTGCCTACGAGGCCATTATGGAAATGATCAAAACTCTCCCAAGGACTGCTACGTCTCTGTGCAAAATACCATCATCATCGTTCTGGAGCGGTTGCAACAGGTGCTACACATGGAGTCGCGCATCCAGTCACAGACGGACAGGCTCAGTACAACGACCTGCAGGCACTCCTCTGTGCTACCATTCAATCTGTACTACGGAAAATGGAGCCTCACACGTCGTGCAAATCGCGGATGCACTCATGTCCTCACTCCTACGCATGATACAAACTTCCATGGCCAACAAAAAACGGGACGGGAGTGCAAGAAGACGCCTTCATGGCTGTGAGCACACTCATCGTTACCATCGGACCCAACTTCATCAAGTACATGGACTCACTCAAACCCTATCTCCTACACGCCATGAAGAACACGGCGGAGTACTGTGTCTGCAAACGACGCCATCGGACTCGTGGGGGATCTATGCAGGGCACTCAGCTCGGAACTCACACCGCACTGCGATGAAATCATGACGATCCTCCTGGAAATCCTCAGTGACAAGGGAGTTCACCGCTCCGTCAAACCACAAATATTTTGCGTATTTGGGACATCGCCCTCGCACTGGGCCCAGGATTCAAAAAGTACTTTGAAGTTGTCATGCGAACTCTGGCTGAAGCAGCTCAGGCCAATTGTGATTCGGTAAGAATGATAATTTTTCATTTATATCCCCTACTTATAATTGATTCTTACAGGACAACTTTGATGTTGTTCAATACATAAACGAGCTCCGTGAGGCTTGTGTGGAGGCGTACACAGGGATCATCCAAGGGATTCGGGGCGAAGTCGGTGGGGTCTCCGCGGATCTGGCCATCATTCAGCCCCATGTTCCATTCATAGTCCAATTCATTATTTCCATATGCCAGGATCCCATCCATGTTGATATGACGATATCTGTCTGTGCTGGTCTCATTGGGTAAGTGAGCATTTTCATCCATCATTCAAGTCACTCTGCGAGGTCCCAGTGAGATTTGGCTAACACCCATACCCAAATCTTAACAAACAAAGTGAAATATCTCGCTATATTAAACCATTTGAGCCGTCCAAGTCCTCCTTGTGTATTTAACCTAACTGGAGGATATTTAAGCTTATTACAAATAGAGATTCAATTCCTAACAAATAAATTTCTATAGATAATTAGTTAAAAAAACATTATTCTGAGTCTTTTTACCCCGGTACTATACACAATAAGGCTGTCAACGAATATTCGAAGTTCGAATAGTATCCCAAAAAGCGAATTCGAACATGAAAATTAATATTCGAAAGGTGAAAAAACACTCCCGCGGTACAAGCGACAAATTAATATTTGAATGTGAAAAAAACACTCCCGTGGTAAAAGCGCCTCCATCTGTTTTGTGAATGAGCCTCTGGCTGTTTGCGATGTCTCTCGCAGCATAGTCTACTTTGAAACATCTTCTTCGGATTACAAGGGTTGCGCGCTTGGTGGTGTGGTGGTGAAATGCAAGGGAAACAAAGTTGTGGCTCCGGGCTACAGTGATAGGAAATAAGCTTGTGATTATATGTGTGCGTTATTGAATTGTAATGTTATATAAGCTATATATGATGATTTAATGATATGATTTTAACTATTTTTTTGCCGCATTATTGCCGTATATGGGCTACACAGCAAATGCGTAAAATGGGCAACCAGATATTCGAATAATTCGAATTCGTGTTTTTTTTCTTCAAACAAATATTCGAATATCATTACGAGCAATTTTGGCAGTCCTAATACACAGTGCGTGTGTAATCGTTTATATTCCCAAGAAACACCCTAGCACTTCGGCTAGTCAGGGACGTCAGGAATTTAAGAATATGTAATACAATGTAAAAATATATATAAAACTATATAATTTGAAAAAAATACTAAAATATAAATATATAATTAAAAGCTAAAGTTTTTTTCGATGAAAGAAAAAAAACCTTAAATTTAAAATAAAAATAAATAAATATTTTAAAAAACACTATCGTCTGCTATAAATTATATAGTCGCACATTTTTCCAAAGACTTGGCAACTACATATGCTTCCCTCATGGTTTTGTTGTTGCGAAGTGTTGGGCTACTGTTCCAAATAGCTGCAGCACTGGTGACATATGTGCCCACTGACTTAGGGAGAGGAGATTGGAGTGTTGATAAATTACTATATATTTTAATATCAAACAATGATATGTTCTTAGATAGCTATCAAATCTGTATTAATAATAATGAAAAATAGTATTAGACCCACTTAACTTGGTCCATGACCTTATGTTAGAAAGATGAAAGTGTTATTTAAATATTTAAGAAAAAACACAACAAAATAAATGTAATTATTAAACTCCTGATCTTTCAATGTTTAAGAAACTTATGCGATATAGTGCACCCAAAAAGGTATGTCCTCGATTGTTATATGTATAGATAGATAAATTAAATGTACATTTTATTATTGTTATGTCTATTGTGAACAGTAATTAAATTCGTAACTAAGAACTGTTCAGTTGAGAACAAAAATGTGTAACTATTACTTTTTATTGTTCGAAGAATACTTTATTTAAAAGGAAGGTGTGTTATTGTTATATATATATATATATATATTTGTGTTTCCATTTGCAGGGATATATGTATCTCCTTTGGCAGAATGGGATTCATATCCTGGATTGCAAGAGCATCGATGATATTCTCATGGAGGGCCGACGATCCATATTTGGGAAGACGAAGCAAGTCAGTACATGGGCAAGCAAAGAATTCAAGCGGTTGAAGAAAGAAGTCTCCGCGTCTACGTCATGGTGAGTTAAGGTGTATTAATTCCCACTGCTGCTGTGTGAGGGAGGGAAAAGGAAGTGTGATTTATCTGCCGCCGCCGCTGCAGTCGTTTATTAATGAGCTCCAATTAACAACCTATTACCTTGCCACTACTATTAAAACTTCCAAAACACACTGGAGAAAATATTTCGATCATTTCTTCAATTATACAAAACAACGATTTCCATGTTTATGTGCATCCTCAAATTAGCAACCGGTGGTAAATTGACATGTGATGAGCTTCTTTTTTAACTTTGCGGATCCTTGATGACCTGTATTTTTAAACATTTATGATACAAAATGACGTTATTTTATACATTTAACACAAGTAGTAGTAATAATGGGCTACAATCATAGAGATATAAAGATATAGAGAGCTTATTCCCTTCAATAGCAGAGAAACATCGTTCAGCTCTATTCTGTGTGCCTACTATAAACAAAGTAATTAATACTACGTCATCGTAATATAATCATAGATAGATTCTATCTCTATGATCAGCTTATGATGACGTAGTACAAATTACTTTGTTTATATTGGACACACAGAATACAAATGAAGGGAATAAGCTATCTATATCTTTATATCTCTATGGCTACAATAAGCAGGTACAGCGACTCACGACTCCTCCTCCTCCCATATAACAATACATAGTTCTTCTCTCTTAATCATCATTGTGTGCAATTAACACACTTCCTTTTTTGTTTTATTCCAGAGTGAATATTGAATGACTCCTCGGCTCATGCTTTTGGCTTAAAATAAGTCTGGTTTCCTTTCTTTCTGTCCTTGCTACTCCTACTCCTACTATGAAAACTACTACTTCTTCTTACTCTTAATTACTTAATGTGAAGATGGCGAGGGATTTGATGTGTAATTGCAACCGCCGCCGCGCCATACAATTTCCTCTTGCAAAATGTGATGTGATTTTATGAGACTACTATTACTACTCCCTATGAGCTAAAATATAATTGAGAAAAAGCTTTTTATTATTATGAAAAGTAATTGTGATTGTGTGTGCTTATGTGACCGCCGGATTGTTGTTCCATGACGACGTCCCTTGAGAGATAAACCAATTATAATTAATTATGATCCAGGGAATAATAATAATAATAATAATGTGTCCCCTTGAGAAAAGAAAAAAACCATATTCTTTGTGCGTGTGTGATTTGTTTTTGTATGTCCTCTGTTACCTCTGTTACGACAACTCCATTCATCCAGTCATCCTCCTCCTCCTCCTCCTTTTGCTGCACGATTGCGAAATGGACTTCTAAGCCGTTCTCCAGCAATTACTCTGCTGCTAGAATTTGCGAATTATGTTCCTTGAATGATGAAAAGAAGATACCCTTCATTATTCATCTCCTTAATCTTACTACTCCACTCATTTTTATTTGAGCGTGATTCCTTCCAAGCCATGGAAGAAGAAGAAGAGTAAGTAGATTCTGATATGATCCTTTTTGAGACACCCTAATGATGATGAAACTTGTGCTGTGATCCTATTTTTTATATGAAACTGTTATTTGATTATTTATAATATATTAATGATAATCTAGTGAGTCTTGAACTTGATGAAAATGAAGCCTGCCTGCCTACCCCTCCTCCTCCTCCTCCTGCCCTGACGACTCCACCTGGAGAGATCGGATGTGTGCCTCCCTTCGACGAACCCCCCCACCCCCTTCTCTCTCTCTACCCTCCTTATTGTCTTGTCTGTGATTTGATCAAAGTGGTGTTGGTGGTCATGATATTTGATGATGATGATGGCGAAACTGACGCTTTGTATAACTTTTAAAAGGTCGTCGTCTACTTGTGATGAGAGTATTATTATTATTATTACTATTATTACATAACTGTTGTGCTCCTCCCTTCCGAAATATATCAATATATATATCTCTTGCTATATAATAACAATATACTACATTTATCAAATTATTATTATTTAGTTATTATATTTCTTCACTAATAAACAATTAGAAAACTCCATCATCTCCTCCCTGCTGACTGCATTCTTATTTCCTTTCAATCGTCGTCCCAGGGGTCTCAAGAAGAAGTCTTCCGGCATCTCTTCCACACATGTTTTCTACAACGTCTCTGTGATTGTCGAGTCTAAAGCCTATACTCATCGACATGAAATTATATCTGAAGGTCAGACACGCGTGTGTGCATGTGTGTTTAAGCATTAACGTAAAGTAGCGGCAGCATAACATAAAATTCTTCCTTTTTTCCCAAAAGGAATTGGCCAAAATTTTAGTTCTTCTTTAGTCGGTAAGGGGCGCTGGGATGCTAGAGCTCTTTGAAAATAATAACTAAGACCTTTTATTATTTATATTTGGAATCTCGCACAATGTTGTGGTGATTTGATATATTTCAAATCATCAAACTTAATCCCTTTCAGCCGGTTTTAAATAGGATTTTGACATAATTTCATGGACTAGCGACATCTAACCAAAATTTTGGCCAATTTTTTTTTGTACTTTTTCCTTGCATGCGCTACTTTACTTTAACGCTTTAGTGTGTGTGTGTGCGTTCGATTGACCCTTCAAAAAAACTATGGGGGGCTTATCATCAATATCCAAGGAGGATGTCAAATACTCTCAAACAAATTTTTACAGTTATTACCAACTTCTTGATTTTTTTTAAAAAATGACTCAAATACAAAGCCTGTGCATGGTTTTGATGATAATTATATATGTCTTATAAATACGGGGAAAGTATCACTTTCATATAATCAATTATCTGATTTTACTTTTTAAACAGGATCATGACAATCAAACATTGAGGTGGACAACTCTGGCAACTAAACCTCATTCATTTAAATGCAGAGCTGGATTCGGTAGAAAAATCTACCGGCGGTTCGATATTCGGTAGATTTTATTATATATCTACAGTATCGATCAATATTCGGTACGGTAAATTAGAAAAAGAGAGATAAATATATTAATGTATCTGCTTTTACTTCTTCATATGCTTATAATATCGGACAGTTTATAACAAAGGACAATTAAATACATCATTTTTTATAATTTATTAGAGATTATTTGAAATCCAATAGATACTAATCTTATATAATTATATATGTACTTGGATTTAGTAGGAAATGGAAGGCTATAGATCTTATAGTCTGATATTAAATGCACTTTCAGGTCCTCAAGTATTCAATACATAGCATAAGCTTATATTGAATGTCTATTTATGTATCTGCTCTAAAAGACTATAAGTTATGGTTGTTTATTTATTTTCGAATTACGGTATTCGGTAGTTTCTACTGAATATCGTTTAATCGGTTCGATATTTGGAATCTACCGTCGGTAGTATCGAATACCGATTTACATTCGGTAGTCGCAGCTCTGTTTAAATGTCAATATTGCCCTTAGAGAATGGGCAACCATAACATTACATCTGGCATTACAGTAATAATTACCTGCACACGATAACGGTGTAAGCTTTCTTAAGTGATTCATTGCGTTAGAATATATTATTACATTGATGTAAATCACATCACACCCAGTCCGCTAGGATTCACTTTCCAAAGCAAATACTTGTCATATTTTGCTCCCCTTCTCACCTCCCGAGATGCGACCCCCCCCTTGTGTTGGCTCATGGAGAAAGAAAATGCACTTTCATCTTAATAGAAGAGATAAGAGAAAGGTTGCTGTCTTCTGTCTCTTGAACATATATGTAGCTCATCGACCTATATATTAACTAAATACAGAGAAGGAAAAGCTATTGAATGACGACGTAACACGACTTAAAATGGCCGTCTATTTTGATTACAATATAGTTGTCTTGGGAATGAAAAAAAAGGAAGTCCTGCAAAAAAAATATCCAGTGAATTCAGCATATATTATGTTTCATAATTAAAAAGTAGTAGTAGTCCCTTACAAGAGCGTCGCTCAGTTTTTCTTTACGCATTTTCTATTTTTCTATTCCATTTGACATTAACAACAATTCCCTCCTTCCCTTCGTTGTTTCATCCGCAGATACTTAAGATGGCTCCCGTCAATTTATTGAGTCGGGTATTTTTCTTCCCTTCTTTTATTGGATTATTAGGCCGGTGCTTGAGAGCTCCACATGAAAAAAAAAGAAGACTGACCTACTTAAGTGTCCAGAGGATGATTAACTCTGAACTATCGGTTTTTTGCATTTTAGTCTGTTCTTTTTTACATAGTTTGGCCCGGGAGTATAGTGGCTTTTCTGAGTACAATTATTGTTTGAATATGTTGCATTAGCTCAATTCGTGCTACACTCTCAATCTTGAGGGTGCAGGTCCGAATCCCGACAGAGAGAGAGAAAAAAAGGTCAATTTTGATGGATCTTATTGAAAAGGTCACTATGGACGGATTATGTACTAGGCCTGATTGCTTATTCACATGGAATTAACTAGTAGGCATGAAAGAGTGCACCTTCAATCCATTTATAAAATCAAAGTCATTTGAAAGTATTTTGAGATTCCGCAAAGTGAGCATCGTGTGAATCAATCTGAGTCGTGACTGAACATATTGGACACTTTATTAGTCCAGTCAAACCTATTTAATCATATGATGATGCTCCTTTAAAATCTTCTTGGGAATTAAAGCATACTTCATCTATATTATCACTTGAAGAGGAATTGTCTGAAATGATTAGGAATAGCAATCTTGTATCTCTGGGAAAATAAAATATTATTATTTTCTCAGATGGTCACTCAATTTTATCCGTTATCTCTATTTATGGTCAGATATATAATAAAATAAATATTTTATGTCCCTGAGTAAAAGCAACTGCTTTATTTATAATAATATGTGACATTGGAGGCGGCCATTCAAAGGATTTGCCAATGACGTCATGGATGTAGGGCCACGAAGACGAAGAGACTATTAGTATTTTTCAGTGGTTTCTGTGAGAACTTTTTTTTCAACTTGCAATAACGATAAAACGATAACTTTTTTCTCACTTGCGATAAACGGTAAAAAGTTCAAAACCCAACTTGCGGCAAGCGATAAACGATAACGATAAAAAAATTCCTAAAAAAAGTGACGTTTTTTTTAAAGAAAAGAATTTCCCAAAAAAAAGTGATGACATTTTTTTTTAGAAAAGAATCTCCGAAAAAAAATGTGATGACGTTTTTTTGTAGAAAAGAATCTCCGAAAAAAAAGTAATGACGTTTTTTTTGTAGAAAAGAATCTCCGAAAAAAGTTGGCGACGTTTTTTTAGAAAAGAATCTACAAAAAAAGTTTACGACGTTTTTTTAGAAAAGTATCTACAAAATTTCCTTTGAATAATTTTTTGTATTTTTACAAAAGTCGTCTTTAAACTTATCATTTATCGTTCCTCATTTTTTGGGACTAACGATAAGTGAATGAGCGGTAATTTTAGAAAACTTTGAGATAAACGATAACGATAAAAGGTTTGACCTCAGCGATAATTATCGTTTATCGCTCATTTTATCGCACGCGGCAACCACTGGTATTTTGTAGGATCTTCTCTCTGAATTAAGTTTCACAGAGCCGGGATTGAAGTGATACACTTTCAATCAATCACGTTTAAAAAACACCCTTTTTATGATCTTTTATTATTATTTTGCAGCAACAATAAAAGAACTCTCGAAATCCTATAGATAGAAAAAGATGGTGCTTTTTGAACCGTGATTGTTTGAAAAAAAGGATGGAATGATAAAAAAACAATTGGCAACCTGCTTCAAGGTACAAGCGGCTGCTGTTGAAGAGTGATCATCTATTCAGGGAGAAGGAATTTATCCTTTGAAATGCTCTCTTCCTCATGTCATTTCCCAATCCTTTGAATGGAGTCCATCCTATGGCACCTATCATTACTAATTGAATGAAGCAACAACTTATGCTCCACGAAAAAATTAAGCCTACTTTGTTTTCTCATATATCTGTTGCCGATAAATGGAGCATCACTCTGATGACTATCGACGAGGAAAAGTAAAAAAACAAACAATGCACTCTAATGAAGAAGAAAAAATCATGTTTCCCCGTGTGTAATACTTAGACATTTTACTCATTTTGTTTATATATCAACATATTTTCAACCATTAACAGCATTTTATTTTATTATGCACATCTTCCCTCTTTATAGCAGGATAATTAACTATGCATTAAAACTTTTTAAAGATGTTGACCCTGAACTCTCTCCTCCTTACCCCAAATGACACGTTTTTACAGTTCTCTTGTCCACCTCAAGGAAAAGTGTAAATCAAAAATGTCATGTATATAAAGATTAAATTAACACACGCATGAGCTCATCTGATTATACCAATAATTCTTTTAAATATATTCTTAATGCGCATGTGTTGAGTAAGATAGGCAGGAATTCTATTCCATGGAATTCAGTAGTGTTTTTTTTTTACAAATGCCAGCAAATTATGAGGTAGAAGGACATTGGGCTTCTTTTTTATACGACTAATGCTATTTTTTTGATATTGGTGCGTCCTTTCTTTAAAAATCGTTTGTTTTTATGCCCGACTCCACTTTGATCTCTTAAAAGAAAGTCCATTGGTGATATAATGGCCCAAGTAATATATTTCTTGAAGATTGATTATTCAAACTCACTAATTAACATAATTAGTCAGGGTTTAAACTCTTTTTGTGAATGTCCACAGCTCAACCGGGAGGAATTAAATGATGTCTTATTTCATAATCCCAGCTTTTCTTTTTATTCTTATTCACCTCATTTTTTTAACCAATCACGTTCTAGAATGAAGTTTTTGTAACCAATAATTGAGTCCCATTTTTATCAAAACTCAATATTCTAGCATAGAGACCATCTGTGTTCTTCCTATTTGCTTATCATATATTTCAAGCTATATTAACATTAAAATTTAGTTTAGATGTTTTAAAAAACAATGAGTTTGCTTTTTGATTTAAAATCTGATTATGAAACAATCAGCTTTTTCAAATAAAGGTTTTCCTATAGACATATTTTATTATTATTTTATAGTATTGTTAATGTTTTTATTGTACCAATTAAAACCAACGTTGCTTTCATCCTTAGTTAAAGTTACTTACTTAAAATTTCTTAATTTCGCCACCAGAGTCCGTTACTCTTCGACTTCCACCTCCAAGAGCAAAGGAAGAGAGTACGAGTCTTTGTACGAGTGCCACGCTCCGGCTTCCATCTTCCTCCTTCTCCTCAGAAGAGACCCCTTATGAGAGTAATTCCTCTCAGGATGATCAAGAATGTATCATTGACAAAAGGCATCATCAAAAGCGATTGGCGGCAGGAGGGCGGGGATCCTTAGGCCATGCGTTTTCAAAGCGGAAAAGACGGGAGAGCGAAGAAGAAGAAAGTGACTTGGACATGGATGATCTCATATCCTAAAGAGGAGGGATACATGATGAGGACCCATCTTAGTTTTCAGAGTACATCTATGGCCTTTCAAAGCATTACATTCTGCCGTAATCGTTCACAAGTGGAGCATTTATTTAGACATCACGTCGATTACAATATCTTAACCTTCCTTCAAAATGATATGTTTTGAGGAGGAGGATGTTTCTATTTTAATTTATCTATATGATAATTCACCAATCTCTGTCCGTTTGTATGTCCACATGCTATCTCCTCCCACATTTATGGTCAGATTTGAACTTTGAAGGTACCTATGGAATCCTTGGGTCAAGACGGACCTAATAAAACTATTTGCAAAGTGATGGGACTAGACATGAAAAAAATTAGACCTTTTCTGATTTTACTACCTACTTTTCAAGGTAAAGAGAGGAAAAAAGAAAAGGAGGAGGAGGAGTTAGAGAAATAGAAAAGAAAAAAGCATCTCATGTGACTTAAAACATATTTTTTGTACAAAGTCAAACTTTTTATGAGGAATGTTTGTACAAAACAGAAAAATATTTTCTCTCTCCTCTCTTATATTCTTTAAGGTCTGTTTCACTCACAAATTAGCTCCAAAACCTACCCATATCCGAAGGGAGAGCATATGGGCGCCGTAGGCGGCCAAATATGCGAGTAGCTTTAATTTATTACTTATTTTATTGCATGTAGTAAAAGTTCCTGGTATATTTTTGTACATATAAGGGATTCGATAGAATTATATCAAACCTTGCATGGACATCGACTTTTTTAGGACTAATAATCAGCACAAATAGTTTATTAGCAAAAAGGGAGCAAATTAAGATCAACGCACAACTTTTATTAATCTACTATATGTACGTCAACAACCCTCAAAATATAGACGATTGGAAAATAATAATAATTATTTTTATTCTTTATTTATTTATAAGTATGATTTTATATCCATTATTTTTTAAATATAAGTATATTTCCAACATTTCATATTTTGCAAATATTTTCACACGAGTACGTTATTATTATTTCGTTACATAATTTAACAGAGCTGAGTAGAAGAGGAAGTCTGAAATACAATACGTCGTCTTTCGGGAACACTTCCCATCCAGTATTTCCCACAGTCACTTTTTAGAACTGTTTGTTTCAAATTCATCATTAATTTTTTCGTCCTCAATATTAACCTTCATTTTGTTAATGTTACCAATCCCCAGTGGTTTCTGTGATAACTTTTTTTTCAACTTGCGATAACAATTTTTTTTGTTTGTTGTTTGCTTATATTTATTACTATCATCCGCGATAGACATACACACGAAAACGCACATATAACACTAAAGTAGAGAACACAACCACACTACGGGGTATCTGTGTTACAATAATAATAATAATGATAACAATACCTATGTACATATACTTATTCCTACTTAAATACTAAAATTATTTAAATAATATTTTTCATTATTTTACATTGCATAAATTTAATTATTCTAATGTTTTCGTCCTCCTCTTGAGAAACTTAATGCCTCTCATAGGACAGAGCAGAATATCTGTTTATGAGGTGATCTGCAGTCTGCGGTTCTTCTGTGCAGAGATCGCAAATTGGACTTATGTTCTTCCATTTACTCAAGTGCGAGAGAAAAGGTCCATGGCTAGTGACTGCTTGAACAATATCGATAAAACGATAACTTTTTTCTCAACTTGCGATAAACGGTAAAAAAAATCTCCAAATAAAATGACGACGTTTTTTCTTAGAAAGGAATCTCCAAAAAAAGTGACGACTTTTTTTTAGAAAAGAATCTCCAAAAAGAGTTGACTTTTTTATTTTAGAAAAGAGTATTTCAAAAAATTCCTTTAATTTTTTTTTGTATTTTACCAAAGTCGTCTTTGAATTTATCGTTAATCGTTCCTCATTTTTTGGGACTAACGATAAGTGAATGAGCGGTAATTTTAGAAAACTTAACGATAACGATAAAAGGTTTGACCTCAGCGATAATTATCGTTTACCGCTCATTTCATCGCACGCGGCAACCACTGCCAATCCCATGGATAGATTTACACGCTATAATGCCTATGCATATCCACTCGGATACTGTTATTCTATCGAACCGAATAGGCAAAAATATGTTTCTTTATGTGGCGGAATTATAAGCCAAAATAAAAGGTGAAATTATACCATGTGATCCCACTCTAATATGTTTTCATAACCTCATTAATTCTCTATCTCACCACCATATTATGTGGGAAGGATACTTATTATCCAAGGATCACTTTACATTATGAGAATAATCCCTGAGGTACAAGTACAAGTCTTGGGAATAACGAAAGACACATCTCAAATCACCGGGTGGAATGTTGTTCATTGACCGCTTTGAATGTCATGCAAAATAAAAGTGTACGATTTGCTCCTATGTTCAACGTGTGGATGACTTCGTACGTCAGCATCCGGGTCAGCCCGTTCAATCCCTATTATCTCCGTATTCCAAAGCACACATTTGCCTGATTTCATTTGCGCCTGGCCTTTCCGCTCCTAAGGATGTTCCTTCTATCCTTGATATATTACTCCATCCTTCTCTACGGAGTTGCCAAGGTCCTTGCTTGGATTTTTGAGTTCGTCTATACGAACTACGTCCTTGAGCCCCTGGATGTGAGGAAATGTGGAGGGGACTGGGCTCTCATCACGGGCTCCACGGACGGGATTGGAAAGGCCTATGCCCGAGCCCTTGCCTCCAAGGGCCTCAATGTCATACTTGTGAGTCGGACACTGGCGAAGCTCGAGGGAGTCTCCAAGGAAATCAGTGAAGAGTTCGGCGTTAAAGTCAAAATCATACAAGTGGACTTTACTGGGGATCCCAAAGGTGAGTTGTAAACCGCAGCCAGGGCTTTCTACTCCTATTATTGACTTTAGGCCGCAGCCGAGGTATTCTGCTCCTATTTGCTTTAATTGATAATAATGAAGTTTATAAAAAAACAAAAAATTATGCTCTTTGAAATGTAATTCATTGTGGTGCAGAAACATGTTTTAGAAATCAATAATAAAAACTATCACAGAAACCCCTGTGCCAATCATATCGGAGTATTTATAAATAAATATTAATTTATAATATACTTGTCGATTTAATTCAATAGTAAAATCTTTCAAGTAGCAAGGGCAAATGGAAATTTGATCCAAGTCAGTTTTTGAGATCTACTAAGTTTGAAATAAAACACTCTTAAAGGTTATCTATATTTGAAATAAATATTTTTTTACATTTAGAAAACCATTAAAGTGGTTTTTTAAAGAGAAAATTCAAAAATGTTTAAAAGGTTTTCTAATTTTGAAATAGTTGCTGAAGGAAATATAATCTTTTTTAAGGTTTTCTAAACTTGTTCAAAACTATTTGATATATTGAGTATATCAAAAAGTACAACTTTTTAACTGGAATCACCCTTTCAGAGTATGGTGTCCGTATCGAGAAGGAAATATCCAAGCTTCGCATCGGCGTCCTCGTGAACAACGTGGGTATGAGCTACGAGCACCCCGAGGACTTCCTTGGCTTGGAGAACGGGAAGCAACCCTTCGGGATATCATATCTACGAACATCACTTCTTTGAACACGATGCTCCGCCTCGTGATCCCGCAGATGAAACCCCGGGGTCGAGGGGCCGTTATCAACATCAGCAGCTTCACGGCCCTCTTTCCTTTTCCCCTCCTGAGCGCCTATGCCGCCAGCAAGTCCTACGTGGCCAGCCTCTCCCAAGGACTCAAGTACGAGCTGGAGTCCTCTGGGATTAAGGTCCAATGCGTTCTCCCCGCATACGTCTGCAGCAATATGAGCAAGATACGGAAGCCCAGCCTACTTATACCCACGGCAGACGACTTCGTGGCATCGGCTCTGCGAAAGCTAGGACGACAGTCATTTACCTCCGGCTACTGGGTTCATGAAGCCCAAAGCCTCATTCTGGGATTCCTACCCGAAGCCATTAACGTGAAACTCACATACGATCAACTCAGTGCCATCAAGGCAAAGGCCATTAGGAAGAAAAATAAAACTTGATCTCCTTGTCAAGGCTCCTAAAATATATATGATTTTTCATCTCTGTAATGAAAGTCAGATATTTTTCATTTCATGGATTATGTTTACTCACATTCAAAGGGGGACTATTTTAACGCTAAACGGAATTAAGTCTTTTGTATTCCGTTCCAATACTAAGTTTAGACAGAACACAAAATCCAAATAAGATATTACTATTGAACAGGTGAGGTCCATTCTAATACAATTGTAAAATGACACGCTTAAATGCGTGATTAAATTGAGCGGATGGGTGAATGGTATGGATGGTAGATGCCCATCTTGGAGTTAAAAACAGGTTCGGGGCTTTGTTTTTGATTCCGAGGATGAGGGTATATATATATATATATAAGCTTGCAAATATGTACCTGGATAAATACATGGTTAAGTTTAAACCTGTTCAAATAAAAAAACCATTCAAGTAAATGAGTCCCTATTAGGTACTCCCTCCTATTAGGGTATTTTTATAAGGAAATGCGATCCGATATTTAATGCAAAATGAATAAATATTTCAATCAGAGCCGCTAGCGATTTGAACAATTAAATTGGGATTATAATTTATTGAAAAACATTATGTAACGTAAAATTATTCTTGGATCATTCTTATGCATCAATTTCTCATACTTTAAAAGTTACGTGATGTTTAATTTTTGATAGATTCTATTATAAATATAATGTAAGCCACACCATACTGTTTGTTCATTTGAATTAATTAAAATGATTGGATTGCTATATTGTAATGGTTTTTTGTGATATTCCGATATACTGAATAGGACATTCTGAGACATCTCAATCAGTGATATTATTTAAAATAATATAAATAATATCAAAAAGGAAGTGTATCGTCTGAATAAATATCTGATCGAGTCGATTAAATCTCTTTTTGTTGGAATATTTTTTTCTTTTCTATTGTAAATCAGGTAGAAAATAAAAAGTTAAAAGGCGAAAGATTTATTCGTTGTGCGAAAAGTCAGACTATTCATTTATTAAAATTTCTACTTAATAATGAAATGCTTTATTCATGAGCTGGCTTTGTCATTGATTCCGATTTATTTATCTCTGACCAAGTCATCTAAAAACGGTAAAAGTAAAAAAAACCCATTGGTTTCAAGAATTGATGAATTGAAGATTCATAGACAATAAAATTAATAATTTTGAGGAATGGTCCGCAAGCCTGGTATCGAATCATATTATATACAGATTTTAATATTTTAAGGTCTATTTAAGGTTTGTGAGCGTTTGTTCGTTCGATTTGAAAAAAAAAATCCGTTCAGGCGTCTGTGCGTTCAATTTTTTAGCGTTTCGTTGAAAAAATATCAATTATTTTCTTTTTTAAACTTGATAAAATTCCATTATTACAAAATGTCCTCACTTTTATCCCAGAATGAGTCGCAGTAATTACGCTTCAGAAAAAAAGAGGACGGGTCTTTTAAAAAGTGACTTACGAAACATTAATTGAACTGCTTTATAAAAAAACGTCCACACTTTTGAAAACAACATAAATTGAACGAACGAACACCAACAAAAAAAATCCGTTCGTCCGTTCATTTATATTCAGGCGTTCGATTTTGAACGTGCGTTCGCAAACGGCGTTGGTTTTTCCGTTCAATCTACAGCCCTGCGAACAAGAGGTAGCAACTTTGGTACCTCAAAACTACATTCTAAGGATAAATAATGGATGGCTACAAAATCTAATACATTTCTTTCTCGAATTAATAAATTATGTATCATGATTTTACAGGCTTGTTGATCGGAGTTTTTTCTGATCGGCTATCAATAGCGATATAGCGATATTTGATCGCTCATCGGAGTATCGCAAAAGGTCCTGATCTTTATATCTTTTGATCGTAAGAAAATCACTAATAAATAGCGATCCGATCAATTTGTATAAAATAACTAAAAAAGAAAAAATGTTTGGAATAAGGATTTTTGAGACAAACTACATTTCTTAAAACTTAACTAGCTGTCACATTGACCAAAATCCACTCCAACAACTAATATTTGCTTAGAAAAAACGAAATACAGACTAATACTAATGAAAAAAGCCAGTGTGTGCTATCCTGATATATTTTTTGTCTTAAAATATACAGACAGGCGACTATGTAGAAGTCATTGTTTTGGAGCTCATAAGGTATGGGAAACATTTATTCTGGCATCTCCTGTCTTAAAGTATGCAGACATATGTCAATTGTGGAGCCAGAGTGTTGGAGCTCATAGGCTATGAGAAACAATCATTCTGATATTTTTGTCCTAAAATATACAGACAGGCGCCTATGGAGAAGTCGTTATTTTGGAGCTCATAGGCTATGAGAAACAACCATTCCATTGCCATATAAAGATGAATGCTTATAAAGGTTTGACTGTATATACATTTAAATTTTTACTTAGAATTAGTTCTGCATAGGTAATTTTTTTGTTGATCGCAATTAAATTGATCGAATCGCTGATCGGAAAAATCCCTGATCGTTATATCGCTATATCGCAAAGAATTTCTGATCGGATCGGATCTATTTTTTTCCTGATCGCTCACAAGCCTGTGATTTATACTAAACAAATTCTATAGGCTTAGATTTCTACATGATATTATTTCAATATTCTAAAAATGTCAATACGTGACGCAAAAGATTTAAGATTCCTTACTACCTTTTGATTGGTTCTTTGTTTCTCAACATATCACTCAACCTCGAAGAGTTCTTATTTTTCAAAAACGTTTTCATGCTCAATGAACGTCATAGCATAGTGTTATTCTTCATATGCCCGCTATGTTGCCGAAAAAGGTTCGAGAGTCCCTCCTAGTGGACCGAAGCAACTATTGGGAAAGCTTCTTCGATAAATGGGGCTCCGTAAAGGATCAAAATGATGAGGGCATGTCCCTCTCAGAGTTCGACTCCCCGGACAAATCCATTTGTCATACGTGTGGCACTAAAACTGAAGGTATGACATATTAAAAATACATCCATGACTAACATATCTCTTTCTGTGTGGCTCTTACTGGAAACAAATGAAACAATCGTGGAAGTCAGTCATAGATGGGATCCTTCCTCTTTTGGGTTCAGATGATCCATTAAACGAAAACCCTAGACTACTTAGTCGTACAGAATTGATCAAAGACTGTCACCTTACCTTGGTTGCTCAATTCCACAGAAATGAGGAAAAAAAAACTTCATCTTGGACTTTAGGGTGAAAAAAATAATAAAAGACCGACCAGAGCCTGAAATTCCGTTTGGCCCACCCATCCCTTTTTACATCGGCTTATCCAATCTTAAAAATCAAGATGTTCGCAGAGCATATCATAAAAATGTTAAGCAAAAACCGCCTTCGGAAATTGTAAAACGAAGACTCCATAAGCTTGATGAAAGCAGGAATGTGTCCTCGTTATGTCCTCAAATCATAATGAAGAATCCCTTCTCAGATTCAAGACAGAAATGGCTCCGATACAGGCTGGCAACTTCATCTCTCTTCATGAGTAAATCGAAGATCCATTCAGAAGATCAACTATGCCACTGGTGTGGGAGAGAGAAGGAGACCTCGTTCCACTTTTTCTATTTATGCCCGATCATTGTCCCTATTGTTAAGTCAGTAGAGGAAAAAGTACAAAGGACATACGGTGAACACCTTGAACCCCCTGACTGGCTAATATCAACGTCCCCCAATTATGAGAACGCTTTTCGAATAGAGTTCATAATTTCTAAGGTTCAAGGCGTTTTGTACGCCTCGCTGGTCAAGGGGAACCCTCTCCCTATAGGACTGGACAAATATGTGGAAAGATACATCTCCCTCCTAGACCGAATCAATCATTAATGTGCATCATCCTTCCTTTCCGGAACGATATATTTTTGTAAAGATGTTTAAAGATAGTCATATTAATAGATATTATGTCCTTTTGTCAGAGTCACAATTATGTCAATTGTTTTGTTCTACGTGAAGTTTAATTGAAATGAATGTAATATGTGAATAAATTAAGAAAATTTATTTGAAAAAACAAAAAAAACAACTAACATATCTCTTCCAGTGCCGAAGGTCTTCGATTGGAAGTTTTCCAGTGCAATGCCTGCCTCATTGAATCCTCCGGACATCAGAAGTGTGTGACGCCCAACTGCGGCCTCTGCATCAAAATTGGAGCTATTCTTTCAAAGCGCCAAGCCCTCATTGAGGCCTCCAAGGAAGGGAGGCTGTCAAAAGAATACCCTCAAGGCTTTTATATCTCCAAAAAGTCTTCCTCAGGAGGAAGGAGACGAAACTCATGATAAATGTCATTTTTAGATGTCAAAGTTTGTATATATATTAGGTATATATTAAATATTCATGTTATTGAATAAATCATGAAACAAAATTCATGTTATTGAATAAATCATGAAACAAAATTCATATTATTGAATAAATCATGAAACAAAAGTCATATTATTGAATAAATCATGAAACAAAAGTCATATTATTGAATAAATCATGAAACAAAATTCATACTATTGAGTAAATCATGAAACAAAATTCATATTATTGAATAAATCATGAAATAATATTCATAGTATTGAATAAATATTGAAATAGCTGTCTTAAATAAGTGTTATGATCCCGTCTTTATTTGTCCGAAGCACAAAACAACTATTTACTCTGAACGTAACAACTCGTTTTGGTTTAATGTTAGAGTTACTTGAAGCCAAATCGTGTCCTTGGATGGGCCATGAAATGTATTATTACTTGCCGCCAAGCTATGAAATTGATTAAGTTTCGAAGATCCTCATCATTCAAGGGTTCGCCTACTTTTAGTCATGTTTGTTCGCACCATTTATTGGAGGGTAATGCCTTAGCTTAACGAATTTTTGTCGTATATATTATTTTTCATTATTGCAGGAGTAACATTGTTCGGCTTAAAGTTCAAATTGATGAGAGCCTTGTCTCTAAGAGCAAATACAATTATGGTGTTTTGGGGCTACTGTCCTCAATCTCAAGACGGAATTCTTCAAACAATAGATCTGCTCCGACCCTCCTTCCTCTCCTCTAGAAATACATCCCTCCCGCTTCAATTACTATGAGCGATGAGTAGGCTTCTTATAATGGAATGGAGAATATGCCAGTCCAGCCATCTTTCTTATGTCGTATGGTGAACCATTCCCAAAATTTCGTTGATCTTGTTACATGGGCCACGAATCAAGAAATGGATCAGAAAAATACGACCAAGACGAAATGGACCAGGAGTGAAAAGACAATAATAAAGTATTAATCAAATAATATTTCTCATATAAATTGAGTAAATAATGGCTAAACAAAATTTTATTTTTGCCATAAAAATGATTTTATAGTTAATGGTATTAAACGGGCCAAAAATTTATTTGGACCATTTTTCTTTTCTCTATTTCGGGTCTTCCGTATTTTCCTCGGCCATTTATTCCTAATATCGCAACAATTGCATCGAATTGTACTGAAAAAACCTCGCAATAAGGAGCTGGACTTCCAAGGAAGGGAGAAGTATGGACAGACAACCAAGGTATCATGAAACAATCTTATCCAACATATAGTACTTTGTATCCGTTAATTATTAAACAAATATATTATAAATAGATCCTTTCATTAGTATATGTAGCTTAAATGTGCTATATTTATTAGAGATGATGAATTCATGGAAAACGGATAACATGATAGAATCATTGTCAACTATGTACTTTGGTCATCAAACCTGAGCACATAAAGTAGAAATATCACAATTGTGATGGATTAATAACAGTTTTCTTCGATAAAACACTTATTACCGAAAGAATAATATTATATTACTCATTATAATCAATTATATAGCATATAGGGTTGAGTTTAGAACTATCACCCCAGACAATCACCCCCGTTACTAATATTTTTTATCCCTTAAATTCCACTTATGAAGTTAAGAACTATGTCTTCCTTATGACAAATTGAATTATTGTTTGAAACCCATATTCCTAAAATCGCCATATAAAATATTTTTATATAAATACTTTAAGACATAAATTTGCAAAATTATAATATAAGGAAACGAAAAGAATGCATTTTTGAATAATATAATTGCAAATCAATAAAATAAAATATTATTTTTGACCGATATTAGGAACATGGGTTTCAAACACTATTGCAGGAGAAAACAAAGTTAACTTCATAAGTGGACTTTAATGGATAAAAAAATATTAACCACGGGGGGGGGGGGGGGATTGTCTGGAGGGTGCTAGCCCTGTTACGTATAGGTTTATCGAGTCAAGCATAGGCGTAGGAGACAGGGGGGCAACTGCCCCCCCCCCAAATTCAGGGGAGTTCTCAAACGGGCAAATTGGTTGAGGTATTCGGGCATTTAAGTTGAAGAAAAAATATGAAATTATGAAAGCAACCAGATTTTAAATTATAACCAAATAAATATAATGTAATGAATAGTATGTAATTACTATAAAGAAAACCTTAATCTACACAACTTTCTTCATTGGATTATTTTTTCACCGATTTAACAGTTATTGTTAAAATTCGGGCAAATTGAATGCTCCCCCCCCCCCCCCCAAACCAAACATCTCCCCATCGCTTATGGAGTCAGGGAGAGTCTATTGTCCTCGCTGCCTTAGGGCTGAAAGAGGTTGGTATGGATTTGATAATATAATACAAATAGACACACAGGTTCGACGAACGAGTTACAGGAAAGGACAGAACAAACAAATAAACGATTTTTTTACCAATATATATTTCACCCGGGAACAACCGCCCCCTCAAAAATATTATTTCTTAGCAGTCCAAAATCATCTACATAAAGGATTTGCCCAAATCTAAAGAGCCAAGAAATCATAGAAATCGTTTTTTTCTTATAAAATAAACAAATTTTGAGAATAATACAAGGGTCCAAAACACGTCTTAACACTGCATAGTCATCCACGTTAAAATGAGGTCCAAATCTAACTTGGCAATTGTAAGAAATCTAAAAAAAACTTCTTGGCGAATTATATAAATATAATATATTATCTTGAGTAATAGTTAAAATAATGAGTGTCCATCACCTTCAAAATTTCGTCAAAAGCTAATTAAATATGTATGTATCATATATGTCTTTTGAATAACTTAGGTGATGGAGCAAAATTGGGTAAAGATAATTATATTGGCGTCTTATATCATTAACATCATACAGGAAGATAAAAATATATGCTCCAATTCGAAAAGAGAAGGTTACAGAGATAATCAGCGTGGCTTGAAAATAAATAATATATATTTCATTTTACTTCAACAATTCTAGCATCTACATAACTAGTATGGTAATAATAATAATAATAATATTAATGATGTGGATAAGAATAATAATTTAAGTAACCCTATGTTAAAACCTGGATCCATCCATCATAATTCTTTAAAAACAAATTGAAGGGAGTCTCAATTATCTCTATTTTGGGGGGTAATTTGACTAGTTGTTGTTGTTCTTAAGTTGTTATCTGTAATGGATCTAATATGGAATACTGTTTTGTTGATACTGAAGCATGTCGTAGGCCCTTGTTCTGAAGTTGAGGAAGGAGTTCTTGATGACGCTGATCATATAGGAGGAGGCCACAAGGTCGCTTGCACCGGGCTGAAGCCGCCCCTTAACTGCTCTATCGTCTGGCCCCGAAAACATGGGAGCTCCGTATCCAACATGAGTTGAACCAAGTGAATGATGTCCTTGGAGTAGGGCCTAAGAAGTAAGGATTGCATATTAGCCCAATGATTAAGAATGATTATTTTGAGACGACACAATAAAAACGACAAAAATATAATATGCATAGTAAAAAAAGAAATTTTAAATGTATTTATAGGAAAATATAAAGAGATAAATATTTTCCAAACAATATTTATTATTTAAATTTAAAGTAAGTAATGCTAAAAACGAATAGACAACATTCGGTGTTTGTGTGTTATCGTTAAAATGCAAACAATTAGTATTTTTGACATTTAGATGTTACATATTGCTTGTGCAATATTCATAGAGATAAAAAGATATAGAGAGCTTATTCCCTTCATCTGTATTTTTGTGTCCAATATAAACAAACTAATGTATACTACGTCATCGTAAGCTGACCATAGAGATAGAATCTAGCTCTATGATCAGCTTACGATGACGTAGTACCAATTACTTTGTTTATTTGGGCACAAAAATACAGCTGAACGATGTTTCTCTGCAATTGAAGGGAATAAGTTCTCTATATCTTTATATCTCTATGGCAATATTTCACTCAAATACTTGCCTATTTTGATCGGTGTTTTTTTCGAATGTCATTATTTTCATTTTCTATGTTAAGGATTTCCACCGGACATACAATTGGTTTAATATTGAATATTTAAAGAGTGGTAAACAATTAATAATTATTAATATATTATAATAGATTCGATTATGATACGCTCTCGGATTTTACAAATGATATTAATTTAAAAAATGACAGAAATAAATGAAGGAAAATAATCCAGTAAATGTTAAGAAGAAGAAGAAATCTGTGATAAAATATCCTTAGATACTTGAATAGGTCATTTTCATAGCAATTAATCATATTTAGAGTACATTATTTATGCGTCCCTAATTGATTAATTGTAATAAATGAAATTGTAATGATTAAACAATTAATTCTTGTTGTTCTTGTTGACATTTTAATTAATTCATATTTGTTTATCTACTTCAAACCTTAATGTTTTCGATGGTATTTCTTTGTCGGAAAGAAAACACTTTTCTTAATTAAAAAACGCTAACTAAGCAATCGAAAAGGGAAGATACTAGTAGTAATGGAGCGAACCGTAAAACCATAGTATTGTAAATGATCATATACCTCGGATCTTGCAACTATTTAATATTGTTTTTAAGTAGTTAAAAACAAATAACAATAATAAAAATAATGGTTGGATTAGTATGAATTATTTGATCTCTTAATTATTAGCACATCTTTGCATATGACGTTACATGTCAACAGGCATTCCCGCCACGTTTGTTATATATCTTATTTATAAAACTTATATTTCAAATTACTTTAAGATAACTTTTTGTTGTTTTAAGATTTTTATATATTCCTTTTTGGCTTCTACGACTTATAATCCGAAAATAAGTATATAGTTTTTTCATGAAAGGGAATGATACAAAATAATGTCATCGGGATGAGCAAATAGAAATGAAGAAGTCTTATTCAAATATACCTGATGGCTAGATACGCTTGCACGCAGAGTTCCATGAATCGCTTGAACCCAGAGGCCTCCATTTTCCCACCCATGATCTCTACAAACTCTGTGGTGAGCTTCATGTCCGGTTCAAACGCCAGATTCCCACCAGGAGAGCTCTCAAACATGAAGCCGAAATCTAAAAGGGGAAAAATACTTCATCAGCTAGGAAGAAAACTTTCTCTATAAGAAGATTCTCTCAATGACTCTCGTCGTTGTCATAACCCCCTCTAATTTTTTTAAAGCTTTATTGCGGCACGGTTTAGTTTTGGTCTTATTAGGTATAGCATGTATTTTAAATGACATTTTATCTATTATAAGTTCATGATGTGCAATTTTTAATAAAAACCTTAAAAAGAGAGTAACTTGAAGGTTCAAGTTATGCACTAAGATAACTCAAAATACACACATTTCGATTGACTGAACCACGAATATTGCAATTTAATATTAAAAAATCACTAAATATAAATCACTTGGGCTCTCTATGCAATAGATGATTGCGTGATCATTTCAAATTGAACGTAAAAACGTATGGATATAGGTAATAGAAGAATCGGTGTGTGTAATAACTGGTTAGTGTTTTTATGATGTACATATATTATTATTTGACGATCACCCAAAAGATTGTGATCCGAAATGAACGGTGATTTGACGTTTAACAATTACCTATTTTATTAATTGCAATGAACAATGATGATATGCTAGCTAAACTTAGGTACTCCTCATTGGGATTGGTTGCTGCATCCCTGCTTAAACGACACGTCATAGTGTGGCAAATAATAATATTGTTTAGCGTGTCTCTTAGTGACTGAGGGGAGGAACACGCAGTGCCTTCATTTCATATTAAATGATTACTTACAATAAGCCTTTCTCTTACATAATATTCGTCACTTTAAGTAGATTTATAAAATGTCAAAGGGTACATATTTTTTTAAAAGAAATAGTTGGACAGGGAGAAGCTGCAATTTATTTCGTAAGAAGGGATAGTTCGATATTATATCATAATTGCTTGCAAACCATAATATCTTGTGATTATTTTAATTATCCACGGATACCAATTTACCTATATGAATAATGTGTCCGTGTTTGTCCACCATGATATTGCCGTTGTGGCGATCTTTTATTTGTAGAATGAATCCGATGACGCTATAGGCAGCCATGGAAGTGATAAAGCATCGTCGAGCCTTCTTGTATTTCTGCCCCTCTCCAAACTCCTTAATGAAATACTGATGAAGGTCAATGTTGACCTTTCGCCCATCTGATCCCGGACTTGGCATCAGGGACGCACTCAATCACACCGCACTGTAAAAAGAAAGAGAGCTTTACAATGTGTCAACGTTTATTATTATTATACATATTTCGCTTTAACTCCTGCATATTCGGAATTATTTCTTTTTGCTACATTCCTTCAATATTATATCATATACAAAACAAATATTTATTATATTGTCGGTCTATATGGATTTGGGATTAACTAAACATAAAACAATTAGTTAATAGTGTTAATTTGAAAGCATCAAAATGGACCGCAAACCACCAAACACTGACTAAATAACAAAATTATTGTCACCACTCATGAGTTAAAATGTTATTTTTTAAAAATTATAGATAAAAATGAAATTATTTTTTAGTTAAATTTGAGTAATATAATATATATATATTCTGCTCTTGGAATTCATGTTTGGTTTGTTATTTTTTCGTCCAAATTATTATTCGATTTTTGAAGTCTTATCCTAATCACATACTATAAATTTAAGTCTTGTTTTTGAAAAGCCATTTCAAAACATAAAACAATTACATTGGGAATAGCGGAAGGGATCTGACCAAATGCATAACTATATCTATTAACATAATATGACATTAAAGCTTCGTTTATTTGTGTATAAATCTTTCTTCATTTTCATATAAAGTTGAATAATATTTGAGCATTCTTATAAATGACAATATAAGGGTTTTTTGGTTGGTTGTATGTTGTTTTGAAGCGTTTTTAAATTTTAAATACAAGCACATAATGTTCGAATTATGAAAATGGTGATTTCGGTCTTTGGTTCAAATGTGAAAAGTAATTATATTCGCATCAAAATATTATTTTATGTTTTAATAAGTTTACTATTTTCAGTACTTTTTAAATCTACTTCTCAAATTAAAATAATTGTAATCTTGTCATGCAATGTAACAAAAAATAATTTAGCACTTGAATGTCCAGATAATATTAAAATTATGTTTAAAGTACATTCGAACCACAAACTAATACTCGATTTTAATTTCTATACTTAAGGGAAGATCACAGCCATTTTTATATTTATTTATGCTACAAAACCTACAATTTTGTTGAATATCAAATTATATTTCATAAATAATATTTGTAGGTTAGATTTAGTTTTTCTCGGTTCAGAATCATCGAATTCTCTTTTGAAGAAGAGCTTCGAGTCTTCTTTTAGTTTAGAGCAGTGCACATATATATATTTTTTTGCTTTCATCGGATGTTACTTACTCCTGGGCTCGTTGCCACGACCTTGTATGGAAAGAGGAACAAATCCAGTCCTGCCTGACGAAAAATGTATTGGAAGAGCTCAATGACCTGTAGTGCCAGCATGTCCTGTCGACAATCATCTCCCACTTTAAATATGGCCGCCTGCCAGTACTCATCGCTGTGATCATTATTCGCAATGACAGACTCATCCTCCTTCTCGCTATACTCAATGCCCTTTTCCTCCAGTTGGTTGATTCCAAGCCTCCGTACTTTGAAGCGGGCGAGATATGGGGCCTTGGCCGCACTCTGCATGGGCGTACCGCTCGTACGGTCAATGTCCAAAACCAGGGCCTCGGGGTTGGAGGGAAGGTAGCATCCATGCTGGAGTACGATCTCCTGAAGTGCCTTAACGCAGGCCGTCTTCCTCTGTTGACCCTTGGGATACTCCTTAATCTTCCCGGAGACCTGAGTCACCTTCTTGAAAAAATCAAACTCTCGAGTGTAGAACTTCTTGGCTGCTCCGCTAAGGCCATTCTCGATGGCCTGTCGGAGGGGAACGAGTCGCTCGTACATTTCAGGGTCCTTCTCCAGGCCTTCCTCGTCCGTGAACATGTTGGTTTCCATGTTCCAGATGAGTTGATGGGCCACGAGGTTGGACTTTTTTGAGATGGTCTTGATGAACTCCTTAACAAATCCCAAGTCATCCCATCGTGTGGCCTGGACCAGCTGGGGGATATAGAAGAGGACGGCCTCGGAGGGGTATGAGCTGAGGACACGCACGGCGTATTGTGCCGTGAGTGGATGCGTGGGAATGGTCCTCGGACAGAGGAGGGAGAGGGCCTTCACAGGGCTACAACGCTTCCAAGAGAGGACGTAGGGCAAGAGCGATGAGTCGTTCTCGAGGGAGTCCTTCGTGAGGAAAAAGTCAAGGGCCTTGTCCAGGTGGCAGACCTCGGTAGGGTGGGCCTGGACCAGGATGGTCACCTCGTTTTCTAGGACCAAGGACTTAAAGCGGTTGGGCAGGAAGACTGCAAGGGCTGTGGAGACGTCCCAGGCGTTTCGAGCATGTTCCTTCCAGGCCTTGTCCGTCGTCCTGTTCCGGACGTCGTCCAGGAACTTCATGGCGTCCTCGTACTGGCGCCCCACGTTTCCCACAGCCGTCGAGCCATAGTCCCGGTGGGTGAGTAGACCTGAGAGGGCTTCCCGTGTCTCGATGAGGGGATTTTGGTTCGTGACGAGTGTCTCGATCTCCACAGAGAGTAGGGAGAGTATGAGCCATCGCTTCTTGGTGTAGTCCTTAACAAGTGAGTCGTTGTGTGCAAGGAAGTGCCTCTGCTGCTGTCGAGAGACAGATCGCTTGGTGAGGGTGTTTGTGTTTCCCCCGTTGGAGAGGGGCACGGTGTTCATCCAGCCACCCATGTTGTTGGGCCCCATGGTGGAGCTCCGGCCAAACTCGCTTGAAATGCTCTTGTTGTCAAAGTTATGGGTGGAGTTGAAGTTTGAAACTGAGGAGTTGAGTGCGATGCTGCCCCCGTGGAGTCGCTCCGAGACGAGGCCGTCCAAGTCTCCCACCATATGGGACTTGATGTACTTCTTGTCCGCATGCATGATGCTCCAAAACTTGAGCATGATTTGAATGTCCTCGCTGAGCTCCACCCCGGACTGAGTGGGGTACTTCTTCTCAGAGCAGAAGTAGTCCAGGGCCACGCTGTAGATCCGCTGCCGGAGGACGTTCTTAGCCAGGGACTTGGGGAGGACGTCTCCCTGGAGGAGGGACATCCCGCAGGTCAGGAGACGGAATCGAGTCCCCGCAGTGGAGCAGTGACGCGTCATGAGGGACTCGGAGGAACCCACCTTGATGGCCAGGGAGCGCTGGAGCATGAGGGTGAACATTGTGATTTGATCACGGTTGCAGTACTTGGCGATTTCGATGCGCTCTTGAATGAATCTGGAAAGACAGAGGTAAAATAAATGAATCGCACCTACTATCTTACTTACTTATCTATCCCCTTACCTAATCCATATATCATGAGGGGCCACATTGGGTCGATAGGGCTTTACCTCTTTCTTCATTTTTTCATCAGGTGCCAGAGGACTGCTTGCATGAAGGTCGTCCTTGGAAAAGAGTCCAAGATTTGCATGTTGAGCCGAGTGCCAGGCTGCAATCATCTCCTGGAGAAAGGGCATTTCCATGTCAGGCCGGGCGGAGAGGAGCCAGTTCCAACATTCCACAATGGTCTTCATGGACTCCTCCTCAAAGAGCTTGAGGGGCGCCCGCGTGATCTCGAAGAGAAGACCATCATCAATGGCGGGCTTTATCAGGATGAGAGAGGCAGTCATTTTCCACATGGCGTTGTGGAAGCCCTTCTTGCCCCTCTCCACAGAATCAGAGGATGCAGTCGCAGCCAGGAGGGCGCTTTCTCGAAGTTCTTGGAAGAAGGATTCGATGACGGGGCCTCGCTGCCCGTTGCTGCTTAGAAGCGCGGAGACGCTGGATGTGTTGCTCAGCCTCTTGGTCATGGCGGAGAGAAAGAGTGAGGCATCGATCTTGGCGGTGGAGTTGATGGGCGTGCTTCGGAGATTCCCGGTGCGCTCCAGGCCCGAGGAGAGGCTTTGAATACACTCCGATGCGAGGGAAACCCCTGCGTGGTTATAGTAGTTGTTCTGCGTGACGGTATGATGTACTCCTGGAGGTGGGACTGAACGGTTCCGGGGCCCACTCCATGGAGGTCTTGATGAACTGTTTAATACGCTGGGCAAAGTCCCGGAGGATCTCCTCTCGCTCCGCGTGAGTGTCCATGAGAATGACTCGACGCTTCATGCGACCTATTTCCACTTCCTGGTTGTCTTCGTTGTGGATGCATGACTTGAGCTGCTGGAGAGCATTCAGCATGCCAAAGAGAACGGCCTTGCTCCAGAGTAAATGGGGAAACTTGTCCACAAGCTCGCTCAAAAAACTAATGAAAGAGGACCAAATGAGGATGGTAATTAACCTTACAAATGCTTATAACCAGATGTTTCTGCGATAACTTTAAAAAACTTGAAATAACTATACACAATATTTAAAAAAAACCTTGAGATAAACGATAAAATAATGTTAATTTGCGATAATATAACAATACACGATATTACAATAAAAGATGAACAGCACACTTTATCCTTTTAGCGGTAAACAATAACCTCAGAGCAAATTATCGTTCGATTATCTACTTTCATTAATGAAATAGTACTTAAAATAGGTAGTGTATTATATTTTATCGGAAATCAATGCTTTTAACATGTTTGACTCTACATTGAAGCCTCGCCAATACATTTTTAAATACAAAACATCAACACAATGAAGAATGATTTTAAACCCGAATACTCGACCTTTCATGTTTTATCTGCGCATTCATATGTGTTTTTAAAGATTTAATAGGTAATGTAAAAAAATATTATTTATATTTTCAAACAATAAAATCTGTCAACAAATTTATTTTTTGTTGGATGATTTAATTATTACGAAACACATATTAATTATGAACCTTTTTCTTTCTATTGACTTATATAAAAGCTTTCATTTGAAAAAAAGTTAGAAAAAATGAGAACCCAAGGCATATATTGGGAATGTTCGTTTTGTTTATCGTCTTGTACCTATACTAATAAAAAAGAATTCCGTTTGTTCGTTCGTTTCCCTATATCTTCCGAAAGGTTCATTAGATCTTGACGATGCTTTCAGTGAATAATTTTGAGAGCTTTGGGAGTGTTTTAATGGGGTTGCAAACTCCCGGAAAATTCGTCATCATCATGATTATTTTATTCGCCAAAGCGTTTTTTTGTCGATTTCTTGGAATTGCCAAGTTATATTTTTATCAAATTTTCTGTGGATGAGAACGAGGTTGTAAGACGTGTTTTGTTTAAAAATACAATAAATATGGTTTTCATGAAAATAATAGCACAGAAATGTTAAAAACAAACGAACAAGTTTAAATCAGTCCTTTATAAAAGGCTCTTTACGTAAAATATAATATGTAATATTAGCTTATTGTACGTTTCAAATCCTCAATAGTAAGTGATATTAAGGAAATATATTGGTGGAAAAAATCTATATTTTAAAATTACGAATTTTTACTTACACGTCTGAGCGTTTTCGTATATTTCTATTGGGATTATTGAATTCGATAAGTAAAATGACAGCGATGGTCTCGAGATTGCGATCCCTGGACTTTGTTTTTGATTTATCTGCCATGGCCTGACAGTACTCAGAGAATAGCTTCGTCACAATGGAGGAAATGCACTCGTAGATTCCGTTTTTGTCCACTTGGATGGCTTTGTCCTCCAAGTAGTCGAATAACTTGTTGAAAGATGAGACGTCCGTTACCATTTTAAGGCGAAGGAATTCCAACCAGTAGACGGAGGTCAAATATATGATGATGGGGAACCTGAAGGCATGGGGCATTATTAAAAGATATAGAAGGTCTTTTCAAAAAGCTTATGAATTATGTGAAATTGGAAATATAATTTGTCAAATACTGATTTTAATAAAAAAGGGATTTTAGGAATGCTAGCTTTTTGATTTATTATAAAATATCTATAATTAGATGCCCAAATGGGAGTATTATGTGTAATATCTTCATATTCGATAAGGCCAAAATAGTTTATACTTTCAAACCCAAGTGGGCTCCATTATTAAGGCATCTTTATATTATTAATCAACCAATAATAAGTTTCACACTCAATGTCATAAAAATCAATCTTTAATTACATATTATTTCCAATTAATTCCTTATTCTATCATAATATAAACAAATGTGTATGAAAAAATATATTCAAACAACAAAAATTCACTCTTAAAATATTCTTAGTTCACTCCATAAAGAACGATTTAGATATATCGAGTTCTAGGGGAACGACTTCTTAAACAAAAATAATTGCTTAAGAAAAATAAGTGGTTTTGCTAAGTCTTGAGATACAAACGATTCAAATTTACAGAATGAAAAATTAACCGTTCAGTGAACTGAAGGAATTCAATAATATTCAATAATATCGGAAGCATGACAAGAGAGGGATTATATCGAATGTTTATAATCATACTTACGTGTATTTGGGTACGAGATTGACCATGACGGGTGGATTATCTAGAAGGACTAGTAGCTGGGTTTTCATTTCTTGTAGCTCAGCATAGGTGACTCCCTCCGTGGAAATGGCCTGAGTCACTTTCATGACCCGTATCTCATGTTTCTCTCCGGTGCTAAAAGTGAGTTTAGGTGCCTTGGCCGCAATTTCACTGACTCCATCATACCAGTCCTGCGGCCAGAGTCCGTTGTCATCCTTCGTAAACCCAAAGACAACGGCATAGAGCCAAAAGTCGCTGAAGAACTTCTTAAGTCGGTTGTTGGGGTTGGACAAGTCCTTGTCGTCCATGCGCCGAATGAGGACGGCAATCACGGGTATGAGGACCCCCAGGTTTCCCGCACTGTTAGAGGCCTTCAAGAGCCCGCGCTCCGTCTTGTCCGAGAGCTTCTTGACCTCCAGCCCGATGTTCACGTAGAGTTCCATCATCCGAATGAGAAAGTCGTTCAGGAGCAGGGAGCCCTGAATGTTGGCCGCAATATTCCCCAGGGCGTTGATGACTGCTCCCGAACACCGCTGATACTTGTTCCGCCGATCCGATGACGAGTGATTGTAGCCCCCATATACCGTCTGCGAGGCCTCCTTGATGATTTCCTTGAACTTTTTCATGATCTCCGTGTAAATGCCGTCGATGGACGTTCGCGAAATTGCGATGCATCCCATTTGATCGATAAGCATGGTGTCCTGTTCCGAGGGGCTCGTGTCGAACCACTGGAGCATGAACTTGAGGACCGCCTTTGTGTTTTCCTCCGAGTCCCGTAGTATGACGGCGATGTGCCCAAGTGCTAAAATGGTGTTGGCTGAGCTGAGGTTCCAGTTTTTGTCTTTGACGGTGTCTGGATGGAAGAGCCTTGTGGTCACGGCGCTGACGAGGGCGGGTATGCTGTTGTAGTCGAGGTCCAGGCTGGCCTGTAGGCAGAGACATAGGTTTTCGATGGCGCAGTCCCTCAGCTTCTCGAAGGCGATGTAGCAGGCGTTGAGTCTTTGTCTCTCCTGGAGGTGAGAAGGGGCCTGTGGTGCGGATTGGTTGCTCGCCGTGTCGGAGACGGTGATGTTGGGCAGGCGCTTGGAGGAGTCCTGGTGATGTCGGTAGAGGCGAGTGAGAATGGGCGAGGGGTTGGTGAGGAACTCCCGTAGGCAGTCGCTGCTCTGCTTGGCTAAAGAAGGAAACTTCTCAGACATCTTCCCGAGGCCTTCAATGCACACCATGATGAGGGGCATGTGGGCCAGGATGAGACGATGGCTGGAGGTGGTAGATATCTTGTCTGTCAATTTGGAGACAAGACTGTCCGCTCCTGGAAAGAGGGTAAAGATCATAATGATCAATATTCATTTAGGAATGCAGGACTCTTTATACATATTTAGAGCTGGGAGCCGAAACCCATCCATTCGATTACATTGATCTGAACCTCCATAGTTGTTGAAAAAGAAGTAGCAAAATAATTAATGATAATTAGTGTATGGACTTCAAACCAGAGCTCTGGTTGTTGTTCCGAACCAGTTTCATAGTTAATCTATGGTTCGACAAAAAGCTTACTAACTACTTTTATAGGGATTTTGGAGGTTCATTCTTGATTTCAGCTCCCGTGATTTTGTATATATATATATATTTGAATAGGAATGTCATCTACGTACCGAATTCCGAGGCGTCCACCATTAAATGCGAGGCCATAAATGACGACAAAAAATACTTATCACTATAATCTACAATTCCGTTTTCTTCTACAGAGATCGGAAATAATACATGCAAATAAAAGAAATCAAAGTAAAAACAACAACAATAACAACATAAAAAGCGGGATACATATTTAAAAAAAGAACGGAAATCTTAAGCTACGAGACATTTAAAGAAGTAAGAAGGAGAAGGATCGGACCGTTTGTCCACATACTACTGAAGGAATGTTTGTGTGTCATCATAATTAATAAATAAGCTTGCTAAAATAGGCAATACACAAATATATATATATATATATATATATTCACATCTGATTCTAGTATTCCCATTTATTTTACGTGACGTCAGATCCTTGGCTAGGGTCAATGTTTATTTCTATATAATTGAAGAGTGACTTCACGTTCACTCATGATGAAGAGTCCTTCCTGAAGAAGAGGATCGGCAGAGTTATCATTTGGGAATTGAAAGTCATATCAAAAGGTGGTTAGACAAATCAAACAAAGATTAGTATAAATAATCATAGGATTACTTCAGGCAAGTAGTTATGCATTTGCCAAATAAATATTTTTCGTGTATTAAATTCGAAACTAAGAAATGACTATACAACGGTCCGAATATATTATGTAGAGGGAAGTAATATTCCATTAGTATAGAATACAAAGGGGAAGTATGTATTATAATGAGAAGAATCTATTATTTCTATTTCTTAAGTAGGTTTTAACTTCTTCCCATGAATTCTTTTTTTTTTTACCTTTTTCATCTCTTGTGACATACACCAAAATATCCACGCAGACGGCATTGGTCTGCACGTTGAGCTTAAACTTGTTCACAATGGGCTTCTCCGGAGAGGAGGCGTTGGGGGGATCCTCAGCTTCTCCGCTCGCCTCCGAGTCCTTGCTTTGAAGCTCCGTTTGACCCGAGAGAAAGAGCTTCTTCACGAATATTTGGACGTCCTTAATGAATGAGGAGGAGAGGCCTAGAAAAAGGAGGAGAAGGTATGCTGAGGAGACTGCGGCTGTTGAAGGACCTCACACTCACCATGGGAGTTGTGGAGAACCTCTCGCAGTGCGGATATCATGGTCAGGCTCACGATTTCGGAAAAGGTCTTGTATGGAAAATGCTTCAAGGACTCCTTGTAGTTGGAGCCTTCCGTACATAAGGAGTCTAGAAAGTCCAGGACGTCCTTGTTTAAGGTTACTTTGACGAGGCGAAAGAGGGACTGAAATACATAAAATAAATAGTTAAATAAAAAACTTGTCAAACATAAAAGATTAAAAACATTCAATACATGGAAGTATTATAATATTACTTAATAAATACATAAATAAAAAGGGGAAAGTTTATATTTTATGCCGAGAGGATGCAAACATGAGAGATGTCTTGCATAACGCTTATATCAAATCAAGGACCTTGTCCAAAATATACAGCCCCAGTTTAATATTATTCATTCCTGACGATCTCAAGGGATTTCAAATAAATCATTTCATGGGAGAAAATTCATCTATTACAATCTATCAATTATTTACATGATTAATGTAACATTGCATTTAACGCAATTCATTAATGTGAAATTGACTCATGTAAGCTTCCAGTGATGTATACTATGACAATAACGTCAATTCCTTCCTATTTAAAGAAAAAACCGATATTTCCCTTCCCGTTCTCCCCTCTACAAGGACATCATCAAAAGACTTTTAAAAAATTTCAAGGATTTTAAATAATTAATGTTTTAATACGTTTATTGGAATTTTTATAATGTTTTATCAGTTTTAATTATAGTTTTTTTTAAATAATAGTATGTTCATTTGTGATGCTTAAATTTTAAACTAAAATGTTTATTCATGATTAATTCGCATTAGCATCACTTTACCTATATATATTTTCTTTGTTTTATATATATATATTTATATGAACTGTGTCATTAAAAACAAACAAATCTGTTGTGAAGTATTTTATTTTTATATTATTAATATCAGTTTTTAACGAATTAATTATTTTATTATGATTCTCCCCTATTCCTTACCTCAATGTTCTCTGGTGGAAAGGAGAGTTTGTTTTTGCATGTATCAAACATCCCATGGGAGGTGCATGTCTTCGTGAGGGGTGCCTGTATCTGATGAAAGGAGGATCCATACTTATGAAAGAAGTAGTTAGTGGGATCATAGGGCTGAACAGACTGCTGACTTTGAAAAGAGAGTTTCTTTTGGTAGGAGAGGTTCTGACGGTTGCTCTGAGAGACCATGAGATCCGCTCGAAGAGAAGGACGGAAACTATGAGCGAGGAAGAATGTTATATTATTATTATTAATATTTCCATGGTTCTTTAATAGCAGCAAATTATTAGTAAAAATGTGGGAGTTTTGTACCTTAGATCTACAATGGCATCTGAGGAATGCGAGCTAATTATGTCTCGGTGATTTTGAAAAGTACGAGAGAGAGATTTGGGTATAATCGACCTATAAGTAAAGGCAGTGGATACAGTGCAAAGTAAACATATGGTGAGAATAATAAGAGTATTAAAATACATATTAATTAAATAAAAAAAACGGCAAAAACAGTTTTAGTGCGTGGATTTCAAGGTAGTATTTAAAGAATATGATTGTCGCTAGGGAGGAAGACCCTTTGTCATGAATATATGCCCGTCAAAGGGAAATAAAAAACGAGGAAAGGTTTTTTTAACAATAAGATGATATTATCATTTAGTGCTCTATTATATTTTTATCTATACTGTGAGATATTTATCACTTTAATACAGGCTTGTGAGCGTTCAGCTTTTATTGCGTTCAGCGTTCAAAAAAATTAGCGTTCCGTTCAATGTTTTTGCGATCAGCGTTCCGTTAGCGTTCAGCGTTCAAATATTTAAAAAAGAATTTCCAAAAAAGTACTGCGTAGTGATGACGTTTTTTTTTTTTAGAAAAGAATTTCCGAAAAAAGTACTGCGTAGTGATGACTTTTTTTTAAAGAAAAGAATTTCCAAAAAAAGTACTGCGTAGTGATGACTTTTTTCAAAAGAAAAGAATTTCCAAAACAAGTACTGCGTAGTGATGACTTTTTTTATTTTTAGAAAAGAATTTTCAAAAAAAGTAATGAGTAGTGATGACGTTTTTCCGAAAAAAGTCCAAGAAATGTTTGGAAAAATTGAACGCTGAACGCAAAACTCTTTTTTTTTTTGCATTCAACGTTCAGCATTTAAAAAAAAGTTGCGTTCCGTTCAGCGTTCCGTTCATTGAACGTGCGTTCAGCTGAACGCCGTTCAATTTTGCGTTCCGTTCACAAGCCTGCTTTAATATAAAGAAATATAACGATTACATTGATCTAACAGCCTACATACATTCAATTTAATATTTAGAAAAACCCCACGAAAATACAGATAAAATAACAAAAAATAACTTTTTTGAACAGTTGTGTAAAATGGATAAACTAAAATGACCTATTTATATTGTATATTTACAATGTAAAACAAACATTTGCATTGATAACAATAGAGACTCCGAAGAAAAAATATATATGTAATCGAGCACGATTGCTGTGTTCATAAAGACTTCAAACAGGAGTTAGTTAGACCTCCTGATCGTTTTGTATGAAAAATTTGTCATCTATATTCTTAAAGCATATGAGTGTTCCAGCGTAATATATTCATGACGTCATGTCGAACAACCAATAAATAGGTTCTTCTTCATTTACTACCTTGTGGATGTAAGAGTCAAACTAATTCGTATTATAAGCAGGCTTGTTGATCGGAGTTTTTTCTGATCGGCGATCAATAGAGATATTTGATCGTTGATCGGAGTATCGCAAAACGTCCTGATCGTTATATCTTTTGATCGTAAGGAAATCACAAAAAATGGCGATCCGATCAATTTGTATAAAATAACTACAAAAAAAAATTGTTTCTAATAAATATTTTTGAGACAAACCCTACATTTCTTAAAACTTAACTAGCTGTCAAATTGACCAAAATCCATTCCAACAACTAATATTTATTTAGAAAACACAAAATACAGACTAATACTAATGGAAAAAGCCAGTGTGCGCTATCCTGATATATTTTTTGTCCTAAAATATACAGACAGGCGACTATTTAGAAGTCATTGTTTTGGAGCTCATAGGCTATGGGAAACATTTATTCTGGCATCTCCTGTCTTTAAATATGCAGACATATGTCAATTGTGGAGCCAGAGTGTTGGAGCTCATAGGCTATGAGAAACAATCATTCTGATATTTTTGTCCTAAAATATACAGACCGGCGCATATGAAAAGTCGTTATTTTGGAGTTCATAGGATATGGGAAACATTCATTCCATTGCCATATAAAGATGAATACTTATAAGGGTTTGACTTTATATACATTTAAATTTTTACTTAGAATTAGTATTACATAGGTAATTTTTTTCTTGATCGCAATTAAATTGATCGGATCGCTGATCGGAAAAATCCCTGATCGTTATATCGCAAAGAATTTCTGATCGCTATTTTTGATCGGATCGCTATTTTTTTCCTGATCGGTCACAAGCCTGATTATAAGTAGTGGTGAAGAGGCCAATTGATTGTATGTCATGCCAACACTTTCAACACTTCTTTAAGCCTTGTGTTATTTTGTTAATCAGCATCACAAACAGGATATTTTTTATTTGATAAGATGATATTATGATTGGGTGAGTCTGTTTATTATTAAGTTTTGGGAGCGTGAGGATATTTTCTGCGTGACGAATGATAACCTGTCTATGAGTAAGTGAGGGGTGTGTCGATGAGTTCGATGAGCCTTGCTCCTACACAGAGGAGAGGACCCGCCACGAGATCCCTGGGAGGAGGAATGGCCCCCAACAACCAACTTATCATCCAAAGAACCCTGTTTCTTCCTTGGGAGGAGGGATGAAGAATTTATAAAAAGGCGACTAATTATTATTAATTACGTCAGTTGGAGCCACCGACCTATATAATAATAATAACTGGATGCTCATCAGAGAAGGAAAATTGACACGAACCTAAAATGGCTGCACCGCTAGATGAAATAATTTTATCTTTTGGAAAAAAGTAATCCTAAAATAAATTCCATTGATGCCCACTTGGGGCTTCCTACTTTGACCCCTCAAGGAAGCACTCCACTTCCTTCTTTCTCTTCGTTGTGTCATCGACTTTAACACTAGAACTACACCAAGGGGTCATTTTTGACATTTTTACAGTTTAAAACTGGGATTTTTGGGCTCACAGATATGGCCGAACTCTGATTTTTCATGCAGCTGTTTATTTTATGTTATGTATGACATAATAAAGTTGTGCATTTGTAGCTTCATTGGTAACTAAGAAATGGAGCAGATTCAAAGAAACGCAGGCATTGCCAAATTGTCAATTGTATTACAGTAAAACTTTCAATAAATGTACCGTATGTGAATGCTCTGTTTGTGGAAAATGTAGTAAAGTTACAGACACAATTACCAAATACAAATGTCTCAATTGATTAGAAGAAAAATAATATATATATATGTGAATTTAATGTTCTTAATATTTTAGATGTAAATATAAACTTATGAATAAAACTATTAAATTTATTATATGGTCATTAATGACCCCTAATGGTTGTTCAAGGGGGTGTTCAACTGACTGGTAGTTCTAGTGTTAAGAATATATATTATATTTTGTCATAAAGGCGACTTAAAATGGCTGCCATTAGTTTAATATTGATCATTTTCCTTTGTTTATTATTGAGTCTATATTGCATCTAGTTATTATAATTTAGATCAGTGGATTCAACTCATGACTAACCATCATGTCTAAGCACTCAGAATGAATAAATGAGTCGAATGGACTCGTCATGGCATGCTTAAGACAAGAATAAGATCAATTTAATTCTTGCAAGGATAAAATACATAAGATTTCTTAAAATTGAATATAAAGAAACCATATATTTTATATGCTAGATGGCTATAAACTACTATCAAGAAGATACTAATTAAACACACACACTCTTCTATACATTTCGAATAATGATACTTCAAGCTACTTTCAATGCAATTAACAAATATGTGATTTATATTTCGATGTGCTCACGAAATAATAACTGTAAAAAATAATGTAAATAAAATATGTTGTTTCTAATGATGGAATTTAATTTCGAGTGAGTGAATCCAAAAATGTTCATTTGTGTATACACCTAACTAAGGTATAATGAATACAAGGTAAGCTTATTCCATGTTTTAAGTGATAGTGAAACGGCAGGTATCCTATTATAATTTTGACTTCAACAAAAAATATTGGAGCTTGCCGGGTGTTTATAATGACGTCACATGGGCAAGCGAAAAGTCAGCTCTCTTGGCAATATGAACGTACCTTGTACCAGGCAAAAGATATTCCGGTCACCTTATATATTAATAAAACATTAACAAGATGAGTTACGAATTTGAATAATAGATATATAAGATATAGAGAGCTGATTCCCTTCAATAGCAGAGAAACATCGTTGAGCTGACTCTGTGTGTCCACTATAAACAAAGTAATTTGAACTACGTCATCGTAAGCTGATCATACAGGTAGATTATATCTCTATGATCAGCTTACGATGACGTAGTATAAATTATTGTTTATATTGGACACACAGATACATCTGAAAGGAATCAGCTCTCTATATCTTTATATCTCTATGCTTTGAATCAATGCATAAGGAAACAAGTGGATCTGGACCTTATTCTGTGCAAGTTTGGACTTGCTCAATCAGTATTCGAAGAATCTCATTCGGTTTTTAATTAATTTTCAAAGTGACCCCACCCGGTATTTCAATATACCTTGCTAATAACGACATATATATACAACCTCGGAGACTTGGGCTCCATTGTAATACCTAAAGTTAGCAAAATCGCTTTTGTTATAGTTTTTGACGGTGGAAATAGATGAAGGGCCCTCACAACGGGCTTTGGGGGGAAGAGTTTGTTCAAAGAAAGTCCTCGGAGTGACTGAATCTTCCAAGGGCCCGAGATGTTCCAAGGAGAACGGGGATTACGGTACATATAAGTTTTTCTGTAAGAAAGATATAAGAAAATAATAAATATTAGTGACATTATAACTAAAATAGACTATTAAAAACTGTTATTAAATTGGTTTGTATCATTACAACCTCTTTTGGTATTCGAGTTTATTTATTATTGTAAATATGTTAATTGTATTAACATTAAATATGTGACCCATTATATATATATATATATATAAATAATAGAAAACCCGATTTTTTTTCTCAATTTCATAAAAGCAGGGAATCAAATACAATCATAGATCTGAGTAATAATTATTTGCAGAGACTATACCAGCATAACTAAATATGTGAAAAACATTAAGATTCTTAGGTTGATGTTATCGACATATTCCCTTTGATGTAAGTAGATATAATAATATTATTAATGCAATCTTATAGGAAATACATAGTTTATGAATTAAAAATAATGTCATGCTGTTTAAGTTATTTTTTATAAGAAAGTGTCATACATTCAGATAAGCAAACTCAGTGTTGAGGGATTCATCAAAACTATTGAAGGGTTAAAAGTAATCATTAAAAACGGATGCATCGAGCATGTTAGGGCCAAATATAATGTATATTAAGTAAATATAATCCTCAATGGCATATGTGTTGCATCGCTATACCTTTATACTAGTTGCCTTCTAATCATAAAAAAATAAAATTACGTATGAATCTCAACTATTATAGAAACATTTCAAACTATTTATTTTTTGAAGTTTTTAATTAAATATAAGTATTTTTACTGCCATCGGATGCTCTCTATTAGACAAAATATATATTTCAGTTACGTCTCTAAGATAACATATTAAATTAATATAGATTTATTCATATGATTCATCGCACAAATTCCCAGGTTTTTAATAACACTACCCACTTTATTAATTCCCTATTTTATAAGATGGGTAGCTATACATTGTACCTACAATGTTGAACAGTAAAAAAGGTTGAAGTAGTAAATAAGCCCCTTACCACTGGTATTCTCGTTCTGCGCCTCTCTTCCTGCCTCAATGAGTTTAACGAGGCTCTCCAAGAGCCCCATCTGTGCCTCAAAGATCTCAAATCGGTGCTCCGGACAGTGCACTGCGATGTCTGAGAGAAGTGTGTTGAAGGAAAAGGAAAATGACTCAGCCACAGGGATTTCTGGAAAAGAGAAGACATTTAATGAGAATAATATAGAACGGTATCATTCACTGCCAACTGGATTCACCCCAGGACATGACCATCACCAAGTATTTGATCATTTTGCTTCACTTATTAAGCATTATAAGGCACTATTGTGCCAATGTTAAGGGACTCAAAGGGAACATTTTAAAGTCCTGAAAAAACGCAGAAAATCCATTTTTCTACTTTCAAAGGCGATAACTCCCTTCATAGAACTTAATCATTTTTTCTGTACATCAAAATACTTAGCATACATACAGCTTTATTTAACGTAAAATACACTATTATATTATACACTATAAAAAAATAATTATTGTTGATAATGAAACAGTTAAAATGCACTTTGGATCGTACTTAAAAATGGGTTCCATGCCAGGCCACACATTCTTTTTGCCCAAATATCATTTATGAGGAGACCCAATTGATGGTTTCTATGAATAAAAAGCATTTAGAGTGGGGGATCTATGTGGAATCATCGCCAAACAGGACTTTAAATACAGGGACTGTTGAACATTTGTATTAGAATATTCCTGTGATTGGAGTTCTGTTTGGTGATGATGTCACTGAGATTATTATTTATTGAATGAAGCCGTACAACATGCAAGCCTACACATCCCATTCCGCCCAACAATACATTCCACTCACTTCCGTCCGGTGACTTCCGCACTTGGATTTTAGTGATGTGAAGCCTGGAGATGACCTGGAGGAGATGCGGCACAATCCTCTCCTTCCAGGCGCCCTTGGACTCCAGGAGGAATATCCCCAAGGCGATGAGGGCGTCTTGGTTCTTCTCTGAGAGCGAAAGGGCGTTTTCCGAAGGGCATTGTGAGAAAAGGGGATCCCGGATGCGATCCCAGGGCACGTCTTGGATCTTGGCCAGGCTCCGGGCCAGGGATAAAATGGTGGAGCGGTAGAGTTGCAATGGATCCGAGTCCAACATAATGGTGAAGGGGAAACCCTAGGAGGAGGACGACGTCTCGATGATGAATCTCACTCAGACACTCAAGACAGCAGTTTGTTGTTATGATGATGATGACAACTGAGAGGCCTGCCCCCTGGTGATCAAGTCCTTATCTATCTCACACTCTCTCCACTCACTTCTTCTCCTCTTCAAATGTCCTTACTTCCATAGATTGCTCTGTAGGGTATCATCAAAGAAAATATAAAAGAACTTTTATATTTTCTTTGGGTATCATCATAAAACATGTGATTCTTCATCATAGTAGTAGTTGATAAAGGTCTTATGCCGCCAAAGGGAGGAAGTTATTAGAGAATCCTTCAATTGTTCACTTCAAAAATGTTTATTGACGTCTTTTTGGGTTCTATTTTATACAAGCTTGTGAACGGAACGCAAAATTGAACGGTGTTCAGCTGAACGCACGTTCAATGAACGGAACGCAACTTTTTTTTAAAACACTGAACGCAAAAAAAGAGTTTTGCGTTCAGCGTTCAATTTTTCCAAACATTTAAGTATTTTTTCTGGGATATAAACAAGGGGATGAAATATTATGAGAAGAACTTATAAACTACTCTCCCAAGAACTCTAAAGAATAGTGAAGCACTTTAAAAAAAAAATTGAATGACCTTTTTTCATTCATTCTTATTACAAAATAATAAACTAAAGTATTTAGGTATGCAACTATGAGAAACGAATGAGGAATTTTTCGAAATACTCTTTTCTAAAAAAAAAACGTCATTTTTTTTCGAAAATTCTTTCTAAAAAAAAACGTCGTCACTTTTTTTGGAGATTGTTTTCTAAAAAAACCGTCATCACTTCTTTTCTAAAAAAACGTCGTCACTTAATTTATTTTGGAAATTCTTTTCTAAAAAAAGATCCTCTTATGTTGTGAATATAGACGTTCTGCGGACCTCAGGTTGGGAACCCCTGGGTTAGATCCAATCAACAATTTTTATCATTTGAAAATTGGTTCGGGCTCATTTTTATTATAAAAACCCTAAATAGTACTTTCATTTTTCAAAATTACACAATGTTATTTTTAAAATATTTGAACACTGACGCTAACGGAACGCTGAACGCAAAAACATTGAACGGAACGCTATTTTTTTAACACTGAACGGAACGCTGATTGCAAAAAAAGCTCAACGCTCACAAGCCTGATTTTATTTGAAATAATCATCAAAACTAGGGCTACCACTTAATATTCAGTATTTTTCCCCCTACCAATCATGTTGTATTTACAATACAGGTTGGATTCAACAGAATAAATATATTGCAGGTATCGGTAGCAAGCTATTCACAATGTGAATAGCTATATTGTTATATTATATTTTTACAAATCTCTCGATTGAATAAAATATCAGATGATTTGGTAGAGGTCATTGTGTAGTTCATTTTCAAAAAATCAAGATAGTTATTGAATTTGCCGATTTAGGACGATATTAGGAATCGATAGGTTTCATTGTGTAAATTATTTACGAGAAATCAAGATACTGATTAAAATTTACCGATTAAAGACGATGTTAAGAATCGATAGGTTTTGTTGTGTAATTTATTTACGAGAAATCAAGATACGCATTAACAATTATCATACGATCGATAGCAGTATTCGTTAGCTTGTTAAAAGTTACAAATGATCGATTTATGTGTAATAATTATATCGTCAATTTTATTAACCGACAGTTTTGATTTTAATGATATCAAATATCACTAGCAATTGTATAATTTTGTCAATAGATAGCAATAAATTAAAGTTTATTTATTAAAAATGAATTGCAGTCCCTCTAAATTTAGTTATAATATAATGTTTGAATGACTATTTTCAATCTTTTCAAAATTCCTTTTACTTGCCAATAAGTATGGAATTTGTTTTTATTTATTTACATATTACTCTCTTTATACTCATTCTGATTACTTTTAAGCATTAAAAATTGCTATAGGATATTGATTTAATTATTTGCCAATATTATATTTTTTCTTTCCGAACAATTATAAATAAATATTCTTATTTAATCATAAATATGCAATTGATAATTTCATTTTTTTTTAAATATGACATTCAATTGAATGAGATAATCCAGAAATCAGAGCTGCGACTACCAAATTTAAATTGGTATTCGATACTACCGACAGTAGATTTCAAATACCGAACCGATTATACGATATTCGGTATAAACTACCAATACCGTGCCGATTGACAATCTTGTGTGAAGAACTTGAACTTTGCAAAATAAATAAACAACTACAACTTATAGTATTATAGAGCAGATACATAAATATACATTCAATATAAGCACATGCTATGCGTTGAATACTAGAGTACCTGAAAGTGCATTTAATATCGGACAATAAGAGACAGTAAATGAAAAAAAATCTATGGCCTTCCATTTCCTACAAATCCGAGTATATATATAATTTATATAAGATTAGTATCTATTGGATTTCAAATAATCTCTAATAAATTATAAAAATTATGTATTTAATTGTCCTGTTATAAATTGTCCGATATTAAATGCATATGAAGAAGTCACAGACCAGATAAATAAATAAATTTCTTTCTCTTTCTAATCTACCGTACCGAATATCGATCGATACCGTAGATATATAATAAAATCTACAGGATACCCATCGGTAGAAGGTATACACCGAATATCGAACCGGCGGTAGATTTTTCTACCGAATCCCAGCTCTGCCAGAAATATACTATAACAATATCCAATAACTCCTTAGCATAATTTATACATTTATGTTAGGTAATGATGTAAGAGTTATATTGGAAAGTTATTACCTCCGCCGAAGGAGGTATTGTTTTCACTGGCGTTGGTTTGTTTGTTAGTTTGTTTGACAGCAGAATAACTCAAAAAGTACCGAACGGATTCGGATGAAACTTTGTGGAGTTGTTAGAAGTGTCAAAAGGAACAAGTAATTAAATTTTGGCATCTCTGAGTGCAGAATTAAGATGCAAATGAGCTAAATACTAATAAATATTTCAAGTTAGCCTACTCTGACAATAGATGTCGCTGTGCTGTGAAATCGGGTGCCGGGAGCGTCTTCCTCTCGGAATTTTCGTCGAGGGGAACCCTCCCCCGTCCCTCTACGCCGCCCCAGTCGTGAAAAATCCGCCTTGGAAGGCTCATAAGGACCCCGTGACGGCGGAGGTTTGCACTCTCTGAGTGTATATATGCCTCTAGTTCAATTTCTAAAGTAAAACAACAACAACAACTTTATTCCATGACTTATTTATTTAATATTATTTACACAAAATATACGTATGGGTTACATAATTCAATATATACATTCAAGTTCATAAGTACATAATGTTAAATAACAAACAGACAATACTTATTTGCACTTCAATACAAATATATGTAATCGATTCTATTGATTTATAGTGATGATACAATATTAATCCGAATATATATTGGACATTTGTAAATATATATATATATATATATGTGTGATAACTTGGACAAAGAGTCTAAATCTTTGAATACTTCCTGAAGTCTCCATATCTGAAATCGAATTAAAATGCTATAACATGATTCAAAGCTGTAATGAAATCAAAACTACGACAGGTTTGTTTATAGAAACTTTTGAAACTTAATAATATGAATATAATCAAATTGTTCTCTATGATTTAAATATATATTTTGAAGATTTTCATGCCACAAATGTGAAGAAAAACAATAACAATAGAAACATTAATTATTATTTGTCTGCTTTAAAGCACTAGTTGAATCCTTATTAAGGATACTAATTTATCATGATAAGATTCCAGTGTTTACATATATTCGCCAGAATTGATTTTGTCCACAAGATATGACAATATAGACTCGGATTGAATCTCTGCCTTTTTATTGACCTCCAACATGTACTCGATCTGGGCCGTAAAGAAGTCATCCATGTAGGGTCGACTGAGAAGGCTCTTACACTTGCGAACATCTGCCTCACTCAAATCCAATAGCTGTAAAGAGATACTTAAATTTAATTTAAGCAATTTGAAATGGTAGATATTTTATTTTCTCTCTCTCTCGTTCAAACATCATCATTTAAAAAAAAAAGTCCATGAATACTGAGAGGTAAATTACTAGAGCTTTTAAAATTGAGACTAGTGGAACCTTTATTATGATTGTTGGCATTGATACTGCTGTTTGTTTAACATTAATCAAATAAAGTTAGTATTTGACGTCTTTGTGTAATTACAATAAAATGCTTTTTTGTGTTAACAAATTTATTCAAGTATTATGTAAAGTCATGAATATTTTCAACAGAAAGACATTACATTTGAAAAACAAGTGATCCTATTAAAATGGTACATTATATTATTTGTCACTACCAAATATTTATTAAATTTTCGGTGAATTTAACGTTTAAAAGATTGCATTATTCCACTACAAAATACCGGCTGTAGAGATGATTTATGTTAATGAATGGAACAGCATAACAAAAATCAATAAACTTTGCCTCAACAGCCTTCATGAAGAAAAAGTATATAAAAATGTAACTTTATATTATTTGTATCTTTTTATTCATCAAGGATGTTCATCCTTTATATACAATATTCCTCTGTATTTTTGAATTATGATTTTGAAAGAACTAGAACTCCATTTTATCAAAAGACATTCCTATGATAGTGATTACCTGATCCGACTCCATTAGTTCGAAATCCGTGGGATGTACTCCGATCCACTTGAGAGCTGGAACACACATGTTCTCGCAGCACCATGCCATTGAGAGGGAGCCATACTTGTATACAAACATAATGTCCATGCCATAGGGATCGCCATCCACCAAGGCAACATGGGAATCTGAAATATATAAGAGGAAACTAATTTTGAGCAACAAAATTCAATAACATGTCGCTAAGGCAGTAGAGAAAATATCCATACAAAGAGCAACAAAAATAATATATCTTACTTTAAACCGATATATATTCGATGAAGAAGCTGTCGCGTATTAACGTCCGGTACCCCTTGGCTGTCATCAGAATAATTTGCCCGTCCAAAATACTCATTAAATTACTATTCACCAGCTTCTGAAAAATGGCATCCTTTTCGACAATGAGGCAGATCCTTGCGTTGGACCTCATGTGCTGGATACCAAGGACATTATCTGGAACGTTGGCTAAGTAAGGCGAATGATAAAAGGTTGGATACAATAAAGAAAGGGAATTGAATCCTTACTGACTGATTTCATACAGTCGACCTCATGGTGTCGATCTGGATCCATGAAGTGGAAATCCCCATAAATGAGTCCCTTGGAGGATGTTAGAATATGTAGATCAAAGCGGGAAATTTGAACCATGGAGGATATTGTACAAATGGCTTCAGTTAATTCCTCTGAAAAAAGGGGTGGGGATAATCAATTATTTAAAAAGGTAAATATGTAAATGCAAATAATACATTATATGGTAAATAAAGGAGAAGGCAGGCCAAGCTTGGACACACCAGGCATGCTCAAAAAGCCTTTTGTTCCCTGTCCATTGGTGAAAGGCCATCAATAAACTATGATCCACATCATTTATTGGAAAATTCAAAAACTTAGAAATATAGCAAAATGGGGACTTAAGTAAAAAAAAAAGTTGCTAAGAAGTATTCGTTTTGCACGTGAAGGAATTCATAAGATTGTTTTAAACTGTTATATTAAAGTCCACAAAGTGTTTGTGTGTTATTGTCTCAGCAAGAATTGTTTCTTTTTAAATTGAAAAATTTAATTTAAACCATGGCAAGTTTGAACATTATAGCGTATGATCCCCTTTATAGACGTATATTTACCGTGCAATAGACAACTAGATGAGGGAGCGCCTCACTCTACGGTGTTGGTGGACTATCTAACTTTGCTTTCAGCGATTCAGTGACAACATCATCAAGCGGAATTATGTTTCTTTGATATTTATCCCCTCCCTTATCTCCCTTACCGTAATATTTTTGAGGAATCTGAATTAAAACTAACTAAAGCTAAAGATAGGTTTGTACAGAGTATTAAAAAAGTAAACTAACTGCGCCATTATTGCCCAAATATGCTCCTAATATGATATAAGTTTGGAGGATTGGCATGATGTACATACTAAAATAAGTATATTCCGATTATTCCTGAGTACGGTGGATTTTGCTTAAAATAAGATAAGACAATTCTTATTGGTATGAAAGTTGAAAGAACGCCCAAGTTTGCTCTATATTCAAATATACTATGAATTTAAATTATTAATCACATAAGACATTAATTGGGGGAAGATTTGTTAATGCTAATTAATTGTTTACAAAACTACAATGGATCAAAACATTCTGCTGTCTACACACAACAATGACGATATAAGGAACGGCATGATGTTGGGTGTCATTTTTGGGGTTTCTATTTGGGATTCAAAGTTGAGAGGCAGACATGCAAATCTATAGCGAGGCTATGGCATAAAATAATAGACATTAACTAAGTTTATGTGTTAATGTCATATTTAAAAACAAAATAGCGTGGCTATACGTTTCTCAATTTTGTTGAAAATTATTTCAAATTGATTTATTTAGGTCTTACTTTGATTTTTAAAGTCCTTAGCTCTTTGGTAATAAAGATCCCTCTGGGTTGACCAATTGTTCTCCATTAGAAGCTTGAGAATCATTTGAAGCACTGATACAATCTTCACATATTTTGCCCGAGATCCTCTGCTATGAAATGCAGTTTTAACGAGCCCCAGAGCCATAAGGGAGTCCTCCACAGGAACTATGCCATATCCTGGGTCAAAATATACATAGCTCCAGTTCTGAAAGAAGATATTCAGATGGAGGTTATAAAAATGATCACTCTAATACTAGTGTTCAGCGATTCACAATCAAGAGAAGACCTCTGTCATATTAAACCAATTGTTCCGTAAAATGATTTTTTTGCATTTTGATTCAGAGTTCTATTGATAAAAGTTTAAAATTGCTTCATGACTCAAATTGGTTTAGAAATATCACCTATTCATAGAGAAATGATATTTTTGTTGCTTATAGTGATTCATATTAAGAAGCCACTACATTAAAAAGGGCACTGAGATACGATAATTGGAACCACTTTGGCTCGAAGGCAAAAGATCATTATTCTCCCTTACATACTGTTCTTGCCAGGGTTGTGGATCGAACGAAAAAACGAACGCCGTTCGCGAACGCACGTTCAAAATCGAATGCCTGAACGGAATATAAATAAACGGACGAACGGATTTTTTGGGTTGGCGTTCGTCTGTTAAATTTATATTGTTTTCAAAAGTGTGGACGTTTTTTTATATATAAGAGGTTCAATCTATGTTCTTCAGAAAAAAGTGAGGACTTTTTTTTACAAAAAGAAGTGAAATTGGAATTACTGCAATTGATTCTGGAATACAAGTGAGGACTTTTTTTTAAATAATTGAATTTTTCAAATTTAAAATAGGAAATAATTGATATTTTTTAAACAACGGACGAAAGCCAAAAAGAATGGGCGAACGCTAAAAATTGAACGGACAAACGTTAAAAAATTGAACGGACGAACGCTTGAACGGATTTTTTTTTCAAATCGAATGGACGAATAGACGAACGCTAAGGTTGCGAACGCCGACAAGCCTGTTTCTTACTAAGCGATTATAGTAATTATATTTTGATTTCCAAAAACAAAGAGTAAAACACTCTTTCGAATCTGGAAGGGAACTATTAAAAACAAATATTCTTAACCAGATGTCTTGAATCCGCTCTATCAAAAACTATTTTAAGACTCATGATTCGGAATCTCTAAAGTATATGACACTTTTTTAAAATATATTTAAATATTTATACCCTTCGATTGGGTGCATAGAAGGACGCATCCTCTCCTCTCATGAGGGCCTCGATTTGCTCAATCAGAAGAGACTCCACAGACTCTATGGCCACTCCTCGACGCTCATCCGGGTGAGTCCCTCTCGAGGACTTACAATGGAAGGACTCCCTTCATTCACAGACTCCTCGGATTCCCGGAGAACTCCGATCGTGTCCCAAAAATAGGCCAACTTCTCTTGCTCGTATTCGAAGGTTAAGTAAGCCTCATGATGATGTTCTTGGTGTTCAGCATCTAGGGCCTCCATGATTTCATCCTCTTCATGGAAGACATCGTAATGTTCCTCCTCTTCGAACTCCATGGCAAATGGACTAACCAGTTATCGTAGCCAAAATACTCACAGAATATGTCTTGATTATTTTTAAATATTTGCGTAACATTACAAGAATGTCTCGCAACCTATACTTTATTCTATAAGTCAAAATAAATTCCTGTACATTACATCAGAGCCTTATAGGACTTTGCATTACGTTACATCTTTTTCTGGAAGCTTTTGCTGTTTTAAGAAAGGATGTCGGGAAAATGATATTATAAAGAATTTATACGCAGTCTCACTTCTAGCGAAGACTTAGCCCTTCAGAGATTCATTGAGTTATTTCACAACTTTGCTATTAACGAGGATATAGCGTCATATCCTGAGGATGTGGAAACCTTTGAGCCTTTGGAAGAAAAATATTTTTGAATTTGTGAGTCGTGAAAATTATGGAGAGCCGAGCTTATATCATTCGAATACTAGATTTACTGTTGTGATTTTATTCTTGAATATTAATGTGACGTCATCAATAACGGTGATTAAAAAATATGCTAGTGAACAAACCTTATCTTTAGTAACTTTGGAGGACACTGACTCGAAAGTGGCCAAGATTTTGTCTGTATGTATTAAGACACCTCACTTTACTCATTTCAGGAGTCGAGACCGTCCCAATCTCCCAGGTAGGATGGAAGGAGGGAGCGAGGGATCTCCGACTTGTTTGGAGTCGAGGTCAAAATACTTTCATGGTATCGACAAAGTAGAGTCAGCATTCCGGAAGGCAAAGATTGAATACACAGATTCTCGATTTTGATCATTGGAGGCTCTCTTAATTGATGATTGTTGATTGTGACGTCACTCTTCACTCTTTCTTGATGTTTATGCATGTATATAGGTTGAGTATTTAGTTGTGTCTTGCAAAAAGAGTTCTTTAGCTGTCTATCAATGCAGATGGTAATTAAATCCCATATTTTTATCATGAAATAAGGCGAGTGATGTGACATTAATCGCACTTTCTATTTCATGGTAAAATATATAGGTATTAAGAAGTCCCACTATCTCTTATTTTATTTTTTGTCCCTGTCTGTCCCCAGCAATGAAAAACTATCAAACACCCCGATAATAAACGCCACCCGTAACAGGACTACCACCTCCCAGACAATCACCCCCGGGCATTTACCTCCAGTGCCATTAAAAATTTATCTTATCTCTTGAAGTCCACTCATTAGGTTTACCATGTTTTCTTTTGCATAAGTGATTAAAACTTATGTTCCTAATATCGGTCATATGTTTTATATGACCGATATTATGAATATAGGTTTTAAACTCTAATGCAAAAGAAATCAAAGTTAACTTCATACGTGGACTTTAAGAGATAAGAATATTTGTAACGGGGGGTAAATGGCACGGTGGGTGAATGGCACGGGGGGTAAATGCCTGGGGGGGGGGTGATTGTCGGGGGGTGGTAGTCCTAAACTCAACGCCAGCATACTTTGCTTCGGAATTATAACTTATGTATACTTCAGGCATATGAAGAGTTATTTATTATAAAAAGACATTACAACTGGAGCTCGGATAACAAATGTGAAAGTCAAAGAAATTATTAGACATTAACTATGTTTATATATTAATGTCATATTTTATTAATGTCGTAGCTTTTCAGAGCAATCAAATATATTTAACGTTATTGCATAGTGTTTTGATGAAGAAATTAGGATATTTTTTTTATTTGGCAAAAACATATTGCCAATACATAAACTGAGTCTTTCTATCCAAAGGAGTTTTGTCAATCTCTCGGTGTGTGCGGAATTGTCCTTTATATCAATTGAATATCAATTCAGAGAGAAGAAATTTATCCTTAAAAATACTAATTACCTCTTCTTCATAGGCCTACATCCATGACGTCATTGGCGAATCCTTTGAATGGACTTTTCCTATTCCACCTATTAATATTATTGAATAAAGTTGCTCCTCATAATTAAGGGAAAAATAATGTATGTTTTGTTTTCTTATATCTACCGATAAATGGATCATCCCTATGACTATCGGACGTATAAAAAGGAAAGAAAACAGTGCTATCAAATGCAAAAAATAATATTTATTTGTGAGTTTGTCAAAACTTTGTTATCCGTAGTAACAATGAATACTAAAACAATCAGGAATGGTAAAGTCGCGCAACCTTTCAAAACACAAATACAAAGTGGGATCGACTAATTTATTTATTTGCCGCGTGAATGAAGTAGTGGAAGTGTGTAGAGGAACCGTTTTAGAACTACCTATTTATCTTCAAACTAGATGACAATGGGGAAGGTTTGTGTTGTTCCGGGTTGCAAGAGTGGCTACAAACCAAAGGGCAATGAGGGGAAAAGAGACGGTTTCATATGTACGCCAACTCTGGACAAAGGCTGTTCCGCGAAAAAATTGGATACCTTCAAGACATTCTGCGTTGTGAGACGTACATTTCATGCCATCCGATTATAAGTCTTTTGACTCTAATCCATCACGTTCAGACAGATCTGGAAAAATTCTGTCTTAACCCTTGTGTGGTGTTCATATTTTTGTAACTCAGCCACTCTTCGTGGGTCTGGTGGACCCGCTGCGTTTTGGGGCTCTCAGCTAAACACAATAAAACTATTTTATGTTAAAATACTCAAATGATCTTTTCCTTATCTCAATTACAAGCAATATAAACAACAAAAATGATAAATAATAGTCTTTTACCTTCATTAGGTCACATTTATAAATAAAACATCACTTCTTTTTGTTGTTGCTGGCTGTAACCTAGAATAATGAAAATATCAGAAATTTTTCTAACTCTCTCTCCTCACACACAAGATATGAGTGCCAAATCAACTGCAATAGCATCACACTTACTTCAGGTTTTGCAGGTGATGGTTCTGTAGGTTGGGTGGATGGTGCACAAGACCTAAAATTTCCACTTTCATTGACCCCGGGTCCAGCAGACCCGAACACCCTCTATGTAATGTAAATGTGTAGGGGGGGTGTATGGTGTGTGGTCACTGAAAACGTGTTGTGATATATGTTCTTCACAGAAAATGAGCCAAGGCCAATGAATCTGAGTTTGAAATAATAAAAATTAGTACTACTTTTCTTTGAGACAAAAATGAAAATGGGTCCCACAGACCCGAATACCACACAAGGGTTAAGACATTAAAAAAGATGCCGTCCCTTCCAATTTTCCAAATCTTCCTCACTACTATTCAAAAAAGCCTCCTCCAAAGCGTTCCTCCACATCAACCTCCTCCTCACGACTCCTTAATGAAAACGAGCGAATTTAAAAAAAGATTAAGGCTTTTGAAGAGGCCAAATCATTTTTAACACTCGAAGAGCTTCAAATTAAAATGGATAGGACTTGCCTTCCGAGTGGCGTTCAAGAACATTATGATGAAAAAGATAAGAGCTGATGTTCTTCAGGATGAACTTTAGTCAGGCACGTGCACAGATAAAAGCTAGGTGGTGCTAGAGCACCTGCCCTTTTGCCCTCTGGAGAAATGTGCCCTTTTTTGACTGATGTGTTTTTCTTTATTGTTTGTTTTGTGGCACATGGACATCATGACATAGCTCAATTTTGTATAATTTTATATATAAATGTATTTATTATGACCCAAAATTTGTCTACATCGTGTCTTTCTGACTCTCAGTTCCAAAGCATGATTGGCGAGCTTAACAGGAGGTTCAAGGGGGACCAGGACAAAGCTACTCCCACTGATAAAATTATCAGGTCCTTCCGTTCCTTAACTGTACATGCCGAATGGACTCGCCAGCTCAACCCAGAAGCAAAGGAAGCTGTGCATACCCTCTGTGATTTTCATGGAGAAGACGAGGACTGGCTGTTGGCAGAGCTGAAGGTCTTCCACACCAGCTTTCCTTCAAAAGACCTAAAATAAATATTTGAGATTTTGAGGGAAAACAAAATGATTAAAATCTATGCGACACTGCCAGTGACAACCGCCTCTGTAGAGAGGTCATTCTCAAAGCTCAGCCTCATCAAAAACAAACTAAGAAGTCTGTGTGGAGAAGAACGTCTCTCAGATCTTATGCTGATTTCCATTGAGCAAGATCTAGAAATAAACCACAAAGAGGTAATCAGAATCTACAAGGAGATGGCACCTAGGAGGATGCTTCTCTAGGACCAGGAGGAAAAAGACACAATAGCGACCCCTATATATTTGTTTTTTTCTTTTGCATTTTTGGATTTCACAGTTTTTGGTTACATATTTGTAATAATAAAAACATTTATTTTCTCAGCTCAGGCATTAAGTTTATTTATTTTTTGTATTCTTTACCATTGCATACAGTAACAGGGTTGCAAGTAAAAGTGAAAGGGTTGTAAGTAACATGGTTGCAAATCCTTGCTAATTTTAGGTTTTCTGTGGAATAAATGCTAGCTGTGGAGATAGCTGTTGCTATTTACCAAGTGACTATTTAGTATATTACATAAATATATATGTAAAACTTATTTTCGTTAAGTATTTGTCTATAATGATAATTTGCAAGGTTGCACGAAACAAGGCTGACATTGTTATAAAAATATGAAAATAGAACAGAGGAAAACTTTTGCTTATCATATTTTGTTAATAAAGTGATTGACGACGTCACAACCAGTGTGTCATGTGACTCACACCTTTTACTTTTACCATACAAAAAAAGACAAACTGACGGGGTTGCATGCAAAGTGAGGGACACAGGTTGGTTCATTGCATAGTAATACTTATTTAAAATATTATGTTGAATGAAAAATGTTTCCACATCTACAAGAAATATCTAAAGACAAAATTATGCAAAGGTAAGGAGTTTTAAATGTTATTTAATAGATGAATCTGAGATGCCATGCCATGTCTAGCTACACTTGATGAACCATTTCAGACCAAGAAACCGACCCGTTAAACCCACTCCAAACAGCCAAAACCCAATTTTTTTCGTCCGCACTGCGCGCGGACGAACTATTGCGGGCGCGCTTCGCACCCGATTAAAATGCCCTTTTTAAAATCTGAGCACCACTAACTCTGAATGGCTGTGCACGCCCCTGAGTTTAGTCATGGAGGACCGTCAATAGACTTCAGTCTAAAGATTAATGAAGAAATGACAATCCATATACGGTAAGCCAAACTTCATTCCTTAACCTTCTTTATTTATATATTGTTTTTCACATATCAAAACTTGACTATTCCTCAGTATTTTCTTATTAATACTGATTCATACAACTACGATGACTTTATTCCCTGCTATGTTGCATTTTTCAGGGTGAAAGATAGAGATCTATCTTTTAATCATCTCGAACATATCACCAAGAACAATCATATTACAAAATGTGACACCCTTCTTAATATTTTGGCCTTCTAAATTCATTGATATCAAACTCTTCCACCAATCAACTATTTAGCTTGGAAAATGAATTAAACAAAGCTTTAAATCATTTGACAAATAGCTTGCCCCATTTGGACAAAGCAAAAGAGAAGAAATTAAACTTTTTGATTGAACAATTATCCTTGTTGTTTAAATGTCCACAACAACGGAGATACAGTCTTGCCTTGTACGCATTATCTATGTCCTGGAAAGGTTTCTCAATGAATCTTTATAGAGATCTACGTAAAGAAGTTCTCACATTACCTACAATACGTGGCACTATTTAAGAATTGGCTCCTTTTCCAGGGACTCCTTTATTCACTTTCAAATTCCATAGTGATAAAGGAAGCTATACTCAAGTAAAAGAGAGGGAAGGAGAAGAAGAGAAAAAGGAGCTCATCATTCAAAATAATAATGTCCATGAAGGAAATAATAGAAGTAACGAGTGATATAGAATCCTATAGGCAGTTCCTTCAAATAGGAGGCGGCCTAAGATTTTATCCGCCCGCATGTAATACATGCCATCGACCAATGAGCAGAGGCTCAAGTCAATGGCCGGTGTCCATGACACTATGCTCTCTGGGCACTTGGATGATTTTTTATGGCGAGAGAGATGGGGCAAGAATGTGAACGACGCCTTTGACAATTTATTTAAATGTATTGCAGAGTTTTATATTTATGATTAAATTTATTATGTATATATTTACTCAATAAAAGAAAATCTTAAAAGTATTGATTGCTATATGTATTTGAATTGAATGTAGGAAATTATACTTCTAAATATATGAGGACAGTTGAGTTGCGACAGGATCGTCATAATAAACAACCCAGCTCTCGATGACTAACGTTTTATATTGAATGTAGAAGAACATAAGCTTACGCAAAATCATGTTCTACGTTCTATATGAAACGTTGGTCGTCGAGGGCTGGGCTGTTTTTGGTTTTCTAGCGATTATAACAATTATCCTGGAGGGAAATGATGTTTTATTACACTATAATAATAGTAATAGTAGTTGTATAATTCATTCGGACCTTGTTTTTCTTTTTTTTTTTTTGTACTTTCGTACAACATTTATTTTGAATGTTACCAAACATAAAAAAAACAAACTCAATCATTACACGTACAAACATAAAATTTTACACAACTAATATTTAACAAAACAAAATCAAAACTCACCAACATTTTTACATATTTAAAAACATTTTTCGATAGGGGGGATTTTGTGCTTCTTAATTTATAAAGTAAAATCTGTATTTTAGTTACAATAAAATTTATTTCCGTGCTATCAGGGCCATTGTAAATAAAACAAATTCCTTTCTTGGTTAAAACATGGCCAAACTTCATATAAATTTTTTGAACAACCATATCCCATTGTTTTTCTTTATTGGTTCCACCGACATAGTCGGTGATTGGCACTGATTACCTCTCCTCCTTCTCTCTCAATCCCCTTTTTCTCCTTCCCTCTCTCTTCATCCTTCTCCTTCCCTTTTTCTCTCTCTTTTACTTGAATATAGCTTCCTTTATCACTATGGACTTTTATAATGAATAAAGGAGTCCCTGGAAAAGGAGCCAATTCTTAAATAGTGCCCAATACGTCGCTTTACGGAACTTTCTTCATCTTTGAATTTAGAAACTGGATTGGCTGGCTCTACAATAACTTACCTAAAGGCTCGCTTCAAGGCTCTAAGTCAAAATAGGGATAAAAATATTAGTATAATTTTTGACGAAACATATTGTACAAAATATTTGGATTCAGAAAAATGCTTTCGAATGAAGAATATCATAAGCTTAGGAAAAATTTCACTGAAAGATCTGGAATATCATTTTTCTGAGGATATAAATTCAACAAATGAAAAGATTAAGTCTTCTTCTTTAAATATATTTTCCAATTTAAAACATTTTACTTTTAAAGATTCATTTAAATATATTAATGACGTATCTATAGTTTACTTTTGTTCAAGTTATATCGCACATTCCTTATGTAAAACTATAGCCTGTCATTCTTGCCACAATTTATTGACAGCTTTAAATAAAAAATTCGATGTAAAATTATTCTCCTTAGAAAGTATTGATGATGAAAGTAAACTTTTAGATCAAATTAATCGAGTTAGCCCACTCGTCCTTCTGATGTTCTTTTTTTAACGTGTTCCTTTGCTTATGCATTTTTTTCAGAAATTCAAAAAGTATCTTTAAAGTCAAAATATGGCAAATAATTCTAAGAGATTGAAAAAACTTGAAGGAGAATAAACAAAATGTATGTATGTTATTATAATTTGCAGAATGTCTTAAATGTATCTATGTCTATTTAATATATGTCTATAAAATTTGTAAATAGTTAAAAATATATATTTCGTTCTCAAAATCATAATTTGTTATGAAATAAATAAGGAAAGTGGAGAATGTACGCGTATTCTCCTTTTTCCTTTTTAGATCCCTCATCGTATTTTCCTCACGAGCCTTCTTTTCCTTGTTATTTTAGTATTCATTGGTAGTAATCATAGCCATTGCATGACTCTAATCCTTTTGCCTACTGAAAATAAATTAATATTTATAGTATAAAAATATCTTTTTATCAAACAACATAATAAAATATATACAAAGATTCAGTGAATGCCCTTGTTAGAGGGATGGAGCTATTCTAAATATCGTGCGAGCCTTTTTTGGGGACTGAGAAAAAAACCCTGATAAGGATTGATAGCCACGACGCAGGTAGTCGAGGCAGGATAGGTAGGTAATTATCAAATTGTTTTGCTATTATCTTTCTATTAAATAATTAAATAACCATGTTGGACTCAAAAAGCTGATATTTCCTCCTCCATTTCAATTAATCAATTTTAAAAAGTTTGTGTAAGCATTGATATAAAAAAGTCCTTGGGCGTGTATCCAGTATCATAGATGATTAGATATGTTATCTATACATTATATTCGGATTAAATGCACAAGACTCCTGTCATCAAATGATACTTTTACGATTCAAGTGGACATATTCGAAGAAGAAGGTCACTTATATATATTTCAATGTTTATAACACCATTTTTATTCTCCTTTATATCAATTATGAGAGAACATTTGCAAATACTAATGATCAGCTTCCGCAATAAATAGTATTTCAGCGTAACAATTTATTTAGTTAGTTTAACGGAGTATATAAATATATCTTTAAATATTTAATAAATCATTATTAAGTTTAAAAAAATATATAAATTTATTTATTTAAAAAGAAATATCTAAATACAATATTTTTCAAATTTAGTTTTTATTTATATATTAAATCCTTTTCTTTAACTGACACGATTGTTCTAGTTCTTCCAGGAACAAGTATCGTGTGATGCCGCTCATATTCTGAAGTATCCGCGTCACTAGAAACCAGTCTCCATGATCTAAGTTTGTTAGATGGGAACATTTTTTCTGAAAAATGAAGGGGAAAACATGGTTAATAAAGTAAAGTTTTTAATCTTATTGCATCGTTATATCTATAGCATATATCAGCATTAAAAACGAAGGAAATATAGCATGCTTTATTCCCAAAATAATACTTTAATATATTTTAATATTGAGTGTCAATTCACACCTACCGAAAAGTTCGACCTTTGCCATCCATAGAAGTAGCTGAGGAAGAATTGCCTTAGGCTCGAGGAACTCATCAGTATGAATCGAAGAGTACATGAGAAAACGGAGATCATGATCAGAAAGCTTAGCCATAGTCCAAAAAGACAGTAGAATTTTTGATTGATCAGATTAAGCGGCATGACACAGATTGCATCGTGTTTTTCCTCTTCTCCACTGCTTCCCATCTTTGAGAAGACACATCGTCCCGTGAGGGGTAGGATAAGTCCTGAAGCCTCCTTGGAGAATATGCTTTCTATGGTCAGAGCTATAAAGTGACCTCCAAGGAATAAATCCGTCAGGTAGAACTGAGCCACTGCGTTCAACAAATTGAGTGCCTCACATATGTAAAATACACCTGGGAATAAGGAAATGTCTCAAAATATATTAAATTTGACTCAAAAAGGCTAATCGTAGAACTATAATGGACGAAAAAAAATGTAATTCAGCCCTATGTATAGGGCCAGACAGGGGCGGAGTGGCCAGCGGGAGTACCGGGACTATTCCCGTGGACCGCTGGCCTCAAGAAACATAAACGGCCGTTGACAGCCTCCCAATGGCATATTGGGGCCTGTATAGGGCCAGCGAGGGCATAATTGTCCCGGTGGATAAATTTTTCCCACTCCGTTCCTGGGGCCAGATATAATATAGAGTGGGGGAAAAATAGGTAGAAGAAACAAGGATTTACTGATTAAAGAATGTCGTCATGTTAATTTTGGTGGGAGAGGTTGAGAGTAAGGCTATTTATGGATTCCAAATAAATGGATGATCCTTTGTACTTATTCTGGTTTTATTATTGACAAAAACATGATTTCTTAGAATTTGAGAAATTTTTGTCATCCTTTCTCTATTTTCGCTAGAAAGAATATACCTGCAGTTTCAAAATGAGACGAATGAAGTGACGATCGCTCACGACCTCTATATACTTGAAGATACGGATATCAATCCTGGATTTTATTTACGTGATTGGTATCAAGAAACGGGCTTAATAAAAAAATAGTATTATGACAATTAATATTATGAACTGTCTTTTAAGTAGCTCACCTCTTTTTATGAATGTAAGTCGGTGTTTTTGATTGGTCAACAAAAATCAATTTTGACACAAGTAACTGAATTACGGAGGGATAGAAACATCGTATGAATAACGTATAAATTCATATATTATCAAGTACTCTTGACTAAAGCCCATATTATATATGTTAATTGAGTTTGTAGGTTATTTATAGGTACTTTATATAGTAGACTTATGCTGATATTTCATAAAATTAATGGACGTCCTAATCAGCTATAACAGGAGTCCCTAACTGGCAGACCGTAGGCCGAGTCTGGACTCACAAGGAGTCAAAAACTCCAGACCTTTGTTTTAGGGATTTCCTTGAGTTATATTTTAATGCCCATTGTCTATAGTAGACTTGTTGACGTTCGTGATAAATTGTCATTCGTTTGTCGTTCGCCAAAAGTTATCTTTCGTCGTTCATCGTTAATTTAAATTGAATCGTTCGTCGTTCATCGTTCGTTTGTCGTTCGCCATTCTGAAAAAACTGACGACGTTTTTTAAGAAAGAAATTTCTGAAAAAAGTGATGACGTTTTTTTAAAGAAATTTCTTAAAAAAGTGATGACGTTTTTTTTTTTGAAAAAAAATTTGTCCCATGGAAATTAAAATCTTTGTCTTTTTTTGGCGCCAAAAACGAACGACGAACGATAAGGAATTTTCCTTATTGTTGGTCGTCGTCGTCGTCGTTCGCGAACGACAACAAATGAACGATAAATCAACAAATCTGGTCTATAGTTATAAATACACACCGTTTTTAAGATATTTCTCGATGTCAGCCAATACACACACATACTTGCCCATCCTTTGTTTCCTCCACTGTGATCGTGAATGTGATCTATTATTTGCTCGAATGTGTCTGAGACTTCTTCCTTATCCTCCTTAGAAAAGGAATGATGGCCTTCCGATCAATTTTATCCAGGAGTCCACCAATCCTTCCGCCTTCATTGTAGTCCCAAATGAACCTAAAAGAAATCCACATCAAAAAATACCCTTATTCACAATACATTGCTGACATTTCAGTGCCTAAAAGGAAATATAGTGCTTAAAAAATCCAGATGATTTTTAAAATGTAAACTAACTTTCAATACATATATTTATTAATGATTTTCACTATGTTATTAATTTGTCGAATTTATTTTTCGCAATTAATTTGTTAATTTTTTATGTTTTATTAATTTGCGCATCAGTTCCGAGATTGGACGGATCTCGTCCATATTATGAAAATTATAAAAGAAGGTCTAAAGCATAAATAGGCAGGGATTTGAGCCCAAACGAGATCCTATATGGCTCTCTAAGTAAGGATCCTAAGCTGAGACGGGCATCGAAAGTCAAAACTTCAATCTATTCTGGCGAGGGCCAGGTTCAAGAACCACAAAATTTCAGCAAGAATAGCGGCTTTAAAAGAATATAATATCTCTGGAAACATTTTTAAATTTACAATATAATTTTTATAAACCATGTGTTTTTTAACCATATTTTACTATTACCTGTCCTTTTCCTTTTAGTCTTTGTATAATCGGTGCTTATTTTTTGTTGATTATTAAGAATTTATTAACTGATTGAATAAATGTATGCCTCACTTATGTGATTTTTCAGTTTATTTCTTAGTTAGATAACATTTGTTACACATTCCTTGAATTCCTATAGTCAAAGGTTCATATTCAATTATTTAAGTCTGTTTGATTTTATTAATGTTCTAAAATTTGCGACGTGAGTCTAAAAATCTAGGAATAGCTTGATTTGTGGATTTATACAACACCCCTATTTCCTTTTTTAGCGATCACTATTTCCTCTAGGCTCTTGAAAACATGGGGTTGATATGTTTTTCTATGAGCTCTTAATCTCTGAACTGCCTTTGATTAATAAAAAGCTTCGTAAGTATAGTTGAAATACCGATAATAGTTATATATATATATATATATATATATATATATATCATATACATGAACGGAGGGGAAGAATTTATCCACCGGGACAATTATGCCCTCGCCGGCCTTATACAGGCCCCAATTAGCCATTAGGAGGCTGTCAACGGCCGTTTTTGTTTCTTGAGGCCAGCAACCCACCGGCAATAGTCCCGGTACTCCCGGTGGCCACTCCGCCCCTGTATATATGCATATATATATATATATATATATATCAGGAAACGACCAAATACCCGACCTGGACCGGGTCCTGGCTGTTTTTTGAGTGGCCGGGAATTTGTTAGGAAATTATTTTCTTAAAAAATGTCGTCACTTTATTTGGAAATTATTTCTAAAAAAACGTCTTCACTTTCAGAATGGCGAAGGCACAAAAATATACTAAGTCCTGGCCCAGTTTTGGCCGGATTGAAAATTTAAGTCCCGGGAAAAAGTGTGGGTCGTTTCCTGGATATATATATATATATATATATATATATATATCCCATTTAAAATGTTCTATTTTCAAAACATAATTAAGTTAGATATTTTGAAAAATATATATTTTTGTGAAAAAAGTTCATTTAAAATAATGAAAAATTGATTGTCTTTAGAAAACATTTTATATCAAAAACAGATATAACGGTTTTATAACGGACAAGGTTATCTAAAAAATATTTTAAGAAAAAAATATTGGTTGAATATTTATGGAAATAAACGGTTTTTACTTTTAAGAAAATATGTCGATAATTATTCTATAAGAAAGAAACTCATTTTATTAGTTATTCTTTGCCAAACAAAATAAAGTTGATACTTCAATAAAAATATTACAAAGAAATCTATATTTAAGAAAATTTTAGTAATGACTTCATATTTAAGAAGTTTATTTTGCTATATTCAATATGTATTTTTACTTGGGCAAATAAAAAGACGCAGCCTGAAGCATGACCACGAAAATGACCCATTGATAGTAGGAATGATGCCAACAGTCCCCGTTATCCTCGCACATATCCTGGTCGGGCAAGTCGTTCCTCCAGGCTCTCCCTGTCGTCACGCCGTGGATCCAGCAAAACGTGTTGAAAGTGTCTTCATCCACGTCAGCCGTGGCTGTACAATGCATTGGGGTCCCCACATACTTTCGTCATAAAGAGGGATTAATATTTAGAGGGCGAAAAAAGGGTTGCATGATGAAGGATAACAAATAGGGACCTTTTCTCGAACGTCATTGGTTAAAAGAAAAAAGAAGAGTAAATAATAATAAAAAACAGTTGGTATTTTGTAATAAAGCAAAATATTTTTTATTGTAAATTGATTTTTTCGTTTTTTTAAAGCAATTATATTTAAAATAATCCAAGATTATAATCCTTAGATATGTTTAGGGGGATATTTTTCAATACGTGATTTGTTGAAAGAAAAGGAAATTGAGCAATATAAGAGCAGTTGATATTATGCAATAAAGTGTCACTTCACTCCTGGCTCAGAGATAAAACACTAAGCTTCTTTTCTCATGGACATTTATGAGTCCTTTGGAGTGACTCCTCCAAATGAAGAAATAAAAGAATGGCTCATATTCAGGTATATATTGAATGTTTATTTTGTTTGTTCATATCTGACGATAAATGGATCATCATTCTGAAGAATAAACATGGAAAAGGAAAGAAAGGGAAGTACCCATAGAGATATAATGATATAGAGAGCTGATTCCCTTCAATAGCAGAGAAACAGCGTTCTGTTGTTCTGTGTGTTCAAAATAAACAAAGTAATTTGATCTACATCATCGTAAGTGATCATAGAGATATAATCTATCTCTATGATCAGCTTACGATGACGTAGGTCAAATTACTTTGTTTATAGTGGACACACAGAAACAACAGAACGCTGTTTCTCTGCTATTGAAGGGAATCAGCTCTCTATATCTTTACATCTCTATGGAAGTACCCAACTGACAGAGTTATGTTTATAAGTGAGTTTGGGAGAAGGTTCATGATGTTATCCCTATTTAGGTATAATAGAATGTGAAGTCGAATACCTGGGAGATGGTCATGAGAATGCAAAAGGCTAGGAGCCCCGTCACGGTAATGAAGTGGTGAAGGCGAAACACAAAGTCGTCATTTCGTATCCTGGTTGTGAATATATCCGTCAAGGGATTAAAAAACTCCACGAAAGACATTCTCCTCCTCTTTGGAATGACAGGAAGCGACTATCATTTACATCCTACATATTTATTTGATAGCAAGAGCCGACAAAAAACCTATTGAGGGAATATATGTAAGTTATCACTTTGTCCTATTCATGCCACCCTCAAATATGTAAATGACTACAAGTATGACTAAAGGCATATATACATTCAGAGAGTGCAAACCTCCGCCGTCACGGGTCCTTATGAGCCTTCCGAGGCGAATTTTTCACGACTGGTGTGGCGTAGACGGACGGGGGAGGGTCCCCTCGACGGAAATTCCGAGAGGAATCCTCCCGGCACCCTATTTCACAGCACAGCGACATCTATTGGTAGAGTAGGCTAACTTGAAATATTATTAGTATTTAGCTCATTTTGCATCTTAATTCTGCACTCAGAGATGCCAAAATTAATCTTTTGGCATTTCAACAACTCCACAAAATTTCATCCGAATCTGTTCAGTACTTTTTGAGTTATCCTGCTGACAAACCACAAACAAACCAACACCAGTGAAAACAATACCTCCTTCGCGGAGGTAAAAAATTGTCAAAACATGCGACCTTTTTATATATTATAGCTTAGTTATCAATTTTATTTTAGTTTAGCATAAATAACAATAAATATGAGTTTTCTTCTTATGGAAAACTATTTGATTTAACGGACAATCGTCCTACTAAAATATTCTCTTAGATTGTGTTAATCCTGATTGACTTTGCCGCTTGTCGAATGTGCACCCGTCTATCTCTAAACTTGCAACATACGTTGTATATTTGTATATGTGGCATAAAGCTACTTCAATAGGATTTTCAAATGATCAAACGCCCAAAAAAATCTGACACTCTTTTAGATATTCATGTTAAATAAATATACTATTATTTGAAGTCATATAAATATTATTTGCTTAAAGATATAAAAATAGTGATTTTTCTCAATTTGCATTCAAAATTTAATTTTAGTTTATTGTAGCCTGGACATCCTGTAGGTGTTGCTTATAAATTATTTTTTATGTACGATGTACAGCATTATTTAATTCAAGGTATATAAACAAATGTACAATCATTAATTCGTTACTTCGGCTCTCTATGGCTTTTGGTGTTTCTCTTGCTTCACTGCAGACGAAACGTTCTTCTTCAGTTTCACCATTACGACAACCTACAAATCGAGTGTAGGACTACATACAACCCCCGGACAATCACCCCAGACAATCACTCCCGGACAATCACCCCCAGACAATCACTCCCGGACAATCACCCCCAGACAATCACTCCCAGACAATCACCCCGGACAATCACCCCCGGACTAGCACCCCCTGACAATCACCCCCGTTACTAATATTTCTTATCCCTTAAAGCCCATTTATGAAGTTTTCCTTATGACAAAAATGCATTATTGTGTAAAACCTATGTTCCTAATATCGGTCATATGTTTTATATCGTAACAGGACAACCATCCTCCAGACAATCACCCCCCGGACTAGCATCCCCCGACAATCAACCCCTGGACTAGCACCCCCCGTGCCAATCACCCCCCGGACATTTACCCCCCGTTAGTAATATTTCTTATCTCTTAAAGTCCACTTATGAAGTTAACTATGTTTTCCAGCTATTAACAAAGGTGTCGTCACTGGTAAATTACTTTCTTGATCTTATTTTCCGCTGCGTGCAAAGACTAATAGGTACTTAGTTATCTTAAAAAAGCCTCTGGAACACGTTTTCGGGTGTGAAGAAATGAATATAATAAATTGAGAATAAAATTTATATGTCAACTTATTTGAGTTGATGAGTTTTCGATTTTCAAATAGTCACTTTCTCCGATGATTATAGTCTTCGATTTAGGACAAGTGGTTCCTTGATGAAATCTTAGAAAATAGATTAGGACCTATATAAGATAAATAAAATATTTGAGTTGATAGGTTACAAACTGTATGATTGTCTATAGATAGCCCAGATATAAGGTCTAAGACACGAAATTTGCAAATTTATGCATGTTTAATTAATACAGATTCCCATTCTCAAGAACTAGGACTGTGTGCTAACCAGTGACGTCACCTTTGTTAATAGCTGGAAAACATAGTTAACTTCATAAGTGGACTTTAAGAGATAAGAAATATTACTAACGGGGGGTAAATGCCCGGGGGGTGATTGGTACGGGGGGTACTAGTCCAGGGGGTGATTGTCGGGGGGTGCTAGTCTGGGGGGTGATTGCCCTAGAATCGTTTTATATGACCCATATTAGGAAGATAGTTTTCAAACACACATGTAAAAGAAAACAGTGTTAACTTCATAAGTTTAAGTGATAATAAATATTAGTAACGGGGATGAATGGCATGGTAGTCCTGGCACGCTACAAACCAGTGTTTGACATTATATTTGGAAACGCACTTCACTCACTTGTCATTCTGTCCCAATTATTTTTTTCTATGGCAATGACATCAAAGAGATAATAAATAATATATTGATCAAATACTTTTATGTACATGTAGATAAGATGGCATGCTGATCAGATCTCAGCCTGAGTCCCTTCGATTAATTAATTGATATAATATGTATTCATGCATATATAGATACATGACTAAAGAAGTCATTTAGATTATCATCAACGAAAACAAATACATATATCTCCATATATATTCTGATGGATAGGCGATGGCATTGTATTCCCTTCTAAGGGAAACTGATAGGAATCAGCAATATGCTCATGGAAACCTTCGTCCATTAAGTTTTTTAGGCTGAGAGAACGCCAACGAGGGAACAAATGTGATGATAATAATGATGATAGAAGGGATTCAAAAATGCATTCATAAACACAGACATATTAATATTGATGATGACGGTAAAGAATAATCTCAAAGGAGCCTTTAAATGGCATTTTATATAAGTCATTATAGACATTACAAATCCGCTACAAATAAATGGATATTACGAATAAAACTCAATTTTATATCTATAAATTACGAACTAACTAACAAAGTTTTTAAAAGTTTGATTGTACGTTTTAAACTTTATTGTACAATTTTAGTGTATTGTTTGCTGCATAGGAATTTTCATGATGGATTATACTGTTTGTTTTTCAGTTGTTCTGAAGGTTGTTTTATGGGATTAGTGCAATTTTCTATGATGTATAAAAGTGGATGAATACGCCGCTTGGACAAAATTGGATTTTCTGCCTTTTTGGATTGCCGCCAATTTTCAAATAATATCATTTTGATATTATTCTTTCTGTACTAATAATTAGGAATGGAAATCTGGAGCTTAATCTTGGTGCTTACAGATTCACGAACAAAAACAGTCATAGAATCTGTAAGCACCAAGACTAAGCTCCAGATTTCCATTCCTACTAATTATAATTGGAGATCTGTTATCGGTTACATGAAGGTAGTCTACAAAGGAGTGTATAGTTAAACTATATATCCTTCTGCAGTCCTTGCTCGGAGAACTGAATAATAGCAGGTTGCGTAGATAATTTTTTATCATCGTGGATGCTAACCAGGATTGCTATATTTTTTTATGCCATTCATCAGGAAGGTCTAAAGAGTAGAATAAAACTTGCATAGCTTATTGACTTCGTCGTCATGTTGGCGGTTAAAACACATTTTTCAGGTGCCAAGGAGAGGACGGCATAGGAGTTCTTGCAGTTCTCCCTAGAGGAAAACAATATTTACCATGTGAAAAGTCAGGGGAGTATCGTTTATTAATATCATGTATTGTTAATATGTCACTTTCTAAGGCTAGACCTTCTAGATAACGGGTTCGCTATGGCTCTTGAAGAAGGCTTTCTTTGATGCATTCTGATGAATTATATCAACAATCGTGTCGGATTTATACATGAGTGTCCCAGACCACAGGACACAATGAGCCGCACTCCATGACATAGACAATGACTTTATGGATTCATTAGATAGAATGGTTCCCATCATACAGAGTTTATAGATATTTATTTAAGAATGTTGATCTCCATTCAGAAAGTGGCCAAAGAGTGATGCCCATAAATATTTTTTGGTACACTCTTGGAACGACTTTAGATAATAAAGCTATTCCACCCCCATAAGTTTCCTAGGTCTTTTAAGGCAGGAGAGGTATCTTCGATGAAAGAGGGTTTCCAACCAGGAGTCTTCTTCGTTTATGGCCTTCTCAGCTAGTAGGGTAATGAGTGGGCTTTGTATAGCACTAGTGGAACGATATGTATATTTTACAAGTCCCATTCAATGCCCAGAACGTGAATTCTGTTCATTATGGGACATCCCATTATTTTACTTGAAATATCCAGAAACCAGTTACCGATTCAATTGCGATTATTTACGTTCATAATATAAACTTTAAACAATACCTCGACTAAAAACGACGTAACTGGTCCATTGAAGGCTGCAAGATCGATCCAGGTTTCGATAAACAACGCGGTTAGATCTTTACTTGGCGTAAGGGCTAGCAGTCACATGCGGATTGATGCTCTGCTCCACAAGGCCGGACTTCCATCCCTCAATGGGATATCGGTTCGGGCTGTGGCTATGGAAATCTGGAAATGCTTTGCAAGCCGGGATGGTAGCAATGGCGATCGAAACCCGGTAGGCAAGATCTTATTCGGTGCCCAAAATGGGGTCAGATCTACTCGTTCTCGGACTGCCGGCTTCATCCGATCTCCTCTCCCTAAGTCAGTGGGCACATTTGTCACCAGTGCTGCAGCTATTTGGAACAGTAACCCTACACTTCGAAACGCCAAAACCATGAAGGAAGTATATGTAGTTGCCAAGTCTTTGTAAAAATGTGCCCCTATATAATATATAGCAGACAATAATGTTTTAAAAATATTTTATTTATTTTTTTTTCTTTTTAATTTGAGGTTGTTTTTCTTTCTTCGAAAAAACCTTTTGCTCTTAATTATATATTTATATTTTAGTATTTGTTTCAATTTATATAGTTTTATATATATTTTTACATTGTATTATTTATTTTTAAATTCCTGACATCCCTGACTAGCCGAAGTGCTAGGATGTTTCTTGGGGAAATATAGACTATTACAATTAAATCTGCCTCAATTTTGAACGATTAAAGATACAACCTAACAACTTAATAGTCTTATATAGTTTGAAGGGTTAGGAGAACATTATCTTTTTTCGGTCATCAAAGATTTTATTTAATATCTACTACAGCAATACGATGCAGTGTAATAAATAAAAATACACTTAATCAACGAATATAAAAGCCAAATAAACACTCTTTTGAACATTTGCGTAAAACAAAACATAAATGTAGAAAACATTAAAATAATAAAATAGTTATTTCAAGGGACAAAAGTGAGGATATATCCTTAAAATACAAGCATATCACATTCTTTGGTTATTATTTTTTAAGCGTTGAATATACTGTTTTGTGATATTCCAATTCCTAGATCATTATTTGTCAATCTGGGATCGGAGCCTCAATTGAACAGTCATGTTCAATCATTGAGATGTATCGAGCGGGAATTGATTCAGTGGCTTCAAATTGATAATTATTGTTTCCATTATTATATAGCATGGTCGCTATTATACTTAGTTATTTTTTTAGAGATCATTTAAAAAATAATACAACGGTTGGATTAAGTTAAATTCCTTAGATTCAGCGGTATAAACCTCTCGGTCTGTTACAAAATAGCCAGTTGGGTGAACATTTCTAAATTAATAGAAGGTGTGTCATTGCTCTTTTCTACTTTTTAAGACTAGAAGCTGCCAAGAAATGTTGTCACGCTTTTTGTGCCATTCTGGGGCCACACATACACACAAAAGAGCAATTTTGAACCACTACCACAAATAATCGTTTGAATTCACGGTATTGGTATATGTTCAGGACAAGGCAACATTATGTTTCAGTCGAAGGAGTTAAATATATTTTAAGACTTATTTTGTTTGCCCCCTAATTATTTTCCTTTGATTAAAAAAAAGAAATCCAACGATCAAGTAAAATGCCATTTATTATTATCCGTGATCAAAGAGAAAAATAAATAAAATACGATTTTTCATGAGCAACTGTTTGAATTGGTTTCTACTTATAATAATGTGCACAGGTTTGGTGATAAATTTGTATACCGTTTACTACGTCATTTGTGAAAAAACTTATGGTTTTTGGTATCATATTTATGTTAATAACTTTATCAAGATCCGTATAACAAGGTTAACAAGTAGTTTATTGAAACAATGAGGTTTCATTTGACGTCATCATGCTACAGTGATTTTGTTGCAAATTTAAGTACTAACTTCCTATCATATCAACGAATATTATCAACCCTGGAGTTCTATATCTTAAACGCATGATATTTATATAATGAAAATACTTTTTAACATTGATATTCTTAATGAATAAAGCTTCATAATAAATCATGATTTTATAACTTTATTGTTTTTGAGTAGATGTTGGTATATGGACACTAGCCTGTCCCGTTTTTTTGGTCAATCGCTCCGATTTTTTGCTCCAAGCGATTTTCTGCTGCGTAGTGATGAAAAAATGAGATTGAAAAGTTTTAGCCTTCAAAACCACTCAAAGTTTCAAAAGGCTGTTTTTGGGGTCAAAAACGACGATTTTCAAGTGGCTTGTGCTGTCTGAGTTTTAGTGATATTGAGTTAAATTTTTTCTAAGGATTGCTTGAAGTCTCATCTTCAAGATTTTTTTGGAGCAATCAAGCAAATAAATATTTCTATGCTTTTTGGCCCGTTAAGTAGGCCTCTTTTGGCCCAAAAAAGGCATTTTTTTTTTTTGCCAAAATTTACCCAACAACTTATTTTAGCAATTTTGTTATTTAATGATAAAATTATTTTCTTATTATGATGCACGTTTTGTGCAACTTTCATAATGATCACAATGATAATGACGTTTTTATGGAAAATATTGTGTTTATTCTTATGAAATATTGTACATTTGCCGAAAGAAAAGCGCTATTTATACTTTACAATAATATTTATATCCTTATGGTAGAAGTTTTTCAAAAAAAAAATCTAACCTTTATAATCATATTTGTTTTTAATTTGAGTAAAATAACCTAGCATGTAGCACGTAGAATATTATTACTTATTTTTATTTACTACAAAAATAACAAAAAATTGTTATCCAACTAATAGACAAGATCATAATAGATAACATAATGTGAATATTTAATCCATCTCACAAAAACGGAAATATCGAAACACAGAATACAAAAAGATCAATCGACAAAGTTTTCAGAAGATACACTTCCAAAAGTTTTATAAGTAGTATAACAAAATACAGAGATTTATATTGCAAATGGATGAAAAAGAACATACAGAAACAAGAGGGCGATATTTTATTTCTTGCCGATCAAAGAGGCCCGAGCCTCTATATCATAGTCTAAGTGGATAAGTTATATACGAATTCAGTGAATACCATAGATCATAACAAAACTATCACGAGTTAATAAAAACACGCCTACAACACTTTCATCGCCGATTGATTTAAGTTCTTCAAGTTATACTGAAGAGTATACGTCTGATTCGTCAGATATATCTAAAACAGAAGAGCAATCGCTTCTAAACCAAGAATGTAATTACTTTTACATTCTTGTAGATACTTTTCAACCACATTTATCAAACTAAAATTAAAAAAAGAAACAATTATAAATGTTAATCAAAGGCCAAGCTTATCGAAAATTGAAATCCGAAAATCTTTTCTTATATTTAACTTGCTTGTAATGGTTAAGGAAAAATGGAATGGATGAGACATCTTATATCTCATCATATGGAATCAAAATAAATAAATTAAAGAATAAAAAGAAAATCTTAAAAAAATCAAATATGACTTTCAATTAAGTCACGGTATATGAATAGATCTCTAGGGGGACCATCCCACAAAAGGAGATGCGCTGGGTGGTGTGGAAAACGTATAAACATTTTACGTGGTTATTTTACTCATCTTAAAAACAAATATGATTATAAAGGTTAGTATTTTTTTTTTGAAAAACTTCTACCATAAGGATATAAATATTATTGTAAAGTATAAATAGCGATTTTCTTTCGGCAAATGTACAATATTTCATAAGAATAAACACAATATTTTCCATAAAAACGTCACTATCATTGTGATCATTATGAAAGTTGCACAAAACGTGCATCATAATAAGAAAATAATTTATCATTAAATAACAAAATTGCTAAAATAATTTGTTGGGTAAATATTGGCAAAAAACAAAAAATGCCTTTTTTGGGCCAAAAGAGGCCTACTTAACGGGCCAAACACCATAGAAATATTTATTTGCTTGATTGCTCCAAATAATTCTTGAAAGATGAGACTTCAAGCAATCCTTAGAAAAAAATTAACTCAATATCACTAAACTCAGACAGCACAAGCCACTTGAAAATCGTCATTTTTGACCCCAAAAACGGCCTTTTTGCAACTTTGAGTGGCTTGTGCAGTCACAAAAATGGCCTTCTCAATCTCATTTTTTTCATCACTACGCAGCAGAAAATCGCTTGGAGCAAAAAATCGGAGTGATTGACCCAAAAACGGGAAAGGCTAATGGACACATTAGATAATAGATTGTATGTGGAAACCTAAAAACACCATCGAATAATCAATTAATGTTGTCAGGACAAATCTATCATTTTACTATGGGTTTGCATAATATGACTCACGTTGGTATTCTTCTTATTTGTGACTTGTTCTCTTTATTTATCCTTCTCTCATTTCCCGCCATTAGTGTAGGAGTAATTAAAGTACTCCATTGCATCTAAGCGATCTGATAAAATAGGTCCTCAGTCGGAGGATATGACATAAGCAAGGGAAAAAGGATGCCAACAGAGTTACATTGCGCGAACTACCATAAAAGCATTCTTAAACATGCTATTTTTAATATTTCATACACCCTCTGCCATTATTTGTTTTCCCTTTCTAGTATCATATATATATATATATATATATATATATATATATATATATATATATATATATATATATATATATATATATATATATATATAATAAAAACGAGACTATCTTGAGGATTATCAAATGCAATCAGAAAAGTATAAATGCGAAAAAGGCATAGAGATATAAAGATATAGAGAGCTGATTCCTTCAATAGCGAGAAACAGCGTTCTGTTGTTCTGTGTGTTCAAAATAAACAAAGTAATTTGATCTACATCATCGTAAGCGATCATAGAGATAGATCTATCTCTATGATCAGCTTACGATGATTAATTTGTTTATATTGGACACACAGATACATTTAAAAGGAATACGCTCGCTATATCTTTTATCTATATGGAAAAAGGACGTTGTGTCCGACGTGACGTCATAGGGTAGTCAGTGAATCGTCTAAGAGAGGCATGTTATTAGATAAATCATCATCAAATACGAGCTTTAAAAGGTATAGATCATTGCTTTAGAGCAATGCAATTAATCCTATATGAAAAAGCCTCTTTCTACAATCCCCAACTATGAATGAACCCCCTTGAGCATCCTTGACATCAGACAAAAGGTCCTCTTGGAAGAAACGTCTCATAAATAAATAAAAGATATTCATATGAATGATCCTTGAATTTGTATCATTAGTTTGAGGGAGTTAGAGGGAGAAGGAGACAATGTCAAATATCAAAAATACAATATATTGTACATATTTCAAGGAAGAAAATGTACATGGCAATAACACACACCATTTTGGGAATGGATTGCCTGGGGGGAGCGAGGGAAGAGGAGTGAGTCCCTGGGAATTAAGCGAAGAAGGAGAGGAGCATTGCAATAGTTGTGGTGGTGCATACAACTAAAGCGTTAAAGTAAAGTGGCGCATGCAAGGAAAAAGTAAACAAAGAAAAATTGGCCAAAATTTGGTAATTTCCTTTATCGTTAGATGTCGTTGTCCATGAAATTACGTCACAATCCTATTTAAAACCGGTTTAAAGGAATTAAATTTGATGATTTGAAATATATCAAATCACTACAAGAAAAAAACCCGTCTCTAAATATAAATAATAAAGGGACTGTTATTATTTTCAAAGAGCTCTAGCATAAAAGCGCCCCTTACGGACTAAAGAAGAACTATTTTTTGGCCAATTCCTTTTGGGAAAAAAGGAAGAATTTTATGTTATGCATGCGCTACTTTACTTTAACGCTTTACATACAACTAGGTACACAATAGACTTCTACTCATTTATAACATGCTTTGCTCTCACACAAGAAAAACAGGAGTGCAGAATTTCAGCCATGGTCAAGGGATTGTCTAATTATCTAAATATCTATTTTAATACTTGTTATTATTATTATATTCTTATAATAATAAGAATAATAACAACAAGTATTAAATGGATATTGAGACTTTATAATAATCTACGATTCAACAGGTTGTGGTAATCCTATTAACACCTTCATTAAATATTTATGATTTTCATTTACTCATTATTTTGTAGCGTCAAGATATCTACTCATCAACACGATTGAGATAAACGGGCTACTTACCTGCAGGTAGGGTTATAATTTTTTCTTCTTGCAAGATCCCTAATGCAGATACTTTTTGCCCATTTGGTAACACTGTTTTCCTTTTGTTTCTACCAACAATACGATTGTCAGCATTTATATATATATAGTTAAATATTAGGAAGAAATGGTCAAAGAAAACATGTCCCAGGACGGAATGACCGTTGTCCCTCAATAATTTCAAAAATTAATACATTTATCCCTTATTATTCAATTTTATTATATTTGATCAATACTTTGTATTCCTCTCATATACTTGCTTACCCATACATTTGGATCATTTTTTCCTTTTCTATCTTGGGTCCATTTCTTCCTATGTTTTATCTTCCTGATCCATTTCTTCTGTTCAAGATGCAGTTAATCCATTAGCTCATGGAAGGCCCTTTTAATTGATGAAAAGTTAGCATTTAGACGGCAAAGTAGGAAATGCATTAACTTTTTATAATGAATTAATAACTTACCGTGATTGATTATACCATAATTAAGTCAGTCAAGGCAACTTATTATATTAATGGAATTGGAGCTCGTTTCCTATCACGAGATAAATGAATCAAAAGTCGGTTAATAATTGAGATCTGACTCAAGCGTCTTGGAGGTTCAATGGATTAAATTGCAACTTTATTTTCTAATTAATCCAAGTGAGAATCCTCGGATTAAATTATAATATACAATAATAAAGGGAAAATAGGATCGTCCGTTAGACTATTCCAAAGAACCCTGTGTTACTCGCCGATCTCCCATCGGCTCATAGAGCCCCATGTTACTCGACATTAAAAATAATTTAAAGGCTACAGTCGTAAAATTACTACTTTCTGATCGCTTCGTAGATTAAACTTACTAAATTCCATCCACTCCCCATTTTGTGGAATATTCTTTCTTCATTTTTTTCGACAATTAATTGCCCTTGTCAGGAATTAGGGAATAATTTTGTCCAAAATTTGATATCACTGTAAATATACAATAAAGTTTTAAAATTGATAAATCATTAGATTTATTAGCATAAGTTTTTCTGAGAGGCAGTAATATTTAAATGGTTCAGGAAAGTTAAACTACAGGGAAATTTATGGAAAGAGATGATTGAAAAGAGATTACTTGAAGGTAGAAAACCTTACTCTAAGCAGTGGTTCCCAAAGTGGGGGACGCGCTCCCTAGGGGGGGCGCAGAGCAATTCCAAGGGGGCGCGGGGAAAAAACAAGGCGCGGGAAAAACGAATTAATGAAAATATAAATACAATAGACGAAATAACACTGCTAGCATAACATGGACAAAATTTTGACGCAAAGCAGAGGATGAAGCATCACCAGATGTACTTCCAAAGCAATTTCCTTCCAAGGCAAAGACAATAAAATATGACGACAAATATCTTGCCTTTGGCTTCACCTGTACAACGGTGGGTAATGAGGAGAGACAGCAGTGTGTTGTCTGTCTTAAAGTGCTAGCTTGTGACAGCTTGAAGCCGAACAAGCTAAGACGCCAATTGGAGACAAATCATCCAGAGCACAAAGACAAACCAGTTGACTTTTTCCGACAAAAACAAGTAAACTGCCGTGCCCAATGCGCAGTGGATGCACTGCATGATACACAGCGAAGCACTTGCGTCTAAACAGCTGAGTCCCGAGCTGAATGATGTAATGACCCACGTCATTGCCACAGAGAACTACATAAAAACAAGACCTGTCAAAGCCCGGATTTTTTTGGCACTGTGTGAGTAAAGGAGCTCCGACCACACAGCTGTTCTGTTCCATAGCTAGTCCCGATGGCTGTCACGTGGGAAAGTGCTGTCCAGGGTCTTTGAATTGCGAGATAAAAACCGCATCTTTTTGGAGGAAGAGGGCAGCGATCTTGCCCACAACTTTCCATGTAACAAGTTCCTCATGAAACTTACATACCTCAGTGACATTTTTCTGAAACTCAACGAAGTGAATTCACAGTTACAGGGCACAAATACACACCTCCCACATCTGGCAGATAAAATCACATAATTCACCAGAAAACTTGAGATGTGGCTGCAGTGAGTGAAAGTTGGACGTGTGGACTCATTTGAGAACCTGAAATCATTCATTGAAGACAACAAGCTGCAGAACACAGTGATCTCATGCATGGAAGCACACATCTCTGCCCTTCAGAAACATTTCCAGAAATATTTCCTGATGCAGGATCCAAAAAAATATGATTGGATCCTTGATCCCTTCAGTGCATCCCCACCTGCCGACTTAAGCACATCCGAGGAGGAACAGTTCATTGATGTCACCTCTGATTCAACAATGAGGCTGCAGTTTCATTCAAAGACACTGGCAATCTCAAAATTGGAACCCAGATTTGACAAGATCTGCAGCATGAAGCAGACACACATCAGTCACTGAAAAGGTGTGAGGATTAAAGGTGCCATTTTTGCACAACAAACTCTTGGGTTTTTGTTCTTGTTTTCCTCTCAGGGAGTTGGTCATGTTTTAAAGCCCATTTTTGCAGAGAGGCAATTTTTTCAAAAATGCATTAAATGTTAAATATATAAAAAGAAACCTGTTACACTGAACATTTTACAGAGTTAAGGTGCTTGAAAACTGTTTACACTTATTACAATCTGTAGTTTATGGCAGTTGAATTATATTTTTTCTACCAAAAAAAGGTTGAGGTTTGACACCTATTACAAACTGCAGTTTATGGTAGCTCACTTTTATTTTTCAAAAAAAAAAGGTGGAGGCTTGTATTAATTACAATGTGTGAAATAAACTGCAATGGACTCTGAGAACAAAATGTGTGTATGTTCTGTTTTGTTGGGGGGGGGGGGGGGCGCAAAAATTTCTTATGTACCAGTAGAAAAAGTTTGGGAACCACTGCTCTAAGGGATGTATAAAGGGCTGAAAACAATACAAGGTTGACTTTCTTACAGAACACTTTTATTAAGAAGAAACTTGGTTGTATTGGGGATATTTATAATGAGGAAAATGTTTTTACCATAATGAACGTCTAGTGAGGAGGAGTATCTCACGTAAAATTAGTTTCCGAAAAAGGGAAATCTGGCAAAGGAACAGTTTTTATCATTTTATTTCAAAGATGGAAAACAGTAAGCTTCGGAACATCTTACTCGAAAGTAGGAACAGAGTGGGAAGAATTTATCCACCGGGACAATTATGCCCTCGCCGGCCTTATACAGGCCCCAATATGCCATTGATAGGCTGTCAACGGCCGTTTATGTTTCTTGAGGCCAGCAGCCCACCGGAAATAGTCCCGGTACTCCCGGTGGCCACTCCGCCCCTGCTTGAAAGGGTAACATCTTACTCAAATTCTATATTTTCTATATTAAGTACAGTATAGTAACAACCAACACTTTGTATTTGGGCGCTACTCACGGGAAAAAAATCCACAGTAGAAAGGGTTTACTTCTTTTGTGGGCATGCAAGGGAAGCATTAAGACACTTTTGAATGGAATGCGGACAGATGGTAAGAATACTGGGACATTTGGTAAATTTGTTTTATGTGAATTTTAATCAAATATTACCTTTTAAAAAATTTGTCTTCTATTCTGTTGGCCTACATATATAATTTTTTTATTTTATAACAACTAAATTTATATTTAAAAATATGGTTTTACGAGTATTATAAATACATGGATGATAAGTTTTTTATAAGTTTATGGTAAGTTTTTTTTAAAATGTGAATAAATAGTAAAAAATAAAGTTTTTTGAAATTAATATATAATTTTAATTAACAACATACTTGTATGAAGATTTCCTTGAAAAACAGGGCACACTTTTAAATAAGTAAATAAGGGGTGACAATGAGCCCAAACGGTCTGGAAAGTCGTACCGGCAAGCCCAATCTAGTACATACTTAGGTCAGACCGCACATGGAATTAATAAATAAATGTATGTGAACAACAATGAATTATTTATCTCTTATAATATATTTGTATATTTATAAATTATTTGCTATAAAGACCTTTAAAAAGTACCCGAACAAACTTTGAATCAATTTCACCACTGAAGTAAAGGATATACTTCGGGCATTTTCAAAAGGAATCATGAATGACTTTTTACATTAAAAGATAAAAATCCATAACTATGAAGGGCCTGGGTGTAATATCCTGGCTTGATAAACGGCCACAGCCATCTACAACAAACATTGAGTGTGACAAAATGATGAAAATCCCATTTCCCATGTAGTTATCCTTAAAAGTTATTGATATAATTATATATACAAAATCATTAAATTACTCTTAAAATGATCATTCGTTTAAAAAACAACAACTAACAAGCTAATGAAAAAATATGACGAATAAAAGTATCCTGCCAACAATTGCTAAATAAAAAATTATTATTATGTTTGAATTTTTGTTACCATCTTTAGTGAGGTACATGAAGGTTGAATAGAAACTTATTGTACTTCTTCATGCTATTTATTATCCTAACCTTACTCACTCACCCAACCTTTCCTCTCTCTTAGATAGACGATCGCTTCCTTAGTTACTCATATGATTTGTGTCCGAGACTTCCAGCGTCTACTTAAATGTTACCTTACAAGAAAATAAATAACATATGTTTACTCTATCTAATTTTTTTGTGTGCGTTATTTAAAAGTCAAACTTATCTTGGAAAGAGCATTAACATTTAATATTAAAATGAATTTTAATATTCGGCTGCGCAGAGAGGAATCATTATAGGAACTATGATTAGGCCTGAGATGCATAAGGGATCCATCTTATTTTGTTTTTGGACGGGAATGCATGATATTATGGTCTCTATTAATCTGTTCATTTTATTCACATTTAAATAGGATGAGTGTTAAACTAAAAAAAAAATATTATTGGAGGAAATCTAACTTTATAGACATCCTATTGATTATTTTGTTAGATGCCTAAGGATAACAAATGGGAGGCTTTTTCTTGAACGTGTTTGGTATACTGAAAAGAAGAGTGATTAATAAAAAAGTAGATGACATTGTGAATTGAAGAATCAGTTCACTGGCTGTCTTTGAGATGTTGCCACCGATTCATATATAAAATATCATCCTTTAGCATTCAATGGAATGAATCCATGTTTTTTTTTTTTTTTAATAATTTTTATTGCTACTCCGTATTTACAATCAATAAATAACAGAACGGGCACATGTAAAATGAAAAAAAACTTATGGTGCCCTCGCAATAGTGACCAATCCGGTCATCTATGTCGATCCGTCCTGACCATTATTGAAAGATGGCGTGGTAGTGAGCCAATCTCCAATTCTTGTACCAACAATGAAATTATACTGATTGGAGATTGGTTGGTCTCCAGAATCCTCGTTCCTCTTGAGAAAAATTATTCTTTCCAACTCAAAACATGGGCAGTCACAAGCTCTGCACAGTGGACTTTGCGATGGATGCATTACATGCAAGTGCCTTCGGAGGAGACAATGGCCCGTCATAAATTGAACCAGGGCGTTTAGTTTTCTTTTAGAAAAATTTAGGAGCCGCTGCCATCTATTCATCTGAACATTGGGCATCATAGTTCGGCTCTGACGACAATACGTCAAACCAGACCAAAGTTTTTGCCATTCTTTTTCGTAGAAGGTAGATACCACCCTTTTATAATAAACTAAGGGGGCACCAACTGCACATGTTGGAGCTCTTTTGACTGCTCCCGATTTGGCTAGCATGTCAGCTACCTCATTTCCAGTAATATTGCTATGGCCTTTTACCCAGGAGAGAGAGAGAGGTACCTCCTTTGCAATAGACCTCAATGAGTATTTGGTGTCTCTGACAAGGGCACTATTTGTTTCGACTGACCGTAGAGCTTCAATGGCCGCTCGAGAGTCCGTGCAAATACAAAATCCACAAGGTTCCCAGTTCTTGGGGTTATTCCTAATCCAAGAAAGAGCTTCCTTGATGGCCAGGATTTCAGCCTGGAACACAGTGTTGTAGGGCGATAGGCTTATAGACTCTTCTTTAACTACAAATTCTCCCTTGGTGACGATGTAACCAGAGCCAACTCCTTCTTTATTTTTCGACCCGTTAGTAAAAATATTGACTCGGTGAGCAAATCCAGTCTCAAGAACATCTGAGTCCCACACTTTCTTGCGGACGATATTGTCCTTGTCCATGACCGGAAACAGTCTTGATACATGAATCCATGTTATTTACGAGTCACGGTAAATATCTATTTGCAGTGAATTCATAGGTACACCAGCCCATTAAACCAGTGGAACTTTTTATTACTGATTAAAATAAGTCCATAAATAACATTTATCTGTCTCTTTCTTTCTTTGAACACTTTGTTATATATTGACCTTAATCAAAATACTCATATACCTTAGAGAAAAGTAATACGAACTTACTTATTTATGACGTCACTGGTAAATATCAATTTTCTGTGACGTCAGTGGAATTATAATTCCTCTGTCTTCTTCACTGTTTTATAAGGTGATAACAGTTTTTGCTAAATTTATACAATCATACAATTTTGTTATTAAAAATACTTAAATCTTAGATAAACTCTTAAATCCTAGATAAAAGTAATATTAACTTACTTTATCTATGACGTCACTTGTAAATATCTATTTACTGTGACGTCAGTGGAACTCTTTATTAGTGATTAAAATAAGTCTATACCGGAGAATTGAGAAATAAAATATTTTATAAGGCTAAAATATTTATGCTAAATTTATACAATCATATAATTTTGCGATTAAAAAAATCCCTACTTTGAACTTCCTTTATATGATCTTGACTCTTAATACTAGATCTCGAGTCCCAATCCGAGGTCTTCATAGTTGGATAATGGCGACAACTCTCATTGACTTTCCAGTAAGATAATTTCATTAGTGAATGACATAATAATTATATAACTAAAGTCGGAATTTACCTTCTATCATTGTATAGACTAAGGGCACTTAGGACAAGTCAATCTTTGACATAATATATTTTAGAGTCTTTGTTTCCCAAACATCCTAACAAAAGAATATCAAAATGCTTCAAAAATACAGGGTTGTGGATTGAACGAAAAAACGAACACCGTTCGCGAACGCACGTTCAAAATCAAACGCCTGAACTGAATATAAATGAACGGATTTTTTTGTTGGCGTTCGTCCGTTCAAATTATATTGTTTTCAAAAGCGTGGACTGTTTTTTTAGTAAAAGTAGTTCAATCCATGTTCATATGTCACTTCAGAAAAAAAGTGAGAACTTTTTTATTTATACAAAAATAAGTGTAATTGTATTTTCTGCAAGTGATTCTGGGATAAACGTGAGGACGTTTTTTTTATAGTGGAATTTTTTCAAATTTAAAAAGGAATTAATTGATTTTTTTCAATGAACGACGAACGACAAAACGAACGGACGAACGCTAAAAATGACATCACATCACGAACGCCTGAACGATATTTTTTCAAATCGAACGGACGAACGTTAAGGTTGCGGACGCCCACAAGCCTGTATAAAAAAATATAAGAGTATTTATGATAGACATTTAGGTCTTTTAGGAGGAAAATAACTTTAAACTAAATGTTTATTTATGTTATGCATTTTTTACCACTCTAAAATATAAATTGGTGGCCTGATTATAAAGTAACTAACCACATTTTAGTAATCGCCAAAAAGATTAGACAAAACTTAATTCATATTTCTAAATGCATCACATCCCAATAAACCACATTTTAGTAATCGCCAAAAAATTAGACAAAACTTAATTCATATTTCTCAATGCATCACATCCCAACAAAATACATCACATACTTCTTTGCCCCTTGTCTATGCATGCGTGTACTGCTTCTCTCTGTTTGCCATTTCCCATTTAAAGAAAAAGAATAAAACCTTCTGATGTGATATTTATGAAAATGTTTTTGAACAATGAATAAAGATTATTTGACATTCAAAGTTAAATTGATTTATTTCTAGATGATCACATCATCATTTCACTCACCATTTAAGTGTGCAAAAAAAACTTTGTATTGATATTTATGCATATAACCTTTAGAAAGTAAGGAAAATCCATGTCAGGAAAACATTTATGATTTCAAATAACAATTTTCCAGGCTTCATCACATTTGCTTTAAATAGTATTTTTGAATAATAGCTTCAACAGATTTCCTGATATATAATATTTTCAATACATAATTAAAGAAACTCCACACAACCAAACAAGAAAGAAGCTCGGTTTTTGTTTTATCACCATTGACCATATCTTTGTTATAATTATTTGACAATAAGTCGCAAAAATAAGAAAATAAGAGGGTTTGCAGATAAGTGTGCAAGAGCTACCATAACAATGTCCTTTATTATAATATGCTATACATATCAAATAACAAATTAGATTTGGCAAGCCACTATAATTTGAAAGAGATTTATCAAATAATTTGGATTGGAAAGCTTGGAATGGTTTCTATACAAACCTAATCTGAAGCCTTTTATATAAGTAGTTATACCTTGCATTTATTCTTATATAATGTATAAATGATTTAAACATATATATATATATATATAAATAAATAAATATATGTATATATATATACACGGTCGGCTGATAAGTCCCGAGACTAACACATAGATGGCGCCAGTGGGTTTGTTTTCATATGACTATCAGCTAGTACCAACCTTCAAACATACATGCATAAATATAACAGCTGTCTGACAAATAGCTTGCAAGATATTGCGTTTTAAGTGAAGCTACTTTTGTTATTGTGAAAAAAATGGAAAAAGACGAATTTCGTGTGTTAATAAAACATTATTTTTTGATGGGAAAAATACCGTCGAAACTAAAACTTGGCTTGAAGAATGTTATCCGAACTCTGCTCCATCGAAAGCAACCATATGTCGATGGTTTGCTGATTCAAACGTGGTTGTGTGAGCACGAATGATGATACACGCAGTGGACGCCCAAAAGAGGTAGTTACACCAGAAAACATAAGAATAATCCACAAATGATTTTAAATGTCCGTAAAGTGAAGTTGATCCAGATAGCTGAGACTCTGAAGATATCGAAAAAGCGCTTTGGACATATCGTGCATGAATATTTGGACATGCGAAAGCTCTGTGCAAAGTGGGTGCCGTGAGAGCTCACAATCGACCAAAAACAACAACGAATCGATGATTCTGAGCCGAATCTGAAATTTGATTCTGAAATTAAAAGATCGCTATAATCGCTGTATCGCCCTCGAAGGCAACTATGTTGAATAATAAAATCGAATTTTGTCAAGAAAATGTTTTCTTCTTAGTTAGTCTCGGGACTTATCAGCCGACCTGTTATATAGGTATATATATATATATATATATATATATATATATATACCAACTAAGTAATTTCTATTTTGTTCATCTTGGTTACAGACGTGTCCGAATAGCGTTCTAAGCGTTCTCTCTATCAAAATATATTTTGAAGGAGTAAAACTATGTTTATATCATCTCATGAGAAAAAATATCTATATATAATATATAAAACTATGCTAGTCTTCCATACATCTGTTACTTTATCAGATACTTTAATCTCTCCCAAAATATATAATTAAAATAGTCTTTACTCTAAAGTCAGTGAAAAAATGGCTACTGCACCCCGGGAGACCCATCCCTCTTGGGAAAGAGGCCTTGTCTAGGAGAAACTTGCCTTCATCTCCCGCTCTGCGACAATCCATTATGTTTAGGAAAGCCACTTATAGCAATGTTCAAAGCAGCTTTTCATGACTATGTCGGCATGATGATCCGTAAGTAAAAATCAAGCTAAAAACGAGAAAAGGAACAAAAAGAGTTCCAGGAGTTTTTTGTACCAAGTACAACTATATTTCGTGTAAGCATTTAATCACATCGATAATAATAATTCATTTATACACTTACAAATGGATCATATACGTTCTAAAGTCTTCAATAATATTCATAAAATCATCCGGGGGGGGGGGGGGGGGTTGGGGGGGAGGGGAGTCGGCAACAATGAGAAAAGGAACAGAAATAGTTCCAGGAGTTGATATAGACCCAAAACCTGGCAAACTGTTTAGTGGAAAGTGGAGCACTCTCCAAATGAGATGTCAGCCTATATAGAAAGATGGAAAAATCACTTTCAACTAAAACAACGAAAGCAGCTGAGCTGCAGGCACCAGGATCCGCCACCGTATCGTCGGTACCTACATTTATCCATGTTGGCTCAGGTACAAGCCCCCGAGTGGCCAATCCTACCTATCTAAAAGGCCAATCCAGAGTCAGACACAAGGCTACACATCGTAGAGCTCCTTTACCAAGTCCTTGTCAGAGGTTTATAACATGGAACACACACAACCTCGGCGGTAGAAAGCTTCTTACTGCTGCTGCTGACATCATCATTAAAGAAAATGCAAAAATACTGGTGATCCCGGAAGACGAGCTTTTAATCGACGACGTACCCAATATTCCCGGATAGGAAACATTTTTTCCAAAAGTGGCGTAATCAACTCTTAAGCGAACGGCAGTTTTTGTTTCTGAAGCTCTCCATGCTGTACTACTTGATACAACGGCTGAGGTACCTGTCATTGCCTTATCTATTAGAAATATAATTGTGCTAGGATTCTATATAAAGTTTTCCCTAAACTCTGTGAGCAGAACAAAAAGAGGTTGCTCTTTGAAACAGAACATATGCAGAAACTCGAGAACGTTTATATATATATATTATATATATATATATATATATATATATAATATATATATATATATAATATATATATATATCTAGATATATAAAATTGAGTGTGTATGTCCCTATGCATCGTATACACGGCCACAGTTTTTGTCTGAGAGCCACCAAACTTGGCACATGGTATACTGACATTACAGTGGTGGTCAAGGTAAAAAAATAAAAGGCCTTTAAGGCCACACTGAGCTAAAAATGGCCTTTTTCATTTTTTGACTAATAAAGCGATTTTTTTGATAACATATGTTTTGAAGAACTTTTTTTTCTAAGAATTTTTTCGCTGCATGTTGGTATGTATCTTCAAAATTGATGAATTGTCGAAAATAAAAAGGGAGAAAGAATAAATGAATCCAGGTAGACATTAACCCGAGCAAGGCAGAGTTTCACAGAGAGCGCTCAAAGTTAAACAAACAGGTATCTTCTCTCTCTTCCTATTGTGAGCAAACCAGATCAAATTTTATGAAGCGTCGAAAATAAATGCTACAGTTTAACAAAAATATTAACCGGTTAGTAAATAAGAGGATTGATGAGGATGCATTGTGCAGTTAAACAAACAGGTTTCCTCACTCTCTTCCAGATCAAATTTTATGAAGCGTCGAAAATAAATGCTACAGTTTAACAAAAGTATTACCCGGTTCGTAAATAACAGGATATAGGAGGATGCACTGAGCAGTTGAGAAAGAAAGAAAAAATATTATTTAGTTTGTCTGTCATTTTTAATAGTTCATTTGCTCAATGCTCCTACATTTAGTCGTATTCTTCTCCCTCCTATTACAAAGTTAGCTTTATACGTCTTCTGCCAATGTTTATGGACCTATCGGAATAACAAAGAATTACCAATGTAAGTGATTACCACTATGGTGTGACCAAGGTAGTTAAAAGTAAGGTAGAGCCATTTTAACCAATGAAAGTAAAAAAATAAACCGCCACGCAACCTAACTCATGAGCATGACGTCACATATGCCAAAAGAGGGTCTATTTTATAAGTAAAATATATTAAATATAATATAATTTAGCCTTTAATTAGATCATAGAATAATTAATTATCACAATTCTATTAGAAAATGGGAAAAAATAAATTTTGTGCGTACTCATAAATTTTTGATTATTTAAATTTGCTTAAACTATCCAAAATATTTCATGAAAAAGCAAACTCTTCAATCATTATATGATAAATACATAAAAAACAACGAAATAAATGTTAAAAATACTGTTTATAATCATATATTACACAAATATTTTTACAAAGACTTATTTAGAAAAAAGTATATAATTTATAAACTATTAAAAAACAAAATACTGTTTATAATCATATATTACATAAATATTATTACAAAGACATATTTAGAAAAAATATATAATTCATAAATTATAACAAAACAAAATACTGCTTATAATCATAAACTACATAAATATTATTACAAAGACATATTTAGAATTTAAAAAAGTATATAAATTATTGGAGCATTTAATTAATCCACTGTTTTATTTTTCGCCTCTCTCTTAAACTTTTTATATGACTAGCTTTTTGCTCTTGAAGGCGAATCGAGAACGACATCTACAAGCACATGCGGTAGAAACGCGTGAAGAGCGTCAAGGTAGATTAGCAGCAGATGCCTCCAGGAATCGACAAACCCGATCAGCGGAATCGGTGGAAAGTCGGTCAAGACGCAACTCAGCAAATGCCGCCAGGAATCGACAAACCCGATCGGCGGAATCACCGGAAAGTTGGTCAAGACGCGATTCAGCAAATGCCGCCAGGAATCACCTAACCCGATCGGCGGAATCACCGGAAAGTCGGTCTAGACGCAACTCAGCAAATGCCGCCAGGACTGCATCCAGTAGACGAGCCGAAACGCCTTTGCTACGAGAACAACGTTTGTGGAATAATGGAGAAAGGTTTGCCCAAAATATTGGGTTATCAAGGCCCTCGGTTGCATTAAGGAATCGTGAAGGGTTCCAGTACTATCCGGAGGTTGATTATACTCTACGCCCTTACACTGCCATTGGAAAAATGAACGTTAATTGCCGATATTGCAATGCAATGAAATATCCAGCTGAAACGCCAGGATTATGCTGCGCATATGGAAAAGTCCTGCTGGACGACCTGCAGGAAACTCCAGACCATTTGCGCAATCTCCTCATTTGGCAGTCACCAGATTCCAAGAACTTCATGCGGAACATTCGCGCTTACAATTCGGCATTCCAAATTACCAGTTTTGGTCATGAACGTAGTCACCCAGGCGGTTACATGCCCACTTTTAGGATCCAGGGGCAGGTGTACCACAAGATTGGATCTATGCTGCCTGTGGAAGGAAGGGAGCATGCTTTCCTACAGATTTACTTCATGGGCGACAACGAAACAGAAGCCAACCGACGAGTTCAAGTAGCTCCTGTGACGAATGTAACAATTCTCCGTCCTCTCCAAGACATGCTGCATAGCAACAACCGGTATGTGAGAGAGTTTAAAACGGCACTTGAACGCCTGGAACAAAAAAGGCAGTCATTCCGGATCATCATTAGTGCTGACAAAACACCTGCTCATGAGCCCCAGCGATGCTACAACAGACCGAAGAACAACGAGGTCGCTGTTCTCATTGCTGGCCATGACGAGACCACCACCAACAGGGGCATCGTGTTGGAAAAACAAAACGTGCAGCTGCAGAGAATCATCGAGCTGCACCCCTGGTACGATGCACTCCAGTACCCGCTGCTGTTTCCGTGTGCTGAAGATGGGTACTGGACCAATATCCAGCAGGTGGAACCAAACAGCCGCCGCCCCACTGCCAAGACGGTATCTGCCATGGCCTTTTACGCCTACAGACTGATGGTGAGGGCGAACAGTTTCAACCGCCTGCTCAGAGGGAGGATGCTGCTTCATCAATACATTGTCGACATGTACGCCAAGGTTAGTTATATATCGATAATAATATCAATCTTCATAAATGAAGTCATATGTTATGTATTTTTACATTTTCAATTCCAGGTCGAATCGGAGCGCCTAAACTTCATTCGCCACCACCAGCGTGAACTAAGAGTGGAGCAGTGTGTTCACCTGGCAATGACCAAACTAGAGCGTCGGATATTGGGCAATCTGTAATTCTGCCGTCTTCTTTCACTGGGGGACTCAGATACATGCACGAGCGCACGCAGGACGCCCTCACATACGTCAGAAAGCACGGGCGGCCAGACCTGTTTATAACGTTCACATGCAACCCCAACTGGGAGGAGATTACAGCACACCTTCTCGAGGAGCAAAGCCCAGACCAGCGCCACGACCTCATCGCGAGGGTGTTCCATCTGAAGCTGAAGAAAATGATGCAGCTCTTTACTTCAGGGAACATTTTTGGCTAGACCATCTGTCACATGTATACAATCGAATGGCAAAAACGAGGACTTCCCCATGCCCAAATTCTTCTGTGGCTGCAAGACAAGCTGCGGTCTACAGACATTGACGCTATTATCAGTGCAGAGTTCCCTGATCCACGACAGGACCCTGTTCTGTTTGAGGTTATCAAGGACCACATGGTTCATGGTCCATGTGGTGATCTCAACAGAAACTCTAATTGCATGGAAAAAGGGAAATGTACGAAGCGCAGATGCTACAGGCGACGCAGACAGGAGAGGATGGCTACCCACTCGCTATCTCATGATAAAAGCTATATAAAAGTATATTGATAGGGGTTGATTAATCAAAAATAATTTATAAAAGTTATCGGACTTCCACAACATATAAAAATGGCCCGAGCAACGCCGGTACATCCATCTAGTATATATATATATATTATATATATATAGTATATATATATATATATATATATTGGAGAATATTTATCAGCCTCTGGATCCCTCAATACGGGGCCGGTTTATATGTTTAGCATTAGACAGCGTTCTTCTCTCTTTTTGTTTTTCTTGTAACCTTTTTCTTATTACTTCTTTCTTGGAAACTGTGAAGAATACACGTGGCCAGGCTGGGGAGGACTTAGTCTCCCATCCTGGATAAAGAATAAATACAGTCCACTTATTTAAAGGCCCGTCCTTGCCGTAAAAGGAAAGAATTTCACTTGGGAAATTATTCATGGTCCTTCGAGCCGGATTTGTCATTAGGATTCCGGAGAATTTCGTGGATTTTGCCGTGGATTCAGAGGATCGATTTTTGGAAAGTATCCTCCCACTCATGAAAAACATCCATCAGCGTATTACAGAGGATTCCTTCGGCCCATCCAGCTTCTGAGGGTTTCGCGAAGGTGACATAGAAGATCCTTCGGCCCATCCAGCATCCAAGAGTTCCGTGGAGGCGACCTAGAGGATTCCTTCGGCCCATCCAGCGTCTGAGGGTTCCGTGGAGGTGACCTGGGAGATCCTTCGGCCCATTCAGCATCTAAGGGTTCCGTGGAGGCGACCTAGAGGATTCCTTCGGCCCGTTCAGCATCCAAGAGTTCCGTGGAGGCGACCTAGAGGATTCCTTCGGCCCGTTCAGCGTCTAAGGGTTCCGTGGAGGCGACCTAGAGGATTCCTTCGGCCCATCAGCGTCTGAGGGTTCCGTGGAGGCGATCTAGAGGATTCCTTCGGCCCGTTCGGCGTCCAAGGGTTCCGTGGAGGCGAACTAGAGGATTCCTTCGCCCGTTCGGCGTCCAAGGGTTCCGTGGAGGAGTTGCTACATTGCCTTATTTTCAATTTTCCCCGGCCGTAAGTATAATTGGGGTTTTTCCGGGGCTGATTATATTCTCCTAAAATTTATTAAAATATGGCTCCTACTCAGAAAAGACCTTCTTTGGAGATATTTAATAGGTGTGTTGTTAGATTTAAGGCTGATATAACAGGGTGTGAAGAGTTACTTCAGGGAGATGATTTCGGGGTGGATGATGTCATCCATCATAAAGGTAATTTAAAGGAGAGCTACGATGAGATCATAGCATTTGGCATCTCTTATAAGGATTTCGAGCAAGATGATTGGCTCAAGGCAGAGGATGCACTTCAAGGGTGTAGGACTACTTATACTCAAACTCTTCAAAAATTGAATCGTTGGGAGCGAAAATTACAATTTGATAAGCAACGTTGTGAGATTGCTCACTATCAAAGGTTGAAAGAACTCAAGGCGCCCTCCTGCCCGTTAAGGGAAGGCACAACTAGTTCTTCCGCTTCTTTTATTCCTGTGCTCCCAAGAATGGATCTCCCTAGCTTTAGTGGGGATATAACAGAGTTCGCGTCTTGGTTCGAATCCTTCCGAGCAATCATCCATGACCAGGAGCTCAACTCCATTACAAAGTTCACATACCTTAGGTCATGTCTGAACGGTGCCGCGCTGGGGAAGATCGCATCATTGAATATTACTGATGATAATTATCAGGAGGCTCTAACAATTTTGGAGGAGAGCTTTGGCCGTGGGCGAATTGTTGTTGCGAGTCTTGTGAGACAACTTATAGAGCTCCCGCGAGCCTCAAATTCCGCTAGAGAATTACATGACTTTCATAACAGTGTGTCAAATATTAAGAGAGCTTTAAAATGTAATGGGGTTGACATAGATCATGATAATACTCGAAGGTTTGTACTTCCCATAATGGAATTGAAATTACCTCCAGTCATTCGAGATGGTTGGGAGAAACATGTGACCACCAGCAATGACGACTGCGTAAACTTCGTAGAATTTCTCAGGCATGTGTCTATAGGAGCGAAGGTAGCGGAGTCTAGAGGGAGCGCAGTAATTTCTGTCAAAAGATTTTCTAATAAGACTTCCATGAGTAAATGTTGCCCTAACTGTTCAGGAGCTTCCCATGAGTTATGGAGGTGTCCAGTTTTTAGAACAATGAGAGTTTCTGATAGATTACGTCAGGCAAGGAAGATAGGCGTATGTTTCTTGTGCCTTAATAGCGGACATGCTGCGGGAGGCTGCAACTTAGAATTGGTTTGTGCTAAGTGTAAGGGTAAGCATAATACACTACTTCATAGCGAGGCTCTAGAATGCTCGACAGGTATTTCACGGCAATTGAAAACGGATTGCGAAGTCGTGAGCAACTCAGGTCATGCGTCAGGTCATGGGTCCATATTGTTGATGACTGCTCGCACTGAAGCAGTTTCGTTACAAACCCGGAGAAGGATCAGGGTGATGATTGACGAGGGTTCTCAGGTGAGCCTTATAACAAAGAGATTGGCGAGGGACCTCGGGCTGAGAGGTTCAAGTATACAACTACAGCTCAGCGGCGTGGCAGGAATGGAGGAAAAATCCAGGAGCCATTATCACCATGAGTTTTCTTTGCAAACTGAGGGTGGACTTTTGATTTCGATGTCTGGTGTTGAAGTGGATAAAATATCCGATTATGCAAACCCCGTCCCTCGTTGTGTCCTGTCATATCCTCACTTTAGAGGATTAAGGATAGCTGATGATATAGGCAAGCCTGGAAAAGTCGAGGTTTTGATAGGAGCCGACATGATCTCAAGGTTCTTAACCTCGGTCCCATTGAAAGTTGGCCGGCCAGAGCAGCCGTATGCTAAGCATACTTCACTTGGATGGATTGTATGTGGGAACATCGAGTCCGGTTCAAAGAAAGTTAGACAGTTATCTTGCCATTTGTCTGCTAATGTTGATTTGAGCCAGTTTTGGAGGATTGAAGGTCTCGGCCCATCTGCGAGAAGTGTGAGATCCTGTGAAGAATTGGGGGCTGAAGATATTTTTAGTCGTGGAGTCAGACGAAGGGAAGATGGACGTATAGAAGCTCCGCTTCCTTTGATGGAAGGTTTTGGGAATATGAAGTCCACAAAGGCCTTAGCATTGAAGAGATTTAATCGTTTAGAGAGTAGTTTCCGTAAAAATACAAATTTAGAACGCTCATATCGTGAGACCATGGAGAATAATTTGAATTTGGATTTCATTGAGGAGATACCCAAGCGTGAATTAAACGATGATCGTCCTGTTTGCTATCTTCCTCACCACTCTGTGATAAAAAAATCTTCGTCCACCACCAAACTCAGAGTTGTCTTTGATGGCTCAATGACGACTTCTCTGGGAGTTTCATTGAATTCTCAATTGTTTATTGGGCCGAAATTACAACCTGACCTGGTGGATATTTTGTTTCGGTGGAGATTTAAGAGAATTGCTCTAAGTGCTGACATAGCTAAGATGTATAGTCAAGTCGCGTTACCCAGATCGCAAATGGATTTGCTGAGGTTTTTTTGGAGACCTACCCGAAACGGGCCCATTCATGAGTATAGGCATACGCGGCAGGTTTTTGGAATAGCAAGCGCAGCTCATTCGTGCATATCAGCTGTGCAGTGGAACGCTTCAAAATTCAAAAACACTCATAAAAAGGCGGTTGAGGTCATACTTGGGGACATGTACGTAGATGACTTGTTGACTGGGGCAGACACATTAGAGGAGGCAAGGACATTAGTGGACCAGTTACGTATGATAAACTCATATGGCCATTTTGAGCTTAGGAAATGGTGCAGTAATAGGGCTTCTGTGATTCGTCACTTGGATGATCACCTCCTTAATAACCAAGAAAGTGCTCTTATTTTTGAGCAAACCAAAGCATTAGGCTATTTGTGGAACCCTAAGTCCGATTGCATTTCATTATATATACCATGTGATTGGAGTAAAGAGACGCTGACAAAACGTATTGTCCTCTCTGAATCGGCCAAGTGTTTTGATCCTTTGGGAATTTTTTGTCCAGTATTTTTCGTTGCCAAGCTTATTTTTCAAGAGACTTGGAATTTGAAGTTAGGCTGGGATGAGGAACTTCCTCCAGAATTGGAATCAAAATGGACACGATGGAGGGATGATGTCAAAAAACTTAAGGATTTTAGGGTGCCTAGATATGCCTTGAGACCTGCATCGTACCATCCTAAAGTAGAGCTGTGTGTATTTGGAGATGCTTCCAAAAAGGGTTACGCTGCAGTTCTTTATATACGATTAATTTACACTGATCAGCACATTGAGACATCTTTATTAGCTGCAAAAAGTAAGGTGAAGCCTAGGAAAGAGATAAGTATTCCTAGACTAGAACTCGAGGCAGCTTTATTGTCTGCGAGGTTAATTAGTCATTTTCTTGAGATGATCCCGTTGAAAGTTGCTACTGTAAGAGCGTGGACAGATTCTGCTGTCGTCTTTTACTGGATTCAAAAGGAGCCCTCTACATGGAAGACATATGTAGCAAACCGGGTTCAAAGGATACAGGAGATTATAGAGCCTTCTTCGTGGAAGCATATTGCTGGTACTGAAAATCCGGCAGACATAGCAAGTAGAGGATCTTCGGCGGCGAATTTGTTATTGGATAAAAGTTGGATACAAGGACCGCACTGGTTGAGCTTACCTGAGCACAGGTGGCCAACAGGGCCTCTACTGAGTGATAAAGCCCCAGAACTTGAGTTTGAAAAGAAAAAACATTCTCATCAAGTCAATGTGAAGAGTGTCTTGTCACCTTTGGATAGAATCCTTGATAAATTTTCATGCTTTGTGAGAGTTCAGCGAGCCGTGGCTTGGTTGAGGCGTCTTGTATTGATATTTAGTAGTGCTAAAGTCGAGAAGAATGTTCCTTTGTCTGTTCAAGAACTTGAACAAGCTACTATATGTCTTATAAGACATGAGCAAATGATATATTTCCCAGAGCAGTTTGGCTTGCTTGCTACAGGAAAGGCTATTTCTCACATAGATAGATTGTGCAGACTAGATCCTATTTGGGACGAAAATAATAATCTCATAAGAGTCGGTGGAAGGTTGGGAAATATACAATTTTTATCTCACAATGCGCGTCATCCTTTTCTTGTACCCAAAAGGTCAAGATTGGCCAACTTGCTCGTAGATATGGAGCATAAAAGATTATTGCATTCAGGAGTAAACCATACTTTGGCTTCTTTGAGGCAAAAATATTGGATTATACAAGGAAGACAATTGGTCTCTTCAAGATTAAGAAAATGTGTCGTGTGCCAAAAATTCAATGCCAGGCCATTGCGACAAAAGATGGGAAGACTACCCGCTTTCAGAGCAGAATTTGGCCCTCCCTTTCATCAAACCGGAGTAGATTTTGCTGGACCAATAGTGGCACATCCTTCGAAGAGATCTAGCCGAAAGATGTATATATGTCTCTTTACAGATTTGTCCAGTCGAGCTGTACATTTAGAATTGGCAGAGTCTCTTACATCTGCGGACTTTATTGTAGCCTTTCGTCGATTTGTGTGCAGACGGGGGATTCCAAGGGTGATTTGGAGTGACCATGGGAGGAATTTCGTTGGCAGTTCTCAAATAATTAGAAGATTTTTCGAGAAAGAGAAAAGTACATTTATAGACTGGGCTTCTGCAAGGGGCATCGAATGGAAGTTTATTCCTCCACGGGCACCTCATCAGGGGGGAGTGTGGGAAACTATGGTAAAATTAACAAAAAGACTTTTGATGAAACAATTTGGGTCAACTAGGTTAACACCTCGCCAATTGGAGACTGCGATTATTAGTATTGAGTCAGTTGTAAATAGTCGTCCTTTGGTAGCTCTATCGGATGATTCTGGTGAGCTGGTCTTAACCCCTTCCATGTTGATGACAGGCTATAATATAACTGATATTCCTGACCGTCTCGTTGAAGAGCACCTTTCGTCTATATCAAGATGGAGAAAACTATCAGACGTCTTACAAAGATTCAGAAAGACTTGGATGAGTCAGTATATCCTGGATCATCAGAAAAGAGTGAAGTGGAGACATCCATCTAGAAACCTTCAAAAAAACGACGTCGTGGTTCTGGTTGAGGAGTTAAAGGGTAGACAGGAATGGCCTATGGGTCGAATAATGAAAACATATACCGGAGGTGATGGGCTAGTGCGTAGCGCTGATATAAAGAGTTCAAATGGAAATATATACCATAGACCCATACATAGGATTGTGCTAGTTATGCCTTCTAATGATAATGAAAATCAAAAATGATTTTGGTTGGGAGTATGGAGAATATTTATCAGCCTCTGGATCCCTCAATACGGGGCCGGTTTATATGTTTAGCATTAGACAGCGTTCTTCTCTCTTTTTGTTTTTCTTGTAACCTTTTTCTTATTACTTCTTTCTTGGAAACTGTGAAGAATACACGTGGCCAGGCTGAGGAGGACTTAGTCTCCCATCCTGGATAAAGAATAAATACAGTCCACTTATTTAAAGGCCCGTCCTTGCCGTAAAAGGAAAGAATTTCACTTGGGAAATTATTCATATATATATATATATATATGTATATATCAGGAAACGACTGGGTACCCGGCCCGGGCCCCGGCTGTTTTTTGAGCGTCCCGGCCCAGCCCGGTGTCCCGGTTTTTTAGACACCGGGCCGGGACATCAATATTTCTTTCGTTTGTCATTCATAAATCTTATTAAGAAAATAATTACCATAAAAAAGTGAGGCGTTTTTTAGAAAGGAATTTTTGAAATACAAAACGTCGTAACTTTTTGAGATTCTTTTCTAAAAAAACGTCGTCACTTTTTTTAAAGATAATTTTTTAAAAAATCGAAGGAACAAAAATATATATATGTCCCGGCCCGGTTTTGGCCCAGCCCGTCTTGAAAAAAGGTGTCCCGGTCGTTTATACATATATACATACATACATATATATATATATATATATATATATATATATATATATATTATATCATATTTATAGCTCTGAAACTAGTGAAAAATCGACACCAAATATGTTTTATCACACACACACACAGCAGTGTTGAGGAGTAACATAGTGCTAGGCACTTATATTTACCTATACATATTTTATGATTATTATTCTACCTCCCGTCTGTCAGAAGTAATTTAAGAATCCCAGCGAAAAATATATTTATTTTTATGTTATTGCTACTTCCATTAAAGGGACTTCCTAGTGAAACATCTCCCTAGAAATGTGTGTACCTACCTACATAGGCAGTACATCTTTGATCCTATTAAGAGCCTTTCTAAAAAGTAAAAAGGAGAAGGGGGAGCGTCATTTTTGTCACTATATACTTTTGTTCCAGCCTTGAGCATGGTTTAAATTAGGAACATCAGCATTGATAATTAGAGACTCGTACATATATTCCATAGTCATTTTTTAGACTATGTCTAATATATGAAGTTCGTAACCGGTTGGTATGTACATTTTGAATGTCATTGATTATATATTGGTTATATACGACTGTCCTAGAATGAAATATTAAAAACAATCAATAAAAATATATCATCTTCAATTGATTTACATTTGTTTTTTGTTGTTTAATATATATTTTCTTACTCATAAGTAGCGTTATATAGTATTAGCTATATAAACAAATTAAATATGTTTTCCTCTCAATATTGAGGGCTTTGATTAAGGCATTAAGCGTTTTATAAATCTACATATCAAACCAATCCAGAGTTCATTTGGATATATAAATAATATGTTAAAGACTTGTACTTAAAAAACCAATTGACTGGTTCTAGGAATTTTTGTCAAAGGAAACATGGCCGTACGAACTTTTCCCCCCAGATTCTTCACCATTGGAGTCTTTTGCCACCTGGAATGACTTACAAATATACCAGCTTATGTGGGCATCAATGATATGATTGTAATACCGGACAGGCCATTCAATAGTGGGGGATGTTTTTCAGGCGGCAAATACTTTATTGCTTTTTTTTCCTAATAAAAAATGTTTTAAAACTATTACGCGCTTTTTCCTACCGATCACGCTAAAAGAATGCAATGAGGTATCCATAAATAAAGTAAATAAAAGTATGTATAGACTCTCATGTCACAGCCTCTGGAGTCGAGGCCCCATTGCTTTTATGGATCCTCTCTAGGGACCTTTTTGCAATATTTAAGTACACAATAATTATAATATGCTTAGACTCCTTTATTTTCCTTCTTTGGTGTAGTTATAATTGCAACACTCATCGCAGAAGGGGTCTTGCTTTCCAATGCCTCCCCCCCCCCCCTTTTACTTCCAAGGATCATCAGTGGAGGTTCTTGATGCATGTTCTTGAGTCCCTGGGGAATTGAGCCTAGAAGCCAGCGATCCTTCGGGAATGCCAAGGGAAGAAACAGGAGAGGAAAAGTAAGTAGAAGACATAAGGGTATATACTACTTTTTACTGCGTAGTAATATTTAAAAAAACTTCTCAAAAGGAATATATACTACTTTATATTAGATATTACTTTTTTGAGCATTCCGAAACAATAGTAAGTAAAAGCAATTCAAACAGGATTTGTAAAAATCCTCACTAAACTTAGTTTGCATTTTTATGTCCACTGGGGGACGTCACAGTTCATTAATTTTCATCAAAAATGCCTGTCGAATTTTTTTTTTCACGAAAGTAATATGTTATTAGGATATTACATATTAGTTATTACTTGAAAGTTATATCTTATATGTTTGTTCCTCTAGTTAGTCGCAGTAGTATAACTAAGTAATAATATTACTCGCACACGCGTTAGGGAACAGCACTGCACATAAGTGTCTATCATATAATCTTAATCTTTTAAACAGCCCTCAAGGATATCCTTAAACTAACAACAAAATGTGTAATTGGTATGATTCCCATAGCAGCATCATACACCGCCTTCTCAATCTCTCACACCGTTCTTTGAATATATGTGGAGTGTGTATGCTTTAAAATTGATATTTATTATGACGATTTTGATATTGAAAATATATACCATCACTTGGAAATCTCTAAGGCTACTAAATAAATTAAAAAACAAAGTCAGATGGAACTTTAAAAAACTATGTCTCTAAAAGATAATGAATTACCTTTCAAAATGCATATTGTAACATATTTGTATGTATATAAATTATTTGTAATTAAGGCCATTCAATATCTGAATTACCGTTAAAAACTTTGAACCATTTCATATATGATGCTTTGAGCCTATGTTTTTATCGCAAAGAACGGCTGCAGTCAATTGTCGTAGGTCTTGCTATAGTGGTGCGTTTTTAAATGGTTTAGGGTTAATAAGGTTATAAACAGCTTAAAGCGTAATTATCATATTGCTAAAGCTTCTCCTACTTGATAATGTCCAAAATAACTCATCAAATTACAATTAACCATTTTTTGTGCCTATATGGTTATATAGAAATGCAGCTTCCGACTGGATATAAATAAGCATTAAAATGAGTCTATCGAACCTCGGATCTTATTACTGAGGTAGACCAAGTATGACCATCCCCTCTCGGGATTCGAACATGCGTCATTTATTAAGAGTTCAATAATATATTACAAATCAATATTTATCGCAAGAGTATCCATTTAAAACAAAGGTATTTAGTAGCAATTGATTTATATCACATATACGGGTATTATATAGTACCTATATTTGGAGGTCTTTTGATATAAGGGTTGTCTTCAAGTATATTTTATAATTAGGTAAGTTAGATGAATCTTTTTATATTAAATATACATGACAACTTGCCAAAAAGATTTTTGATTAATCCTCAAATGATGCAAATATACAAATTCAAGAATGCTTATTGCTTTGATGAGGAACTTTAAGGTCAATAATATATATATATATATTTTTTTTTGTACACTCGGTACTATTTATTCAACATCTTCAAAAACAACTCACATCAAAAAATTCTTCTTCAAACGGCATAAACACAACAAAACATTATCTATTATAGGGTCGAAATCTGGGGAGGAGGGGTTTTCATACTTCTGCATTGATATAAAATATACTGAACTTTAGTTGTAATAAAGTTTACTTCTTCTTGATTCTTGCCCAGATACAAATAAACCAATTCCTTTGAAGTTAAAATTAATTGAAAATTGGTAAAAAAACTCAATTTTAACTTGTTTAAAACATCATCAACCAAGGGACACTCTAATAAAAAATGATTCAAAGTCTCCAAGGAGTCCTTACAAAAAAAGCAAAATCTTTCCTCACTAGTCCTTCCAAAATACTTCCCAGGGATAGAGTGTTGGTAACAATTCTGTACTTCAAGTAGTACAATGAGACATCCAGCTGAATGGAGTTTAAAACTTTTATTATCTGACATGCTGAAGCGTTTAATCTAAAATGTTCTTTCTTTCTCTCAATCTGGCTAAAATATTGATAAAAAACTGATTATTTACAAAGGTATTTCTTAAGGAATTATTATTTGATAGTATTAAAAAATTAAAAAAATCGTCTCTTGGTCCTATTGGTCTTTTTCTAAAATTTATTTCATATAATATATATGCTTTATTGCTTTGATGAGGAACTTTAAGGTCAATAATCTATATTTATTGTTATACATCCTTAATGTTATAGATCTTAAGCATATCGATAAAATAATATTTTTTGTTGTTGTTGTCGAAATTAATTGAAACCAGAGAAACTTTTATTTCTTGTAAAAGTATATATAAGGTTGTCACATATGTATTTCCCTTCCGCTTTATTCGCTATTTATTTAATGATATATAAAAGTATTATAATGATGGATTTAGCTCAAATATATGTTGTTTTGCCCAATAATTTCTGCCTCGTAGAAGCCCCCTCTTTATTTGCAAAGAATTCGGATAGCTTCTTTTCATAATCCTCTTTTGAGTTCAACTTTATGTACACCACCAAGGACGTTACTCATACAAAGAAACATCCGAGCACCCCTCATTCCGACGAGTCATGAACGGAGTGTATGGCCTGGCGTTGTCTTGTTGGCCAACATAAGAGCACTTTGATTTCTGGTAAAAGTATAAATAATATTGCGTTTTATTTATAAAACTTAATTTATTTTGAAATTGTGAAAATACATTGGGTAGTAATGATGTTCCCTCCGTATCCTCAGAGACTGCTAAAGTGCTATGAGTACCACAATTTGCAGAACAATATTCTAGCACAATCTCCACAGGAAAGCCTGGGACCAAAGATGGGCATATATTGTTTTGAAGCACGATTATTACACTTGCTAGTTGATAAGAAAATGGTATAATATAATATTGTGGACACGATATTTATGATAGGACTGTTACTTTTCATTGTCGATTTGGAATAAGCAACTGATATATTTCAATACATGCAGCAATAAAACCATAGAGGATAGAAAGATATAGAGAGCTTATTCCCTTCTTCTGTACTTTTTTGTCCACTATAAACAAAGTAATTTGTAGCACGTCATCGTAAGCTGATCATAGAGGTAGAATCTATCTCTATGATCAGCTTACGATGATGTAATACACATTACTTTTTTATATTGGACACAGGCGACAGCTGAACAATGTTTATCTGCTAGTGAAGGGAATAAGCTCTCTATATCTTTATATCTCTAGGAATAAAACTAGGAAGATCTACGTCTATATCAACAGCTGATGAAACCAAGAGAAAAGGAAGGAATTATTATTATGGTGTCCAGAAGAAATGGACCAGGAAAATATGGACTAGGAAGAAATGGACCAGGAAAATATGGACCAGGAAGGAATGGACCATGGTAGAAAAGGAAAATTATGACTCATGGAAGAAATGGACCAAATACATAGGTAGGCAAGTTTTTGAGTGGAATATGTCTAAGTATTGTACAAATACTATTTCTTATATAAACTGAGTATATAATGACATAGAATGATTTTATTTTTGCATTTTTAGATAAATAATCTCTTCTTTGTGTCAATTATAGTTCAAAATCCCCCGAATTATGGTAAATAATACGTATTGTCTTAAATATCAAACATACCGATGTTAGAAGCACTCAAAAAGTAAATACATAAAGAAGAAGAAATATATGCCTAATTTCGGGCGCGATTGTTATAAATGGAATATTTGAAAGGATAGAGTGAGGGTTGACGTCAGAGTCAACAATAATAAAATGAGAGAGCCTCCAATGATCCGAGTCGAGTATTCAATCTTTGCAATCCGGCCGAATGAAGGCACCTCAACACATACAGACAATGCCTTGGACCCCCTAGAGTCAGTCGCCTCCCTTCCAGAAAGGCACCAAATTCCCGCCCCTCGTCTTCGTTAAAGGAGTCCCATCCCTCGTCCTCGAAAGGAGTCCAATCCTTCGTCTTCATGAGAGGAATCCCTTCCCTCGTCTTTGATTTAGAACTTCCCATCCCTCGTCTCCGTTATAGGATTTCCCATCCTCGTCTTCGTGAGAGGAGTTATATTCCTCGTCTTCAGGAAGGGCCCTCCTACCATCACCTCCTCCATATTGAAGACTTGTTCCTCTTAGTGGAATTTGCTAATTAACTCCTCAGTCCTGTAATTATATTCAAAGTCTAATCTGGAGAATGGCAAGATCCTAACGGACCTCAAAAACCTTTGCCCTATTATATATTTTCTATTTATATTCATGAAAATAATTGATTTATATAAATTGACAAATACATTTAATTCAAAATTTACTAAATTGTAAAACAAACATAATTTCAATGTTACTAGAGATTAAAAATGAGCATTTAAAACTAGTCTAAGGTTCCCCCACTTTAATTTCCCCTCACTTTTTCTGGAGGGATTCTGGTCATTAGAGACGTTGACTTTTCGGACCCTTCTTGGTGCTACTGCAACTCAAACATGTGATGTGTCTATCACTGGTATACTTCCTGAAAAAGGCCGTCTCACCCTTTTACCCACCTTTCATAGTATCTCAGCTCTCATACCCCACCCCTAAAAAGCTTGAATTCTTTTAAATTTTCGGTTTCCTCCCGGATAATGAACTGGCGAGTCTGCGCTCCTAGGACAAAATAAAGTCTCTGCCCAGAATCGGCCAAATACTTCCCCTTTATTCTAGACGTCCCCCGAGTTTGCTTTGTCCTTTCCGGGAAAGTCTGAATCATCCCCATAATACTCCCTCCTGGACAAAATTGTTAAAAAATAAATTTGGTATAGAAGTATATATACATAGATTTTAATTGGTTTATATATTTACTAATGCTACATGGGGTATTGTTCAGATTTTTATTAGTTAATATATTGAATAATGATTCATGATATATTGTTCAGTTCAATGGCACTCGGAAAGATTTCGTGTCCAGAGCGCTTCTTTTTCCTCACTCACGAAAAGGGACCCACTAAAATAATGGACGTGGAAATAAATTAACATCGTAGCAAAGTTAAATATTCTCGATTCTCCTTTTGAATAGATATAATAGGAAGAGGAGTTGATGTTCATGGCTCTTTCATCCGGAATTTGATGATCTTCAAGTCATTTTGGACTACCATGGAGCTAGGTTCATCAGGAGATCATGAGGCTTCTTTAATAGAAATACAGGACTGATGAGTTCGTTAGCGAATTCCACTAAGAGGAACAAGTCTTCAATATGGAGGAGGTGATGGTAGGAGGGGCCCTTCCTGAAGACGAGGAATATAACTCCTCTCACGAAGATGAAAATGGGAAATCCTATAACGGAGACGAGGGATGGGAAGTTCTAAATCAAAGACGAGGGAAGGGATTCCTCTCATGAAGACGAAGGATTGGACTCCTTTCGAGGACGAGGGATGGGACTCCTTTAACGAAGACGAGGGGCGGGAATTTGGTGCCTTTCTGGAAGGGAGGCGACTGACTCTAGGGGGTCCAAGGCATTGTCTGTATGTGTTGAGGTGCCTTCATTCGGCCGGATTGCAAAGATTGAATACTCGACTCGGATCATTGGAGGCTCTCTCATTTTATTATTGTTGACTCTGACGTCAACCCTCACTCTATCCTTTCAAATATTCCATTTATAACAATCGCGCCCGAAATTAGGCATATATTTCTTCTTCTTTATGTATTTACTTTTTGAGTGCTTCTAACATCGGTATGTTTGATATTTAAGACAATACGTATTATTTACCATAATTCGGGGGATTTTGAACTATAATTGACACAAAGAAGAGATTATTTATCTAAAAATGCAAAAATAAAATCATTCTATGTCATTATATACTCAGTTTATATAAGAAATAGTATTTGTACAATACTTAGACATATTCCACTCAAAAACTTGCCTACCTATGTATTTGGTCCATTTCTTCCATGAGTCATAATTTTCCTTTTCTACCATGGTCCATTCCTTCCTGGTCCATATTTTCCTGGTCCATTTCTTCCTAGTCCATATTTTCCTGGTCCATTTCTTCCTAATATCATTATTATCATTTCAATTCCTTGAGCACTCTAAGCCCTAAATACCAAGTCTTAAGGAATACAAAAAGGAACTAATGGCAAAAGGTATACCAATGACGTCATTTTAAGGGACTATTCTTATGAAACATAACATATGATAACATCATTGGACTTGCAGGATTTCCTTTTTTCTATCCCCAAAACTACTTCATTGTTTCACAAGTTTGTATATATTTAAATAGCTCTTTGAGTGGACAAGTTTTTCTTTTATGTTGAAAATCCAGTTATTGTTATACAGATCCGTGCCTTAGAGTAGAAGTCTGACGAGATGATGATGAGTCATAACAAAAGTGGACCAAAATACCATAACAACACCAAAATTTCATATAAAATAATAGGTGTTTTGGATTGATAGCAAATTTAATGTTATTCTTATAAATTAAAGGGGATCTATTTAATGTAAAAAGATGGTCATTGAGTTAAATCTTTGAATTGCAATATTTTCTTTTGCAACTATTTTGAGCAGAGAATAGGATTTATATAGAAAACAATATTATTGCAATTTGTATTTTTCGTATGAGGAAGCATTTCATCAATCACGAAACTTTTTGTTTTATATTTTATATCTCTAGGATCAGTCCATCAATAGGTTTTTCGTAAACTTTACCCAGAATAAGAGCAACAACTGATCGTTTGGAGTCAATCAGTTTCAAGAGTAGAATGAGAAACAAGGCAGTAGCCTCATTCTATCTTATTGTGCAATTTACGATTGGATTGCCTTAGAATAAGTTCTCCGGAGGCAGTAGTGGGATGCTTCCAATGTTTTTTTTACCCAGAAAGATCATTTGTTGCCTATTCTGGTAAAGTTTTAAGAGAAACTATTTTGATGACTGATCCTAGAGATATAAAACATAAAAACAAAAAGGTTTCGTGATGATGAACTGCCTACATTACGAATAAAATTAGAAATGCCTAATATTGTGATCAACATCATAAATCCTATTTATGCTCCAAAATAGGACAAAATATAAAAATAATGACTTCTTAGCAAATCAACTCAATTACCATCGTTTACATTAAATATATCCCCTTGATTTATAAGAATACATTAAATTTGCTATTCAATCCAAATACTATTGATTTATGATATGAAATTTTGTTTGTTATGGTATTTTGTCAGCTTTTGTTATGACTCATGTCATCTCGTCAGACTCTGCTACTTAAGGCTACTGATACAGATCGGGTTATAAACTAAGAACTTTGAAAAAATGAGACTTAGGAGTAAGATTAAGTGAAATTCAAGATCCTCAGCAACGATCCAATAGTTATGGATAACATCCACAATGATTCAATAAACACCCTTTTAGCTTGACAATCCCTTTCTCTGTGTAACTTTATTATGATATCTACATTCGCAAAATGAAGACCTACTTTTGTTCTCTTTGTATTAAAAAATAATTGCTTATCAGACATTCACTCTTTGAGATCTTTAAGCCAGAGAACTTTGCTTGTGTCCTTCCACGTCATTAGGTGCTTCCCCCTTTTTAAGAATTTTTTAATTAACTTAACGCATACAAATGTCTCTCAGTAGGAAATTATTAATTGTTTGCCCAGGCCAAAAAAGCAGGTCTCAACTGCACATTAGGTCATGACAACGACACAACTATTTACAAGAAAATAAATGGCCTTTTTCCTTTTCTCCTTTGTCAGCAAAAGTTTACCATGACCCCCTTCACAACATTCCTTTTAGTAGAGGAAAAAACACCCTCACTACAGGGCAAGGATTAGATAACACCGTGTAACAAAGTTTTTGTCCTTGAGTTGAAACTGTTATTTTCTATTTGCCTATGTCCAGCAAACATGAAAAAATACTTTTAATCATTTTCTAATTTTGCTTTTGTTCCAGAATAAGGATATTTGTGAAATTTACAATTTTCATAATTTCTAATGGTTCAGGCCCAGTTATATTCGTGGAAAGTAAGAATAACCACAAATGCCAGTAGTATTTAATTTTTACTATATCTGTGCATTTCAAATCTGTTTTTATAATTTATATATCTTTCGTCCTAATCGAAAAAATCAGCTATATATTTCAAAAAGTTGACCATATTTTAGTGTTCTATTTAAGCGGTGATATATTTTTTGTTTCGAGTCTATTGACTATAATCAATATGTAATATATTTTGGGTATATGTCAATGCATTTCAGAACAGTTTTTATAATTTCGATATCTGGCATGAAAGTAAATAAAGATCAATTTAGTAGGACGAAGTATTGATCATATTAAGTAACTACTTTTAGGTGATTATTGAGGTTGCATTTAATATTATTGTGATTTGTTACGAAGAAAAAAAACAGGTTTGCCTTTTTATTTACATATAATTATTTACAAGTGTCAAAAATAATTTTTTTTTAGAGAGTAACTGTGATTTGGAAAATTGCATTTCAATATTGTTATCAAATTATTTAAGGAACTTGCAAATAAAAAGGCAAACCTGTTTTTTTTCTTCGTAACAAATCACAATAATATTAAATGCAACCTCAATAATCACCTAAAAGTAGTTACTTAATATGATCAATACTTCGTCCTACTAAATTGATCTTTTCTTTACTTTCATGCCAGATATCGAAATTATAAAAACTGTTCTGAAATGCATTGACATATACCAAAAATATATTAAATATTGATTATAGTCAATAGACTCGAAACAAAAAATATATCACCGCTTAAATAGAACACTAAAATATGGTCAACTTTTTGAAATATATAGCCGATTTTTTCAATTAGTACGAAAGATGTATAAATTAAAAAGCGGATTTGAAATGCACAGATATAGTAAAAAAATAAATATTACTGACATTTGTGGTTATTCTTACTTTCCACGAAGATAACTGGGCCTGAACCATTAGAAATGATGAAAATTGTAAATTTCAAAAAAGGTCATAAGGCCAAACCTTTTTTCAGACAAAATTTTAAGTAGCATTTTTGGAATCTACGTAAAAAATGGGACTCAAATTAGGAATTTCAGCCAAAGAACAAACTATGACCTTAATTTTGTTAAATAATGTAATTAGAACCTCTTTAAAGTCGGACATTTTTAATTTAAATAATGCAATTTAAAAAATATATCGAAAACTTCAATTTAAAGATGGACTTGTTTTTGTGCGAGCAAGCCAGAGTAACTTACAAACTTCTGAACCCTTTCAATAACATCATTCTGGTGCCTATTATTGTAATCTCTGGTCACCATCTACAACATGAAGAACGCGTTGAATAACTTGGGATGTATTTAAGTAAATTCTAAGGATCAAACATCTTGCTGCTGTCATGGGTATTATTTTATCAAAAGCCTGCAAAATACTTTTTTAAAGAAGTCAACAAGAAAGCTATCTCAATGCCTATAATATACAAACGTCTCATTATAATTAAATTGATTGATGCCATATTTAATATCTACTCTAAGTGCCTTGATGGTACTCCGACACAAACACAAGTAACAGAACATGTAACAGTTTTGGAGAGAAAAAAACATGGATGCTTTCTGCCCTTATCTATATGAGATACTTGACTTTGAGATGAAGAGAAGTAAATCTTATCTTTCAACTGTTGCTACCATCAACGCCATATAGAGGATAAATCAGCACACCAAAAGCAACTGTATTTTGTGTTAAATCAATCATTCAAAATGGAGGGGGCGTTATATATATTTGTTTAATTATTCCCGTTCATTCCCGAACAATATAACGAAATACACTTTTTATGACTTTGTGCCCGCAAACATTATATTTATATCAATTATAACCAGCCTTGTTTAACTAGACAATTACATAGTTATTCTTCTCAAACAAGTTACATACCTAAAGATATTTAAAAATATATTTAATGGCAAGCTTAAAAATGTGCTGTAAAGTAGCTATACTTTTTAAAAATAGGAGAATCTTACGATAAAAGGTTTTCAGGCAACATGAAGTCATAAAAAGATTAAAACAATATCTTTTCCCCACTTTGAAGTTAATGTAGTGAAAGAGATTTAACTTTCTACTTCAAAAATACATGAATTTTCTTTTAATTTTCCATGAACTCATTCGTACAAATCCTACTACATTAAATGATATGACTGGATATTTAAAGGTTTACGAATGGATTCCATTGTATCAAATAATACAGAGGTACGATAGAATATGTAGAGCAGGGCTATTCAATTAGTTTTCCAAGTGGGCCACATTTGGAATCCAAGAACTTGAGCTGGGCCGCAAAATTTTCGCGGCCACTTTTTTTCAAATAAGTCTATTATTATGTTTTTTTAAATCTAACATTAGTAGTATTACTATTAGTATTATTAGGCCGATGGTTACTAGCTTATTATTATTTTTTATTATGCCTATTTTATATGACCTTTTTAGCTTTCAAAATTGAATAGGCCTATAAAAATGCACACAAACAACTCTCTGCTCCATCTCCTTTATTTAAACAAACAAAAAATAGAACATTTAACTTAACATTTCTCATTGTTCATGAGGCTGGCTGCTAAACAGAACAGGGCTATTTTAGCCCACTGCTGCCGGTGACTTTAGTGAGAGAAGTGGCATTTCTTGTTTTGCACAAGATCTCTGATGTTTGGCTCATAAGATGTCAATGCAATCCTAAGGCACTGGTGAATTTTGTGTCTGTTAGGGAACACCGATAACTGTTCTTAATTGCATTCACGTGAGAAAAGCTCGATTCGCAAGTGTATGTTGACCCAAACATGTTGGCCGTGTCCGGGCCGCATCTGGCCTGCGGGCCGCCAATTGAATAGCCCTGATGTAGAGGGTGCTCAATTCCATTATGTTAAAGTATTATGTGAAATATGATATTTCTCTATAAATACATTGATTTTTATATATTCGTAGTATCCCATCGCTGTTAAGTAGATTTGCGATGTTTGTGGTTGCGAAAGGTTTTTGATTGGTTCTACAAGAAAATAATAATAAAAGGGCTGTACTTATTACTATTGTATGGTACTTAATTTAGTTAAAATTTACAGTTTTTTTATTGATAAACGAGAAGGTTTCCACATTTGATTAATAAACCTTTTTCTTCCAGTTCGAACATTTACAAGTTTTTAAATTGTAAGTTGTAAAAAATACAATTATTGTAATAATAATAATAATTAATATCTAAATTATGAAGCAGTTAATGAATAAAAATCTTCAAAAACATTAATGAATGAATCTCATGGAATAAAAAAAGCCATAACATTAATACTCGTATATCGTATTCTATAACATCCTCAAAGAAGAGGGTATCAGAAAGTATCGAATGTTTATAACTCCATAGTCATCCTTTAATATGTCCTTTTTTAGAATTCTGTGTTCTAAGGCACAAAACATCATCGCCACAGTTCATATAAATATTGTGCTCAAGTTTGAAGACTGCAGAAATTTGTTGTTAAAAAAAAAAAAACTAATTTTTTTAACTAATTAAAAATGCGAAAAACCCTGTTTTTTAAGAAATGACAATTTGCATCGGAAATTAATAAGACCCTTTGTTTGAATAAAATAATAAATTATATAATAATGAATAGACAACTTCTATAACTTAAAAACAAAACAATTAAAACCATTTTAAAATTGTAATTCATTGAATAAGAGATGAGTTTGCTAAGTATTATCTTAAATTTATCTTGAAATGATTCCACATTCGACATTAATATTCATTAAACAAATTTTTACGGGAGTAATAACAATGGCATACAAATACAGGATGGGAGGATTGGCCATAGAGTAAGTTCATCTGTTTCTCGACAGAGTCCCCTTGATCACATTAGTGAAGTTGAATTATCCCTTCCTTCAATAGTGAAATGGATCGTTTGAATTATAAAATGATATATCGGAGATTCAATTGACCTACGCTAATGACTAGTTCAAATCAAAGTCCAATGGATCGTATATAATGAATAAATTTTTAACGGTAAAATTAAAGATATAAAACCTTCAAAACATTTTCTCCCTCAACGAGGTGGCCGCCAAGGCAGTGGCCTTGGAGACCTAGAAATGCTTCTACTCCAACGACGGGGGCGGCAGGTGCCAGGAACCCGGTTGATGACTTCGTCTTCCCCATCCCGAGGAGGCCCATGAGGTCTACCACTCCAGTGGCGTATCCACTCGGAAGGGAGACGGATACCTTTGCATGCCACGCAATATCGGTGTGGAACATTTTTAGGCTTTGAGATCGGCCACAACCCTTCATGCTGCCAGGACCGCAGCTAGGGCCATTAGACACAGCGTCCCCACATAATCCATGCTGCAATTTATTTTATTTGTTCTTAGTTTTTTATACTAATTTTAATGTTTTATTTATTTTAGACTAGTTTAAATGTAACTAATGTTGATAGCCGTGCGTGCTAAGCGTGTTCAACTCTCAATGTTGCGCAGTTCAAATGAGAGGGGATGGTCATTTGGTCTACCTCATTGATAAGATCCTGTTCGTGAAATTTAACGGTTATTCAGGGATGCAATTCAATGAACCATATAGGCAAAAAAAAAAAAAAAAAAATGTGCCCATGGCATTTTTTTTTGAGGGTAGGATCCACGGGTCCAATTGAGGCCGCGCCTTTGATCCAAGACGGAATGGAATGCTGGATCTTAGCCTATACCCCCAAGAACACACAACCCCTTTAACCATGCAGTAAAAAATAATTCCAACCTCCTGTATGTCCGACTTTGATATCTTTTGATTGTATATTTGTGTCAATTGTGTTTTCTGATGTTTTTTTTAAATAAACAGTTGAAGGATTTCGTTATTGTCATAACTATTGTTAAAGATTTTTAATTGTAGGTTTTTAGGCGAGTCAAATATAAAAATATTAATATTATTTGTTCTGAAAATGGGCTTTATTACCGTATCTCGAGTTCCACAAGTGCAGTTACATATATTGTAGTGGATGGTTAAATATCAATTAAATCAATAACTTATATTACCTTTCCTTTAGATACAATATTTAATTGATGGTATACAGAATTATACCATTTAAAATATAAATTAATAGTAAATAGACTTTTATATAGGTATTATATATTTTATTTCGTTTATATTCAATATTATTGTAAATTTATATTTCAATATTATTTGTAAATTTATATTTCAATATTATTTGTAAATTTATATTTCAATTAAATTATATTTATATTTGTAAATTTATATTTCAATATTATTTTTTTTTCTCATCAGCAAGGCCTTTATTTATCTAAGTGACAAAAAGTAACATACTTAAATAAATAGTAAAATAGGAAAATTGTGCTTTTTACAATAAAACATAAATAAAACATTCTAGTTTATAATTAGTTTCCCATTTAAAGACCTAAAATTCGTACCCTAATGAATTCTGTAACAATGATGTAACGAATTTAAAATACCAAGTTAATGAACAAAGACAGATAATACGCATACATAATTAAAACGAAGATAATAATCCGATTTAAAGTCCATAAGCTATTAGTTCTTAGTGTTTTCGTTATAATAACTTATTATACGTTTTAGCATTCTGGAGTGTCGGGCTGATGAATATTATTTGTAAATTATATTTAAATATTATTTGTAAATTTATATTTAAATATTTTGTTAATTTATATTTTTATTCCAATGTGCCTTTTGATACTTTTTATGATTTCTTTAAACATATTTGAAGAACCAAAAGCAATAACAAATATAAAAAAGAACCAACATACTCATAGGACAATGCAAATACAGGAGATCCTCAATAAGAAAGCTGTGTATCTGTCTGCATATGATATTATGAACATTAAATATTTACTTTCATACACACATTTCTTTGATATTCCTCCTTTTTCACAGGCGGCCTTCAATATAATAAAGTTCCTTTTTTCTCTAGAAGAATTATCGCATTTTTTCCCTTCTAAATTGCATGTTTAGCTAAATATTCTCTGGGTTATCAAGGGCCCTCATGCTACCTCGCAGGAGGAGTCCATGAATTGGTGTGGGGGTGTCCTTCATGTATGTTATTTTTTCATGTGACCCCCCCCCCCCCTCCACTGCTTTCACCGCTGTGACTATAAAGTTTTTCCTTGAAAAATGGCCTACTTCCTATCACAGAGTTAATTAATAACTATTATTAATTTCCAGGAAGTGGTTGGATTACATTAACAAGGGTATCATAAAAATGTTTTTTTAAATTTCCCCACTTTATATGTACCCCATTCGACCGCCTGATACCGGATTATGTTCGAATTAGGCGTAACCACGAAACGACCGGGTACCCGACCCGGCCCGGGTCCCGGCTGTTTTTTGAGCGTCCCGGCCCGGTGTCTCTGTCTTTATACACCGGGCCGGAACATCAATATTTTGTTCATTTGTCATTCTAAAAAAACGTCGTCACTCTTTTTGGAACTTATTTTCTAAAAATAACCGTCATCACTCCTTTTCTAAAAAAACGTCGTAACTTTGTTTGGAGATTCTTTTCTATAAAAACGTCATCACTTTAAAAAAAATCTTTTTTAACAAAAACGTCGTCACTTATTTGGGAAATTCTTTTAAAAAAACCCGTCGCTACTTCCGAATGACGAAGGAACGAAAATTTATATTAAGTCTCGGCTTCAAAATTTAAGTCCCGGCCGGGTCCCGGCGAAAAAAGGTGTCCCGGTCGTTTCCTGGGCGTAACTATAAAATATTTTCTGTTTACGTTATTTAAGTGTATTTATTTTATTACAAATTTACTTAAGCAAAAATAAAAACTTATTAAAAGAAAACTTTAATTGGTTCATGATGTGATGGGCCTTGCCTTAGAGGGTTAATTTTAAACTAAAATGTTTATTATGATTGTATTATCATAAGCCCTCTTGCTATTTTTCTTTATTATATATAAATATATATTATATTATATATGATTTTTACATAAATGACCAATTATATGAAAAATTGGTTAATGGAAATGGATTAGTAACGAAAGCTATGTCATTGATACTGGGTTGAGCTCCGATGTGATGGGGCAAATATTAGACTTACATAGGAAATCAAAGCTGTAAACTATTTTTCATTAACGCAATTATGTATCTACCATTTATATTTATATAATTTGACTTATCAAGGACTTGCTTTTCTTACTTTGAAATATCTGAGATATACAACTTTATAAATATACTGAGTGTATGAACCCACCTCCTAAATGTTCTTCTGTTTCATGATAACACCGTGTAACAAAGTTTTTGTACTTGAGTTGAAACTGTTATTTTCTATTTGCCTATGTCCAGCAAATATGAAAAAATACTTTTAATCATTTCTAATTTTACTTTTGTGTCCAGGATAAGGATATTTGTGAAATTTACAATTTTCATAATTTCTAATGGTTCAGGCCCAGTTATCTTCGTGGAAAGTAAGAATAACCACAAATTTCAGTAGTATTTATTTTTCTACTATATCTGTGCATTTCAAATCCGTTTTTTTGATTTATATATCTTTCGTACTAATCGAAAAAATCGGCTATATATTTCAAAAAGTTGACCATATTTTAATGTTCTATTTAAGCGGTGATATATTTTTTGTTTCAAGTCTATTGACTATAATCATGTAATATATTTTGGGTATATGTCAATGCATTTCAGAACAGTTTTTATAATTTCGATATCTGACATGAAAGTAAAGAAAAGATCAATTTAGTAGGACGAAGTATTGATCATATTAAGTAGCTACTTTTAGGTGATTATTGAGGTTGCATTTAATATTATGTGATTTGTTACGAAGAAGAAAAAAAACAGGTTTGCCTTTTTATTTGCAAGTTCCTTAAATAATTTGATAACAATATTGAAATTCAATTTTCCAAATCACAGTAACTCTCTAAAAAATAAAATTATTAATTTTGACACTTGTAAATAATTATATGTAAATAAAAAGGCAAACCTATTTTTTTTTCTTCGTAACAAATCACAATAATATCTCCATATTTTGGTCGTCATCTCTCCTAGAAGAGATCAGGATCGTGATCTCTATCAGGAGAGTCAACGACTCTACTGGATCTCCATCTTTACTGTGACATATATAAATATATAAACAATATAAACAAAAAACCTTTAGTTTGTTGGTTTTCTTATTACTTAAAAAAAGAGTCGGGAACTTTATTAGATAAGATTTAACAATTAATTTTGGCTATAGATAATATTAGTCAATTTGTTGTTTACAAAAAGGAATATAACTATTTATGTACAGATGTTAGTAAATTAAAAAAAGAACATAGGGAAAACAAACATACATGGTGTTTTACAAGCTATGGCTTCTAAATTAGAATGGTTTATTTGTCTAGTTTATGACCTCATGAAATGTGATAGAAGGACTGGTATCTATGGTATTAGTAGCTTCTAAGATCTGTGAATTTGAGCGTTATAATTCCACGAAGCATTCCTCTAAATATCATGATTAAGGAGCTATAAATGACGCAAACAAAATGATTTAGAGACCCCGCTTTACCTCAGATACTTTCATTTACCTATGGAAGTTAATGTAGAATAAATATGTTTCTTTGATTAGCTCTTAGATTGCACCCACATCATCAAAACTTAATCCAGTATTAGCCGGTAGAGAAGCTAAATAAAAAGCTTTTTTAAATGTTCATTTGTGCTGTTTATATTAACACAACTGTCGAGAATATTTGTTATTTTATAAATTATCTAGGAATTTATTGTACTTAGTGTTATGCTATATCTGATAAATAAATTTTAACTCATTTTAACGTTATACCTCTTATTAGTGCTGTGTCGATTCTTATCAAGGACCGAGGACTGCAGTCCAGTCCGGTCCGGTCCAGTCCTTTTTGTCAGTTCTTAAAAAAAGAAAAAAAAATATTTCATGACGTCATACCCCACGTCAGGTTCTCAACATCTATTAATTTTATGAAAAGGCAAAATCCTTTATATGAGGAAAGTGACATCAAAGTTATAATAGAATATATCATTGGAAGTTAAAAAATATTAAATGCATACTCTTTCAACATTTTATGGAAAATTAAAGGACTGACAAAAGACAATCTCAAGGGCCGACGGTCCCAAGGACCGATAGAACCGTTCCTAAGATTGGACTGGACCGAATAAATTGGGACCGACACAACACTACCTCTTTTTTCATATCCAAAGGGGTACTGCAACTTCAACGAACCAAACGGAATGTTTTTGCTAAAAATTATTACATTTATTTGCTTTAAAAACGCCATTCTATAAGAATAAACTTATTTCCAATTCGAAGGTCATCATTACTTGCCTTTCAGGTGGGTCATACAGATGTGATCCTAAGAGTTTTCCTCGTCATCTTCGAAGAGAGTTGTTGCCTAGTCAGTCCATGTTACTTTCCTATCCTTCTAAGGATGCTTGAAACATTAATGTATTTTTATATCTAAAAACTGACAGTAGTGCATTGTTTGTAAGGTATTTCTTTCAATAAATAATTATGTATTTTAATGATATTTTGTACTTATTTTACCCGCATGGCGGTGTTAATTGTGAGCCCTGGCTACTACTCAATGTTGCATTTACGAAAAAAGAAGCCCCAGATAACAGTTCACTAACTAGGACAAATAATAATGTATAGCAGTACATAAGCGGGAAACCCTGGATCTGCTTTCTAACCTCTGCATTTGACTATGTTTTAATCGTGTGTGTGTGTATATGCCATACACAATACATTTTTACTGAGTCCATGTACCCAATATATATTTATTTAGCTTCATGTCGTCATTCCATTTTGAATAATTTTGAACATCCTAAAAAAGATATAAAATTCCATTGATTTATCCTCCCAATGATAGAATCATCGACATACAAAGAAAGAAAAAAACCTTTTTAGAAAATGAAGGATCTCTAATGACATCTTTCTTTTTTCCCTCCCTTTTTATTCTATTCCTCAAAGCAGTAAAAAGGGAGGGAAACTTACATTTGAATATTGAGTGGTTTTTTTCTCTTTTCCTCTTTCAAAAAAACTTTGTTATGTTCTTTCATTCGGCTGTACCACATACTTTATTTCTTCCATCATATATAACTTTTTATATCTCTCTGAATCACAATGAACAAAAACTTGAAATTACATCATTATACAACAATAGAATGTTTCTTTTTCATTTTGTTCGTCCTTCTGGTTGATAAGCTCTCATGTCGTCGAAGAGACTTGTTCCCTCACGATTCTCAAAACTTTACGAACAGGATCATGTATGAGGAGTCAATAACTACTTGATTGTAAAATGTACATCAAGAAAGGCTTCTGAGCTTAAATAAATACTAAACGCGATACAAATATCTTGAAACTATCAAGGATAAAAAGGGGGATTTTATGTATTCAATCTATTTGGAGCTTTCTGTCTCTATAAGTATGTTTAACGCATTGTCTTGCGATTTATTTTGTATGAAGCAATTCATAATAAATTAATTTTATATATATCGATATGTATCTATATATATATATATATTATAATATATAATATATATACAGAAAACGACCGGGTCCCGGCTTTTTTAAGCGTCCGTCCCGGTGTTTTTTAGATACCGGACCTGGACTAAATTTTTTTCAAAAAGTGACGACATTTTTAAAAAAGGAATTTTGAAATATTCAACTTTTAAGATAATTTTTTTTTGGAAATTCTTTTCTAAAAAAAATTTTTTTTTTTAGAAAGTCTTTTCTAAAACGCCGTCCCTTTCTTTTTGGAAATTTTAAAAAAAACACGTCGTCACTTATTTTTTTTTGGAAATTCTTTCTTAAAAAACGTCGTCTCTTCAGAATGTCGAAGGAACGAAAATATAAATTAAGTCCCGGCCCCAGGGTATGTAAAAAACCCAAAATTTAAAAAACCCCGAAAAACCCCGGTTTTCTAACCGTGTTTTTTCGGGTTTTTTCAAAATTTTGGTTTTTTTACATACGGTCCCGGCCAGTTTTGGTCTCCCGGTCCGTTTTCCTTGATATATATATACACACAACCCTATATATATAATATATATAGATATTAATATAATATTATATATTATAATATATATATAATATAAATATTATATATATATATACAAAACTAATTTTTATAAGCCAGGTAATAATGATAGATTAATCGAAATACTTCCACTCTTTCTATTGATTGTTTCGTTGGCTTGAAGCATGATCTCATATCCCTATTTATATTCATATACGGGAGTGCCAATTAACTAAAGAATACTTATGCCTATTTGTAGAATATATATTTATTTATTAAATTTTTGGTATTATAAACCATTTTAGAAGCAAACTAAAAAGATTTGATTTTATTTTGCGTAAACTTGTCGTTAGGATCTTGATAGATCCTATTGAACATGTATGCAAGGCATTTTATCGGGCGAGATTGGCTTCATAATTCATTTGAAAGAGTCGCCTTCTATAAATGGCATGGAAGCCATCCTTAGTTAAAGGAAGTTATTTATTTATTCCTAATTTATTTGTTATATCTAATTACCTAATCACTGATGAATCCGAGCTCTATATGGCAAGAGGATACTTTAATACTTTATTTATGTACAGACATAATATTTATTTAAAAAGGTATTAAGTGTTTCACATGACATCTCTAAATACTTTTTATATTTTTCTTAGTTTTACTCCCTACACCTTGTTATATATGTGCAGCTAATGCGTCTTCCTTTTTATCACAATAATAATTTAACTTCCCGAATTAATAGGAAATGACAAGGATTCACTGAGTAAACAATGACGCCATTTTATGTTTGTGTGGGAGAGGTTGGGAGAAAGCCTATGCTGAGTCATGGATGCATGATAAAAGAGAGTGCACTAGCCGTGTTCGTTAAGGCGTGTTCAACTCTTAATTGTTGAGGTCGCAGGTTCGAATACTCCTGAGAGGAGATGGTCATTTTTGGTCTACCTCATTGATAAGATTCATAGACTAATTTACATCTATAATTCTTTTTATACCCAGTCGGATGCAATGCTATTGAACCATATAGGCAAAAAAAGGATATTGTTTTTTTTTGATTTTTTAATTAAGCACTACGAGAAAGGAGATCACTTATAAAACCACAAGTAGTCTAGTTAGACTACTATATATGTATACTCCCTTTACTATATATACACATCAGCGGGAAACTTGAAGCAATAAAGGAGAAAAGAAGATGACACATTGCCAGCACTTTCATTTATTAAAAATCAAAGTGATAAGTGATAGGAATATAAACTTGGGTAACAAAATAGAGCCGTGCTTTGAAAATGAAGTGCAGATTTTTATTATGAATGACATCAATGCTGTGGCTAATATAATGATTTCCAATAAATGTGTAATGATAATTTTTATTATGTCATGTAAGAATGATCATCATATCCAATAGAATGCTTCTTATTATGGAATGAAATCATAGAAAAATATATCCTCTAAAAGAAAATTATTTTTTAAGCTTCAACTTTTAAACTTATATTTTTCATAACATGGTAAACAAGTTCTCTTCATTACTCCATCGAAAATTAAACATGTCTAACATCGTTGGATATTAATTTTCACACTAGATCTGCATCAATTATAAATAGCATCCAGCTGTAAGGTATTATTCATCCATTCTAGATAATTTTACTACTTTCTTCTGCAGATTCAAGGAAATTGTATGCTTCATTCCTCAGCCGTGTTTTAGATTGCTTGACATAATGTATTGGAACCAGTTCTTCATAAGCATGTCATGATAAAAGGAATTACATTATCAACGTATTTTACCACTACAAACGCGGATTACGTCAGTCAATATAACTTATATATTAAAATGCCTAAAATTCTATATAAAAAATGAACTTTTTCTGTGCAAAACAAGAGAAAATTTCCGGCATTCACCTTCGATGATTTTATGTATAGATTGATATCCCTACTTTTTATGCTATTTAATGCAAATATTCTCTGTATATATTTTTGAAAATTGTCTACAAATAGATAAATGTATATTCTGCAACACAATTGCGCACTTTATTTGTGTATTTATTAATAAAATTAGCAGTCAATCTATTTACTTAAATTGGCGCCAGCCGCGCTTCTCTGTACATCAAATATATCACATTTCTAGTATTAAAGGAATCTAAAAATTGATTGCCCTTGAACTGTTTGGAGTATAAACAATTTACCTGTTCGGGTTTGTTTGCATAAACGTCGATATATCTTCATTAGTTTGCCAACAAATAATTTCTACAGAACCTTCAATTCAGCCAGCAAGGCACTGATGGTAGAAAGGTATGTTATCTTATCATAGTCACGCTTTAAATATATCAATACTACTATATGGATAAAAATGTTTTTGGAGCCTTATCCGTGTCTGCACATCGTCTTAAAGGGACACAAACCGTTAAACATTATGCCGTCACACAGGCATTTAAAATTATGACAGGACGCTCCTATGTTAATGGGTGCATATTTTCTAGTGTGCATGAAATGTATTTTATATTCTTTAACAGTGAGCTATTGATCGCATTCAGACACTATGATATACTTACTATGATATACGTCAGTATAATTGACACTACAATTACGAAACAATTTAGACATATCCGTGTTCCAGAAGTTTTTTTTTCTAAAATGACCTTTTTAAATTTTAGTTGTAACTATAGGTCTAGAGCAGACATGGGCAAACTAAGGCCCGTTTGATATTTAATCTGGTCTGCCGAGCTTGTCCAGTAAATAAAATAATAATGCTTAATAAATCATTCATTACGTCTTGTACCTACAATATCGCGTTTCACTAATAGATGGCGCGCTGACATTTAGGCCACGCCTTACTCTTTTTTTCTCTCTTGAATTTTCTCATTACCATTGAGCCCTTTTGTAAAAAATGAGCGGACCAAAGAAAAGGAAGTGGCAGTCAATGTACTGCTGTGGCCCCTTTTTCAAATTTTATAACCCATAGTGGCCCGCAAGTCAAAAAGTTTTCCCATCCTGGTCTAGAGGATAATTACGTGAGGAAGAAGAAATGTTTAATCTTCTGTATGTCAATATAAAGACTACCCATATAATGAAAAAATATATAAAACAATCTCCTATTACATAAATTATCCCCTTGGAAAATTATCTATTTCGAACTCCTCTGAAGATATAAAACTCCTCGTTTCTCATGTTGTCATTTTTCTCCCTCTTTTTCCACAAATAATGGTTTACGTTGTATTAATGATATATTTTATAATGATTGGATACCACGAAGAAGCTTAATATCCATTGACGCTATCACCGTATAGTGTTAGTGTCTCTTCATCCAACCATAAATGAGGTGAATAAATTGATTTATAATCATGAACGTATGAATACTCGACATTTGTAATTCCTAGTAGGCACTAAAACCACTCCAGTATATCAAGTTACATTAGATGACATGCTTATTATTTAATAGAGATGATGTTTCTAGGATACGTCAAGATGTATTTATGCGCTGAGAGTTATGCTTTACTGAATTATAAAGATTTTCCATTTTTGTGTGCCTAAATATATGGTTGGATAAATTGCATCCGACAGGATATAATAAACATTAAAGCATTAAAATTAGTTTATCGAACCTAAGATCTTCTCAATGAGGTAGACCAAAATTGACCTTCCCTCTCGGGATTCGAACCTACGTCCCCCAACATTGATAGTTGAACATGCCTTAACACACACGGCAATCCCTACGATAGCTAGATTTCATTAAGTTATGGTTAGATAGAATAATACATATTCTACTAATCAACGGGAAATACAATTGTTCTTATGGCGTGGGAGAAGGATGTGAGTAAGAAAAATATGCTGAAACACGATGAAATCCCTCTTGCTGGACTGCAATGAATCCGCAAACATGAATCTGTTTTCAAACAATACCTCAGGACTAATGAAATATCAATTTCTTCAGCGAACGACTTATCTCTCATAATATTTTTATTGCTGTTTGTATGTGACTTGAATTTTTTTCACCCTTTTGTATTTTATTTATTTATTTCATTACGATATTTTAGATAAGTGGAATCGAGGCTGAATAAGTTTTAATCGTAATAACAATAATAAACTAAATTAATAAACATGATTTCCACTATTTAAAAATGAAATTAAAAATATGGTCTTGATTCTATGAGCTTTCTTTATACTCTTAACTTTTCATGTACATATAACTCTCCACTTATTAAATTGACATGATTTAGTATACCAAATATGAAGCTGGTTTACCAAGCTTTCATTTAATATGTTTGGTGTTCTAGAAATCGCTATACTTTAAGAGAAATAAGCAATAATTTTTGCACGTACTCTCCCAAAAAAAATTGATCTTTTGATATGAGAATATACAATGACCGCTTGGTAACCACTGTTACCTGGATAGAAAGAGAAGAAAAAAGAGAAGCGAGAGAGTATTTGTTTCACTTCTCTCGCTTCTCTTTTTTTTATTGATACAAAAAAGCTATGAAATATACTACACCATTTTTTCTTTGTTTTTACAGAAAACTGTGTTTTAGTAAAAAAAAAACCATCAAAAATATGTCTGGTAGTAAACTAGATTTCCATTAAATTAATAATTATTATTGAAGTCTGTAACACCCACCTTTTCAAGAAATTTGTGGAAAACTATATTTTACTAAATTTTTAAAACTTTGACATCGGTGCACAATCCCATAATGTTAACAGATTTTGTTCAAACTTTGTATGTCCTCTTCTTTTATCACCAAGAAAACAGAAAATCCACAATGCTGCTAACATTTCAAACATTTGAAAAATAAGAACAACCCTAATATATATATATATATATATATGTATATATATATATATATAGATATATATATATATATATATATATATTATATATATTATATATATATATATATATATATATATATACAGGGAGTACACGTATAATCTGGACTAACATTGATCGGTTATGTCGTCCTTGTTTTTAATATATTGCAACGCACATAGTACGTTACTGCGCTTGCATCTTATCTAACTGCCAAAAAAACCCAGATTGAAAATCAGTCAACAATTAGCCATGGAAGAGGAAAAAAGCATGCGATGTTCGCTTCCTTCGTGCCGGGAGGAGTCCAAAGGAGGTGATAGAGTTCTTTAATTACCCCAAGTCGACCGTCTACGACCAGTGTAAGGCTTGGAACTCTTCTTAAAGAATGATGCTCATTGCGAAAGCGTTCTGGGTCCCTGGGGGCCACCAGGACCGACGAGTTTGTCGCTGAGGTGAAGAGGAAGGTCAACGAGGACGGCAACAAGTCCTACGCCGAGTTGTCCGCCGATGGGTTGCTCCAAGCAGACCATCGCCAACACCATCAACAAGGACCTGGGCTACAGTTCGTACAAGAAGAGGCACAGGATGATCTTGACGGAGGGGACCAGGGAGTCCAGAGGGTCAAGGCGGCGGCCCTGCTCAACAACCTCAAGCACTAGACGGCCGGTCTCCTCAGGTTCTTCTCCGACGAGAATTTTTTTGGCCAGGACCAGAATAGCAAATAGACAGAATGATAGGTGGATCTGCCAAAATGTTGACGAGTGCCTGTCGTCAAGCACACAAAGTTCCCCTCCTCCGTGATATATATATATATATATATATTATATATGTATCAGGATACGACAGGAAACTTTTTTTCGCCGGGACTTAAATTTTTCTAGCCGGGCTTGACCGGGCCAAAACCGGGAAGGGACTTTAATAATAAAAACAAAAAAAATATCGAAAAAAGTGTCGACGTTTTTTTTTCAAAAACAATTTCCTAAAAAAAAATTCTCTAAAGAAGTGACAACTTTTTTTTTAGAAATTTTTAAAATATTTTTTTAAATTAAAAAAAGTCGGCACTTTCAGAGTGAAGAACAAACGAAAATATTAAAGTCCCGGCCCGGTGATTCTTAGACACCGGGCCGGGCCTGGACACTGAAAAACAGCCGGGCAGAATGCCCGGTCGTTTCCTGATATATATATATATATATTGTGTTCCTTCATTTTCTTTTCGACAAGAGCCATTTTGAGTATCTAGAATTTAAGTAGGGGGAGGGTTGGGAAGATTGTTTTTCTTAATAGGGCTGCACTTCCTTGAAAATGATGATAAAAAGCTTCTTTTTTAATAATTTAGTACATACACACACTCACTCACTCACTCAACTCCTGTAGCCTTATTTTGGCATCATCCAGTGACTCCCTCAGTCACACATTAATGACTTTCCTTCATGTACATATACAGACTCTCTACTACTTAGGACGGAAATGAGTTGGAAGGGGGAGGAACGGTTTATTCCATATATATGTGCGTGTATTTATATGTTTCCTCATCTTGGGATCCTCTTCCCCCCTTCCAATCATCCACCTTTTTATTTTTGTCCTCCTACTTCTCAGCAGGTGACAGAGGCTTTACTTTCCCCTCAATGTATGTTTTATATAACACTAAAAATATAAACTTTATTCACATATGGCTGATGCTTCTACCCTGATATTATTATCTTCATGCCATATTTTAAACTAAAGTTTCTATATGAAAAATGATTTTCCTTGATTAATTCTTCATAGGAGGCCTTTTTAAATCTTGTTTTTTTGCCTATTTGATTCGATTGACTTTCATTCGACTGGATAAAAATAGGCATTGAAGCGTATAAATTAGTCTATCAAACCTAGTTTCTTATTAATGAGGTTGACTAAAAGAAATTTGAGACACTGAGCTCCTACTAGAATACTTGTTTCTTTCTTCAATTGTTCTCGTCTCAGCGAACTTAATCCAGTATCAGTTGGTCAGTAGTCTATATTTGAGTTTGATTATGATTAAAGTGGTCATAAAAGAAGATAATAAATCCCCGCAAAATTTTTCTTCATCGCTGTGATTTTTGTTTAACTTAATAGACAACATTTATTTCAGAAAATGTTCTGTATCGTTCATTCAAGCTGTAGTATATGATATAAATTGGAGTTTACTCTTTAGTACCACAAAGTGAAAATAATAATAGGATTTACACACAATTTTTGTTGGAGATGATGTTTCAAGCAGATATGATTTGAAATATGTATGTTTCATTAAATAGTTCTAAAATGATTAACATTGTCCTTTTTGTTCGTTTGTCTTGTAGCTAGAATAAACTATAACATAGCACCAAAAGCAATTAATAACCTAATTATTTTTTAAAGTTTTTTTTCTGGGGTGGAAACGCATACAGTAAATACCACTTTATATCAGATAAAAACTATCAAATAAAAATATTACTTTACAATTGTGTTTTTCCAAAAAGAATCCCAGTTTAAATGGATTTTAATAAAAATGAGTACCATCACTATAATAAAGTTGGTAAAATTTTCCTTCGTTTGTATTAGTAAAATATTCTGATAAATAAATATAAAAGGTGAAAGGGGAATATTGTCTATAGATTCCTCACAATACGAAAAGTAAACTACATTTTTTATACACAATTGACATAGAATATATTTTTTTCAATGTTTTGTACAGTTTTCGAAACAAAATCACATTATACTGGGCAAATACTTTTATCACGCTAAACTGCTCCATTCCCTTCAACAATCAACATTTTTCCAATCAAAAGAAGCAAATACCTGAAAAAGAGAGGCCAGTATCTGACCCTCACTTGCTACATTTTTTGTACATAAGTAAAGGTCTGGTTCTGTGTGGAGGCTACATCAAAATCAAATAAGCGGTCATAATTTTGATGAGAGCGTCCTTTCGGCCAGAAAGCATGGAATTAAAAGGTCAAAAGACGTTGTTAAAATCGTCTAATTCTCATAATTCGTCTCAGACTTTGCTGAAAATGGACAATTAGTCGATGAAGCTTACATTTTGGTTTTCTAAATACTAAGGAACGAATGAAAGCGCTCCCTGGTGTCACCAACTTGAACCTTGAAAAAAAAATAAACAACTCCTGGAGCTCCATTGAAAATATTTCATCTTTAAGTTAAAACCTTACTTTAATTTAAAAGCTCTTTCTTAGATCTCTTTGTTTCAGATATGTTTTATAAAGTTTAATTCTCATAATGATAAGTGCTGTTTATGAAGATAATAAACTTTTTATTTGGAGGGATTTAGTTTCTTTATGAATCATGATTATTTTATCTCATTGCTAAAAAATAAAATGAAAACATGGAAATATACATAATAATATCAACGATTAAATGTTATTTTTTTTACAAATAATAAAAAATAAAGGAACTCGTCAATAATGTGATAAAATAAGAGTATTAATGATAAAACAAAAGGAGCTTAAAAGATTGGTTAATAAAATAATGACAGCTGATCTTCTCGGTCCACATAAAGGGGAAATAGTTTGTTGTTTGGAGGGATTTTTTTATTAAATAAAGCACTTAAATGTTCTTCTAAGAATACTTTTTATGGTATAATCCTTTGAATGTCATAAGAATATATCACAAATTAATTAAACAGAGGAGTCTTCTATGGCATTCATGTCATTATTTCTCTCTTCTTCCTTTTTATTATTGACATTTCCCGAAATGAAGCAATTGACCCAAGTGGTACGTTTCTCATTTTTTCAGAAGAAGAGGAGAAAGTTAGATGACAACCATCTAAGTCTGCATACACGACGACGTCTTTAAGTAGATCTGAAAGGCAGTGGTATCTTTCTTTTCCTTTTATTAAATAAGATATTTTGAAACAAAGGATGAAAGGGCTACTTAGAACCATAAAAATAGTAATTAAATTATAGTTTTATGAATATTAGAGACCAAAATAATAGTTTTAATTAGAGCCAAGGGTTGAATAGGATTTAATCCAATTCTAAGAATTAATTAAACCGTTTCACTAGTTAGTAAAGTCCCCACAATATATATTCAAGCGAAAAACTGTCTAATTTGTTTAATTGTTATAACAGCCTTAAACTTTGATAGGAGATCTCTTTGTTCAAAATAATATAAATCAAAAGTTTTAATTTGTTGATTACCTCTTAGCTGAGCCAAGCAATAGTAAACATGTTATTCTGTACATTTATACATTGCTTTTCATGTTAATATAAATATAATTAAGATAATTTGAAAGGATGTTATTTAAACGATGCGTAGGAAATGCTTGGATTTCTTATCAAAGTTGAAAATAGTTAAAATTTCTAATTTAAAAAATGGTTTTAGAGTTAGCAGAAAAGGCTTATGTGATTATCAATTTTAAGGAAATATAATCAACACCGAAAGGAGAATGCCTCGTTGGATTATCTTTACAAAAATACCTTAATTCTTTTTCTTTTATTAAAATATATTATTACATCAAAACAGAAAAGTATACATAAATATATAAACCGGAGTAGTTACGTAAGAGAAAATACATGAATAAACATTATAGTTTAAAATTATACTCCGGGAAGGAATTATATATCACCAATTAAAATAACATTTATACTAAAATAAGCAATTCACATATCATAAAGGTATTTATAAGAAATTACTAAAATTATTAAAATATAATTTAAATATATTTTTCTGATTTAAAGATGTCGACGAAAGAAAATGCACACCAATTTTCCTTTTATATTTTCCTTTTATATATTACATATAGTGTACTTTTTTGTTCTATTTGTATATATAATTTGTTTTAATAAAGACCTTGTTGATGAGAAAAAAAAACCGCACCAATTCTCCAGCGTAGCACCATGATTTGAAGTCGGCAATAGGAACTTGACATATGAAGCTAAATATTTAGCTGACGCAGCTAGTATAATGGTTCTCAGATCCTCTTCCTTTAGTGTTGGTACAGAGTTAGCTTTTGAGCTATAAGAGCTTTACAGTTCAAAAGCGCAAAGTCCGTTGCCCTCGTTTTGGGTGAGGCACTAATTTTGTTGCTCGAAACTCCAAATAAAATGAGTCCTTTAACGTTGCCTTCATTTCCTCTTTCAAGGCCTGGTATATTTTATTTAGGAAGTATTTTATAATTGACCTGCATGGCAGTCCACAAACGCATGAAGTGTGTGGTTGTTCAATTTTCCACAGTCTTTGCAGGGCCTTTAAAATTTTATGCAATCGGTTGAAATTTGTACTGAACTGTAAACTTCCTACTGTCGAAGATTCCACGTAAAGATGAAACAATCCTTTTCTTCCACTTGAAAGGGAAATCTAACCGAACACGGTATGAGGGTTCTCTCATCCAAATGATTCGATGTGCTGCTCCCCAAACTGGAGAAATATCATCAATTAACTTATTTGATAAGTTAGTGCACATATTTTAGAGATCATCCTTAATAGTCCCTCTCCATTCCACTGTTGGATTTCTTGAAAAGTCCGTAAAATTTTCGTATAAATTTTGGGCAAAATGTTGGAAAGTAGAGAAATCCCTCCTCCAAGAAAGCGTTTCGGTCGTTTCATGATCTCCACGTAATTATTAAAGAACAAACCTTTCAGCCATCGTTCTGCTTCTTTCGCTGCCTTTTCTGAAATAAAGGAGTTGCAGAAGCTTTGTAAATAACTAATGGAACAACTTGCATGTTGTACATTTGTACAAAAATGAGAAGGACTTTAATTCTTGCAATAAGTTGTGTCTCTGAATTACCTTCAAGGGTTAGGGTAACGCCATCTGTATAGAGATCAATTAAATGTCGAGACCCAGCGAAGTCGATGCCGAATCCTCCATACTTTCTATTAATTTATCTAACGAGATCCTCGAAAGTAAATATAAATAGAAGGGGAGCTGAAGGGCCACCCTGTCGGCAGCTCCTTTTGAGGATTATAGGCTTACTTTCAATGCCATTAATTGAAATCGTGGATGTTCCGTTTTTTAGCAAGGCTCTCACCGGGTTAAAAATCCCGGAGGAGTTTTTTCACTGCCCTCATAACTTGACTATGTATAATGGTATCAAAGGCCTTTGAGAAGTCCACTGCAATCACAGCTCCATATTTCCTCTCATCTGAACTGACTCAATAGAAGATTGTATGTTTCTGGATATATCAGAAATCTTACGACCTTTTAAAAACCCTTTCTGTTCAACTCCGATTCTTTCATTGAGGATTGGTGCCATTTACTTGGCTAGGACACCTGATATAATTCTATAAAACTCATTGAGCACCGTTATAGGGCGCCAGTGACTAAAGTCAGAACCATCCCCTTTTTGGGAATGAGAGCTATTCTTCCTTTAGTGATTGATTTTGGAAGTCTACCTTGTTTTTCCATGAATCTTCCGATTTTTTGTAGGTAAGGCACTGCTTCTTTAGTGAAATGAGTAAATATTTTCCTAGTGATCCCATCAGGACCGCAAGCTTTATCATCTCTGTAATGCTTAGAGATGTAGTTTGATATTTTTTATCCGGTGAATAAATAATTATTATCTTTAGGCAAAAATTTCAGTTTTTTTGGAAACTGATATATGTAGATTAAGATTAGCCGTCTCTTGAAAGCGTTTGTGGAACTATTTTAAATGTCCTGAGGCTTAGTTAGCACTGTTCCATTATCATTGATCTTTTGAATTCCTGAGGCAGATATTTTTTCACCGATCTTTGGGTTTTGGATTTTTGTGTAAGGACAGTTTTCCACATTATATTTTGCTCTCCTTTCTGCCTCGACAACTTCAGCAATTCTGAAGAAATTTAAAGAATCTGCCAGAAATGATCGAGCAAAAACTGAACTACTGTTTAAAACTCTTTCGACTTGTATATTAAAGCTCTTTTGTTGGAAGTGTTTTTTTAATTTAAAAAATGAGTTGTGTCGAATATTGCCTTTACAAAATTATCTGCAGTATGTTGTGAATTTGTCGATTTTTAATCCTTTTTTCAAATTATCTTTCAATTTTTTCTTGAAGATTTCGTCCTCGAACATCCAATTGGTATTTTAGGTGATGATATTTGCTTCGACAATGAAAATCTAAACATATTAGTTTGTGGTCCAATGACGACTCTGGCTTGTAGGAGGCTGTTTTGAAAATTAGTATCAAACTCGGTGAACAAAGGGTCATTTCGATTCGAGATGTTTGGATTCCTCTCCTCCAGGAGACTTTATCTTCTGGGCTAAATTTTTTGGTCAAGTCTACCAAGCAAAACTTATGTATCAGATTTTGAAAGTAATTGAAGTTAGGATAACTTTATTATCTTCTATCAAGATCTACATTCAGATCTCCTATAAGAAGAAATGGTAGTGGATCTTTTACTTGGGCATTTATTATGGACTGGAAAAACGAAGGAGATTTCTCACTAGGGCAGTAAACGTTTATTACATTATTGGAGATTTCATTTATCGTTATACTAATTTATGCCATTCACTTATGATGAAAGCTCTCTTACTAGCACAGTTTTTCCAATCTTCCTCGAAATTAGGGTTAAAACTCCTCTTCTTGAGTGCGATCCAGAGAAAAAACATCGAAACATTCCTGGCTTACATAAAGTAAGTTCAATTTGTACGTAGATGCAACTTGTGCTTTAATGTCTTGTAAGCAAATCAAGTCAGGCTTCATTTCCAATAGACGAGTCATCAACCCATGTCTGGACATTTTTACATGGGTTTGCCCATTATTTATTTTATTTAAGTCCAAATGAGATTTGCAAGGTCTCATGGACTTTCCGAAGCAGTTATTTCTCTCATTAAGATTAGAGGAAGGAAGGGTTGAATTTGTGTCATCTGAAGTAGTGAAAGTTCTACTCGCACCTTCTTCTGAAGTTATATTATCTGTGATTATCACTAATTGTTTCCTCCGCACCACGCAATTCTATTTCATCATTAGGTCTCCCAACCGATTCATTATCTTCATAAACTTCTTCTATTTCTGAGCTCTCAATCTGAACTACGTTTTCTAAGTATATATTAGGGACAGGATCGCTTGTTTTAGGGTCATTCCATTTCCATACCATTACCACTAGGGCATATTTTTCGCCTTTCTGGTTGTTCTTCAGAAGAACTACGCTCCAATAATGTTTGATTGAGTGCTTTTTCGTAATGAAAAGTTTTGACTCGCACATCCATGCAGTGGTGCTTCATATGCCCGAAACTAAAACATTTTGACATTGAAGTCTTACTCCCTGGAATTTCAGCTTTATTAAATTCCCCTGGAAAGGAAGAATTTGTGGTAATGTAGAGGGATCTGCGACAATATCGACAACATAGTCACTGTCTCTTCATATTTCTTTATATTTGAATATTTTTCTTCGGCACTTTTATCCACAGGGTTTCTTTTAGGGTAATGTTCAATGACTTCGCCAAATTGTTTCATGAAATTGACTACTCTTGTTTCATCCACTCTTTTGAAAGTATTTACAAGAGTTATCTTCATTCTCCTCTTCTTAACAGCCGTAATTCCTTCAATTCCTTTCAAACGAAAGGTGAATTCATCAATTGTGTTGTTTTCGTTTTTCACATTAATTTTATGGCTCTTTTTTAACAACTCAATACGGCTCCGTACATCAATTGGATAATTGGTATAAATACATGCTTGCCATTTCCAAATCTTGGGCTAGCCCCTGCAATCTCGAACTCTTTAAATCTGCACAACATTGCAATATCGTATATATAAACATGCTTAACAAACTCTCCTTTGTAAGCCTTTCCATCTTCTGTTTCCATCAATAGGACAAAGATCTTCCATTTGAAGTATCTTGTCAAATTAACTTGAACATCTGCACCCTTAAAAGTGCGTTTATTTCCTTTGAGAACGTTAGAATACATTCTCTTACTGAACTAGAAGAATCATTTGTATTTTGATCCGAAGGTTTGTATGTAGGCTCCCATATTTGAAAGTATTAGCCGAAGAGCATCAACGATGTATCTCGGTCAAGTAATAAAAACAGAAGGAAGAAGGTGTTTAAATAATATTTAAAGGGCTCAAATAAAAAGAGTGTTCCAACAGAGAAGAAAAAAGAAAAGGGAGATCCGAAAGAGTATCTCCTACGCTGTATAAATAATAAAAGTCTTTTATACAAACACCCTTATTTTCGTAGCTCCAATCCTGGGTGACAAAGGATTTCCCGAAGATAAAACTCCGGTTGAATGTTATGAAGGGTCCGTGGTTTTAGTTCCTATAAGTGTGAAGACGTCCAAAGTATATTGAAGTCCTGCACTTAAGGCACAAACACTGATAATTCACAATATTATCAACTCAGCACACCGATGACACGTCTGCACGCGACAAAGGACATGCATAAACTCTAATTTTTGTTTTGGTTTTGGAACAGTCAAAACTCGGCTAGTATTAGTAGATCTCAGTCTCGTACACGGAGTATAAAACATAAAAAGCCTACCCATGAGATATAGAAGTCTGATAGCCCTCAGTAGTTGATCTTTTATCGCTTAATTGATGAAATATATCTGGGTTTTTTTTACCTCTCCCCTGGCTTTACAATTACTTATCAGGCGAGTTTTTTGGGTCTTCTGTAACACAGAAAGGACGCAACGGCTTTCACATATTGGTATTTCTACTAGTAACTGTTGTTTCTTAAACCATATTTAACATCGTTTTGACGTAATAACCATATCTATAACTTTTTCAACTACACAGTTAACAATTCCTAGAACTATCTACATATATGTGGCCATGAAAAATATAAAGAATTAAATATTTTTTATATATTTTTATAATTAATTTAATATTTGTCTTTGAACTTATTAGGCTGTTTGGAAGTTCTAAATGTAATATTTTTATGTATAATTAATTTATTTTGATTATCAGCGTACCCCTATAGCTATTTTTATGTCTTTATAATTATTCCTGTATACCGTTACTTTATCGGGTTTATTTTATTTAGGCATATATATTCTTCCTTTCTCTTTATATTGTTGTATAGTTCACTTCAGAGAGTGGTTCAATATAGTAGGGGATTGATGGCTCCCCAATAAACTTAGATGTATTCAACTTTTATCGAGGTTGTCCCTCCCTCTAAAGTGAAGGGGTTCATTAGGAACTTTACAGTGACTCTTAGCGAAGTAAAAGCTTGTTTTGTTTTAAATGTTCCTCATAAATAAAGAATTTTTCAAATATTTAGTTGAATGTACCTGAATTTTATTTATTAACTTATCAAACTACTTTTTTTAAATAAATGGATGTAATTATTAAACTAAATGGTACTCCACAAACTTGTTGCTTTTTAATGGGCATAATATAAATCCTTTCCTCCTACCCTTTCCCAGATTACCTTTCACAAATCAATATTATATATACTGCATATATTATGAGGATGATCTTTAATGAAGAAGTACCCGTATAAATAATATTAAAGAAAGGAGAATCTTTCAAAAGCTTTAAATGCTAAGGGATAACCTTTTGGCTAAGGTAAAGAAAATGAGGAAGAATGATGCTTTTTGTATGGAAGAGAAAAAGACAGGACTGTATGAAAAGCGTTTTCATAAATACACACACAAATATATATATATATATTGTAGGCGTATTCTTATTAATTATTTGATAGTTTTGCTATAACCTATGCCTCTTTTGGGCCAACAGAGGCCTACCTAACGGGCCTAAAACCAAAGAAATATTTATTTGCTTGATTGCTCCAAATTTTTATTGAAAGATGAGACTTCAAGCTATCCTTAGAAATTTTTTTACTTGATATCACTAAAACTCAGACAACACAAGCCACTTGAAAATTGCCATTTTTGTCCCCAAAAACGGCCTTTTTGAAACTTTGAGTGGCTTGGGCAGTCACAAAAATGGCCTTTGAAGGCTGAAACTTTCTCAATCTCATTTTTTCATCACTACGCAGCAGAAAATCGCTTGGAGCAAAAAATCGGAGCGATTGACCTAAAAACGGGACTGGCTAATATATATATATATAAAGGTTAAAATTTTGAAATTGTCATTTTTATGGACCCCCCCCAAAAAAAAAAAATTACGATTTCAAAACCTTAATTTTCATTTATTTTCGTATGTATAAAAGACTAATTTGGAATCCTTGATATATTACCTATATTTGCACCAAGCTATTTTAAAATAACATTATATTGAGGATATGATAAGCGATCGAATGGGGAACATAAGTTAACTAAATAAATTTGGGTCTATTTAGGAGACACTTAACGTTATTCAATTTCGTTCAAACTTTCACACGATTATCTCTATGCACAAAGGTAGAATCCTAGGGGGAGTCAGACTCTCAAATCCAAAAAATAAGAATCATCCTAATGTAGGAATAAAAAATTGACTTCTTGGAAAAATTGAAAGCAGCTTCATAACTCAAAAAGTAAATTGAAGATGTCAAGGCCGTTTGTAAAATTATACATTCTGTTATTTTCTATATTTTCACATTTTTCTTAACTTTATTTTAAAACACGACTTTCTATTCATTTGGAACTTTGATTATTAACAATTTGGTGGGGAAAATTTATATTTTACTTAAAATTAAATAAGTTTAGAGCGGCTTATAAAATATGTAATCATTTAATACATTACTTGAGTGAATATGCTGTGGAGTGGCTTTTTTGTATGAAGGCTTCAGTTTCCTTAAAAAGTACTTTAAGTAGTCAATTCATCAAAAATGTGGAAAATAAAAGATGGTGCTTTCAAGTATTATTTTATTACACTAAAAATATAGCTCCTTCATCATATAAATAGATGTTGCTTATAATGTAGAATCCAAAAAGGGCTTTTTAGAAAATATACATTATATATTTGTATTTGCTGTCTCATTCATAAACCACATGTATGAAGTTAGCATAATGTTTAATGATGCTAGTTGATTATCTTGATAACATCCATGAAATTATTCATTATTTTAGAGTTCGTGTACAAGTATACAAAATATTGGATATCCGAATATTATTATTTGAAAAGTTTGGGTCATTTACGAACAAAGTAAATTAAAATCCTTAAAAAATCATTGATAATGTCGAGTAAATCCACATATGAGTGACAGAATCAAAGCAAACATTTGAACGAACAAAAGAAATCAGAATAAATTAAGCCAAAATTAACTAAAAACGTAATTCGGAATGACCTACTGTTTGAAGATAAGTTGTTCTCACAATACTTCTCTTATAATCTTTATACTTAACATTAAAAAGATCCTTTTTATGGTTGCAAGATTCATTGGATTAAATGTTTATGCATCATTATGAGAGAAGTACTCATAATAAGTAGTAGTCGTATAAACATCATGCACGGAAACCCTCTTTGGTTAATTTTCAAATTGATCGAAAAAAGTCCTAATACAGTGACATAAAAAATAACATTCAACTTGTTCTTTTATAAATACGTAAGCATTACTTTGAAGGCCTTAACCAAATTGTGGTTTGTATAAGCTTCATTATACTACCTTTGATAATCGTTGTACTAAATGTTTGTTGGTTAATTAAACATGTTCCCGAAAAACCCCATCATTTTTTGAATTTGATATCACTGTTTCCATTATTTTTCATTTCCGAAAATCCAAGTGATTTATCCTCAAATATCAACGCTCAAACTTTTTTTTAAATATGAGCAGCTGTTTTATTCAATTAATTAATCGATAGCATATAGGAGGAATCCACTTACATGATCGAGACCCATTAAGAAGATATTCATAGTATTTTTAAGGATTAATTTCTTCTCTCTGAATTGCTGATGCTCACTCTTCAACAGCTGTCGGACGTGAAGTGATTCTTTGTAGCAGACTGTCGGCTGCTTTTTAAAATGATTCCCTCTCACTGTTTTGCTCCAATCAAGTTGCTAAAAAAACACTACTCCTTCATATCCTTATATTCTCTTTGATGACAGCGAGTCTTCTCTGTGTTATAGGTTTAGATGGAAGAAAAATGTTTCCTTAATAAAAATGGTCTTTTAAGTGATCTTTATAATATTTACATCACAAATAAAAGGGGGAAGGTGATGAAACATGATACCGTATTTTGTACCCGAAGCAAGGTATGGTAGTGCTGAATATCTACGTATTTATTATGCTGCCCCTTGTTGAGGAAGGACAGTGATATCAAAAACTGGAGAGAGAGAGAAAGAGATTTTAAACTTACGATGCCTAATACTTCATATTTTCATCATGAAATAAAGAGAGAGTGATGGCATCACGTATATGTCTTTGCACTCACTATTTTATGAAAATATGTTAGGTATTACGTGTGGAGCGTCAGGACATCTCCATTTATGGCCCCCAGCAGGATTGAGATGCTCTGGCTATTATCTGTTTATCTTCTCCTTGCTATCATCTTTATTATTATCTATTTGATAATATTGACACTGACTCACTCATTAAACTTCGAGGAGTCAAAACATTATTATATATCAATGTCTCTGCTAGGAGGAAGATGAAACTCCAATTCATCTAATCTACGATTGTCCACGGATTGGAGTGGACGAACTCGCATTGGAAACCAGAGAGAGGGAAGAAGACGCTGGAGGAATTTCTTTTAAATAGTTATTATTATTTGTCCAAATTTAATTTGTTTAAAAATAAAATTAGTAGTTCCTCGACAGTTCACGACCGGCTGATATCGGATTAAGTTCCGGTGTGGTGAGGCTGATCTAGGAGCTAAACACAACATTATTATGTATCTGCACTCTCCATTTAGAGCACGCTGGGTGCCTTCACATATGAAGTATAATTCTCTCTTTACCTCACTACCATATTTGCTTCGGAACTCCTCTATGTTTGTACCGTTGTTCGCGTAGCTTGATTCCCAACTCTCTTAAATCTCTGTTTGATTAATCATCTTCTTTTGCCTCTTCATTTTTCTCTACCATGGATGACTCCAAAATTTGCTTCTATCTTCAAAGCATTGATTTTTTTGTATGTCTGTCTATGAAACATGATGGATCTAGGCAAGAACTTGATTTCCCCGGCATCAATCATTGACGTCAAAGGGGTTTGAGATGGTGCAGGGGAATAGAAAGAGAAGAAGAAAAAGAAGAAGACAAGCTCAACAAGTTCTATGACATATACTAATTATGACATTTCATGACAGTCGTCCCAAATTGATTCGGTGACTTTTGCATGTTTCTCGTTTGTCATTTACATACTACTTTGCAAAGGACAGCACACAAAGTATAAGTTTGTTATATTTATGTTTTGTGTCTCAGGGATCCCTCCAATATACATACAATGTTTTTTGTTCGCTGTAATTGAAGTAAAAAGGGTACAAATATACTTTTAGAATGTTAAATAACATAGGAATGTAAATCGGTTGCTTTCTTTTCTTCAAATAGAAAAGAACTGACTTTTATTATCCAAATACTTCCGATATGATTTACGAATTCTTATATACTTTAACATAAAGTGAGTTTTCAATGAAGATATGGGACTTTAGAAACATGTGACTTATGAATAACAGGTTATAAATGGATAAAAAATGTATAAGAATCTTCGGGGAATGATTTTGATGTCATCTTTTTAAATGTCAAAATAATCTTACAATGGGCTTCGAATAAGATCATCTTATTACATAACTGTAGGATTCATTGTTAATGAAAAAAGGCTATAATATAAACCTTGTTAGTTGACAAAGTAAATAAATTATTTAATATATTTTCATGTTAGTTCGATAATCTTAAAATAAAAATCGTATGATATTAGTACTGTATGGATTACTGTATTATGAATAGATAAATGTAAAGCCAGAGTAGTATTGTTTTGTGTAATTTGATACTAATACCATGCTTCTTCGAACCTAAGTGACCTCCCTAAAATATATTAAATCCTTTATACGAACGAAGTCGTCTCTTGACAATAAAAATTAAATGTGTTTAAGTATATCATGTTAAAATATATGTCTTTTAATACTGACTGTATGTATATTTCAAAAGTATTGTTGGTGTTTGAAAATGTATGTTATGACAAAGTTGCTTGTAGTTCGTGATACTAAATCACAATTATGGCTTGCATGAATGATTTAGTGCTTTTTTAATATCTTCAGTATGAAGCTATTAAACAACGATCTAGGATTGACAGCAATAATGAGAATACTCTTATTAAAATTTATTTTGGTCTCCTTTCGCAACTTATAGAAAATACTTTGCTTCTGCATATATGAATATCCTGTCGATACTTTTATTCAAATAAGTATTGGTGGATGTGATAAATTCATACCGTTTTTAATAAATTGTTGCTGAAATCTTAGCAATTTATATCAAAATATAGACTGAAACAAAACATAATTAACTGGTGTATTTAAGATCTAGTAAATAGGTTTTCAGCATTGAGTGTATAAAATATTTTTATTTTCAGATATCCTTTATACTTTTTAACATTTAAAAAATCCATTTTATGTTGCAATGATTCATTGGATTAAATGTTTATGCATAATTACTAGAGTACTCATAAGTAGTAGTCGTATGTGCTCCTCTGGCTGTCCTAGGCTCTGAAATCACTGGCATTTTAAAGATATCAAAACAACAGCAACTAAAACAAGAAGAAGAGTCTTTCACTTGATATTTGAGTCTCTTATTTTTACGCGATTTATGTACGAACACACACAAAGGTTGTTAGGTGTTGTTATCTTTGCTCTTTTACGCGCGCAAAAGTAAGGGCAATGGGCATGAAGTCGGATTGGCTGGCATTTAAAAAAGATGTTGTAGCATTTAACTGGGGGAAATTTTGACTTTAAGCTGAAAAAGGAACATTTAGATAGGTGAGGAATGAGTAATAATAGCTGTAGGTTATAAGAATCAACATATTAAGTGCATAATATAAATTCTAGCAAATACACCTGAGTGGATGAAAAAAATATATCTGAAGCTGGATACTTTATCTTTTTTATCAATCAAAGGCGCTTAAACTTAAAAGTTTCTACAAATAAACATTTTCCCCAAGAATTTTTTTTCCTCATCAGCAAGGCCTTTATTTATCTAAGTGACAAAAAGTAACATACTTAAATAAATAGGAAAATAGGAAAATTGTGCTTTTTACAATAAAACATAAAATAAACATTCTAGTTTATAATTAGTTTCCCATTTAAAGACCTAAATTCGTACCCTAATGAATTCTGTAACAATGATGTAACGAATTAAAATACCAAGTTAATGAACAAAGACAGATAATACGCATACATAATTAAAAAAGAAGATAATAATCCGATTTAAAGTCCATAAGCTATTAGTTCTCCGTGTCCTTAGTGTTTTCGTTATAATAACTTATTATACGTTTAGCATTCTGGAGTGTCGGCTGATGAGGAGGGATAGTACTTTATGATTTCATACGCGAAGTTCCATAGATGTCCTGGACCTAGGGAATCCTTAGGGAGAGGCAGATTTTGTTATTTGAAGGAGTCTGAATTAATAAAAAAAATGTATAACTCCAACATGGAATCTCTGCACGAAAAAGCACAATTTGCAGATCATTTTTTAAACAGAGGTTGAGTTGTTGTTTTTTAAAATCTCCTTTATTATTGGTTATATAAAAGTATATAATAATATAATAAACATTACAGTTTATAATAAAATATCTAAATAAAAGGCAATACAATAAAAAATATCACATGAGCTGATTAATTAAATGTTTCATTACTCTTTAAAAAAAAAATATATCTCTTTGACTTAGAAGGGTAAAACTTGATAATGTTTTCGGCACTTATCCATGAATCATTGGTGTCGGATGGAATCTTGAGGGTGAAGGCGGTAATTCGGGCGGCAGCAGAAATCATTGCGACACGATGAGTTTTAAAAAAGTTAAGAAGAATACACCCGAATAAACTATTATGAACAATTTCGATATTGATCAGTAGCTTGTTAGATTAATAGTTAATTACCTCCGCCGAAGGAGGTATTGTTTCATGGCGTTGTATGTTGGTTTGTTGTGTAGTTTTGTTGGTTTGTTTGTAGGGATAACTCAAAAAGTACCGAACGGATTCGGATGAAACTTTGTGGAGTTGTTAGAAGTGCAAAAGGAACAAGGATCAATTTTGGCATCTCTGAGTGCAGAATTAAGTGCCAAATGAGCTAAATACTAATAATATTGTAAGTTAGCTACTCTGCCATAGATGCGCTGTGCTGTGAATCGGGTGCCAGGAGCGTTGCTCCATCGGAATTTCCGTCTAGGGGAACCCTCCCCGTCCCTCTACGCCGCCCCAGTCGTGAAAAATCGCCTCGGAAGGCTCATAAGGACCCCGTGACGGCGGAGGTTTGCACTCTCTGAGTGTATATGCTCTAGTTAATATTATATCTCTCATTGTTATAACACCATTTTAAGAAATGATTTATTTATGTAGGGAACAGAACTAGTTCTAAAGTTAAACACTATTCACTCTTTCTGTGTGTATCGACATCAGATGAAGTACCTCTAATATAAATCGTCATTGCACCTCAATTTATATTTTCTAAATAGTTAAACAAGACTTTTCTGTTCTTTCTCTAATAGTTCCTCTAAAAGTCTTTTGTAGCTTCGTTATTATGAAGCAGAAATCTTATTCTATGATAAAATAAACGGACTGTTATAAAAACGAATACGTTATTTAAATATTGGGGTGTTCCATACATAATCAGTCTAGTTCGCCTCACAATCTGCTAAACAATTCGTTTTTGGCCCAAAGGGTCCTGGAACTCATCAAATTGGAGTTCTACGGCCCATATACGAACATCAGTCATGTGTTTCTAAAATTAAGTCATTATAAAATATATTATTCAGAAAGGATAGTGTTTTTTTGAAATTCAACAGTTCTTTTGACTAATGTAATTTTCTTGTTGTTTAAATATAATTAAGGAATATTCGTTCGGTCATTAATATTAAATATAAAAAATAGTTGGAAAGAAGTAATAGAAAAAAACGGAAGTTTTTGTTTATAGAGAAATT
>CP045891.1:12721774-12774100 GCA_013387185.1 Caligus rogercresseyi | reverse complement strand
CCCATGCCAGGTGTTATGAAGCAGACCGCGCTGATATGGGTCTGTGAATCTCCACTAACAAATTAATTAAAACCACGATGCTAAGATCGTATTTATATCAAAAGATATTCACTATAACACAATAAATAATTACAACAAGATATTACTCCTTTAAGGCTATATCAATACTATATTTCGATTGTTTACATAATATTATGTTTTCATGTTATTGCGCCTTTTTCAACAGCTGACGGAGGACGCGTAGAGTTTGTTTATTCCTCAAGTAAGCTGATTAGTGATGGTTCGTAATATCAGACCCTGTTCGATCTATCCTGTGACGCGACACTCCCCCTGGTAAAGGACTTAACCTTTACCACTTGCATCACTGGTGGGATAAGAGAGTCTGGATGTCGTACAATTACTTTTGCAACCGCCTTAGGAAAGATCAAATGGAGTCTGGCTGTCTAGAGTCTCCGCTCCAAGATAACTGACAGACTTTATGTTGCAGATATATCTCGCTAGTTGTTGGAACCGGTGTTAAGGTTGCCAGACCTTTTATCACCTTATACCGATGTAGGTGGAACTCTGCCAAAGGAAAAATTAACCGAAAACCTTTGGTAGCTTGTAAATGAAATTAAAAAATAAAACTATAGCTGGTTCGCACCCATTACAAGAGGGGAAAAAATTGAAAACCTCTATGGGCTCTACACGGTACTACTAAGTTCCTGTCACTCATAAACTCAGGAAAACCAAGGCCTGATGGCCATCTGATGTAAAAACCTGAGAGCAAGAATGCACGCCCTCGCAAAAGGGTGGGTTTAGAAACTGAAAGGGTTGTAAATCCTTGTAAACATTTCAAAACCAGGGTGGGTTGTAAAGCCACCCAGATGGTCCCCAGGCAATCTGACTACCACGGATTATGTTATCATTTTTCTCGCTTTTCGAGCTACCTCGTCTCTCGCCAAGAAGGGTGCTCCACACGAGATTCGTATACTTAAGTTCTCTACGTTGTTTAGATAGCGAGAAAGTGTATTGGCTAGATACACTATTACATCTTACCTTTAGTAAGTAGTTTGTAATAACCTATGTGCTTGCGAGCTCTTTTACTTCTAGGACCTTCCGAGGACTCGTCGTCACGAGCTCTCTTGGGAACTTCCGTATCAGAGCCAGAATTGGAGTTAGTGGCATCCTCCTCTTCTGTGTACTCGACACCCGCGCTGGCCTCATCTCTTTCCAAGTAGGGAAGTGTCACAGGGCGAGGATCTTCTGTCCCTTGCGCGTGTGCACCAGCGGGTTGGGAATCCGTTTCCGTCAACCCCGTTCCACACATCTTACCAAGGTCTGACGACTTGGCGGGCGCAGGGCTTTCCATTGCTTCTCTCTCCAACATTTCAGCAGACGGCTCTAGAAGAGCTATATTTCGCACTGACCTTGTAAAGGTAGCCTTGTTCGGCAAAATGATGGAGACTGAGGAGATAGCACCGTCCAGGTTTTTGTGGACGCTAACGACTCTGGCCAGTTTCCATTGGCCTTTTTCTTGGGTTTCTGGCTTAACAGAACGACGTCCCCTGGCTTTATTGGAGGTGTATGGCCCTTTGACCATTTACGATCCAATGATAGGGTGGCAAGGTATTCTGCTTGCCATTTTCTCCAGAAGTGATGTAGGATTTTCTTTCTCTGTTCCCACATCTTGTCTACGCCAGGTGTTCTGAGTTCCACCTTACTGGCGGTCGTGAGAGGACGGAGGGTTCTACCGTTGTTAACATATTTGGGGTGATCATTTTCTCCGTGTTCCCTTCGTACTTGACCTAGGGGCTCTATTGATCTCTATCATATAGAGGGCCCCTAGGTCAAGTAATCGAAGGGAACACGGAAAAATGATCACCCCAAATATGTTAACGTAGAAAACAATTTCCATACATAGAGTCTCCATCGTTCTAAATGGGACCGCGTGTTTCTGAAGACTTGCCATAAATTGCTTTTTGAACAGTCCGACGAGGCGTTCTGTGCACCCGTTTGTCCAGGGTGCCAATTCTGTACTGAATTTCCATTCAATTGGACCAAGACCTTCATACTTATAGTTCAGGACCACATTCTGCGCTTCTAGCTTGAATAACTGTTGAAGTTGTCTACAAGCTCCTTTAAAAGTGGTGGCATTGTCACTATAAAATAGGATTGGCCTCCCCCTTTGATGTGTAAAGCGCCTAAACGCCATGAGAAACTCATGAGAAGAACAGTCAGGGACCAACTCAACGTGAATGGACCGTGTTTGCATGCATGTGAATATTACTCCCCATACTTTATATTTCTCTGGGTTTCGACATCTCCTGCCATTAGAGTCTTTTCGGCATTTCAGGAAACTACAATCGTGGATGCAATAAGATGGGCCAAAATAATCAACACCGACATGGGCCCATGCTTCCGGTTTATCCATCCTAATACTTGGAAGTGGGGACATTTTTCGGTGACTCGTACTGAATGTACCTACACCTAGGAGTTTTGCATCCATGTCTTACAGCAGACTTGACGAAACTATATCCGCCCTGTTGCCAGTAAATCTTTCTAATATGTTGAATGTTTGCTTCTGACTGGCATGTCTTAGCTTAAGATGAGTTTCCAATGCCACTCTTTTTGCGTACTCGCATTTTGGCATGATGATTGGGTCCTTAAAATCAAGATTTAGAGAGATACTTTTATGCAATCTACTTCTAAGCCTAAGAAGCTGATCATCCGGATCCCAATAAACTGGGAGATCTTTAAAACTGAACCTTTTTGGGCTTTAAGCAATTGCTTTTCGGTATTCCCTTGTCCCAGGGCAATCTCTCTTTCAAAGTGCTTGCCTTGAACATGCCTCGCCAACTCCTTGTCCGCCTCCAGCTCTTCAGAAATTGACATGGGATGATTTCTTGGGAGGTAGACTTGCTTGCAAACTTTACGCTGCGCTCGACGGAAGGTCGTAAGTGTACGCTTAACTACGTGCAAACGGCTAAACTTCCTGAGCATAATATCAAGAGGATGTTCCTTATTAATGCTAGATTTAAAAGCATTTGCTTTTGAGATGCGTTCACTCATAAGGTTGGTCTTGATTTCTTGGGTCTGAGCGAGGTATAACTGGATGTCTGGGATTGCGTTACTATCCTCTGCGGTATCTACCGTCTCCGACAGCACTCCTCCAGCAATCACTGGCTGTTTGGGCCACTTGCTCTCGTCCTCTAAAAGGAAAGCAGGCATTCCTTCCAGAAGTTGAGTCTATCGACTAACTCTGGTAGGTGACATCCTCTACTCAGTAAGTCAGCTGGGTTTAATACACCAGGGCAAAAATGTACCTTACTCTGACCTTTATCGTCCAGGATCTTGCACACACGGCGTTCTTCCCAGACCTTACAATGCCCTTTGCCTCTTTGAATCCTCTGGAGATTTAAGAGGGAATCTGTAAAGATATGGACGTCGGCAGTAGATACGCTTGGGCGAAGGGCGTTTTGAATGTACGTGCTCATTGTTACGCAACAAGTGAGGGCTATTAACTCTGCCCTTGCAATTGTCAGTGCATCCTCAAAATCCTTCTTCCGAAGGTCTTTGGGCATGAGCGTACTTTTGGAGTATATGATCTGGGTTCTACGAGATCATCTGGTTGACGCTTAATTGCGTAAGCAACAGCTCCAATCCCCGTTTTAGAAGCATCTCCAAAAATTGCAATCTTATCCAAGCTACCCGGGAGAAAAACGGCTGAAACGGAGTTCTTTGAGTAGGGGGATGTCTGCAAACCATTCTCTGAATAATGTCACGGCTTCTTCTGCAACTGGATCAGGAACTAGCTCCCCCATCTCATTTTTTATCTGTCGACTGACTAAGTTTCATCCCAACCTGTACTGTTGGCCCACATCATAGGCAGAATCTTTTTGTATTGCATAATGTAGGGAGACACGAATCCTTGAGTATCGAAAATGCGACTGGCAACTGCCACTATATCTCGACGGGTGATTCTGTCTGAGTTAGGATCAAAGTCATCGAACTTACTATCGAGATTAAACATAAACTCATCCGTGTCAAAATCTAATTTCAAGCCTAGAACCGATACGAGTCTATTAGTGTCTAACCGTTCCTGGTCTAGACCCTCAAGTATCTTTGGATTGCTTGCCGCTATTTTGTGACCGTGAAAGCCTCCTGAGTCCATGACTGTTAAGATGTCTTGCAACAAATTAGCAGTAGCACTTATTGAATCCCGACCATCACTATTGTCGTCCATATAAGTGTTAGCTTCAATAGACTCTGCTGCTTCGGGGTACTTTGACTTTAAAGCAGCTGCTGACTCTCGTAAGCATTGCATTGCTTGGAACGGGCTGGAAATTATTCCAAATCCCAACGAAGTCAGCCTGAAAAGAGCACCCACCCTAATTTTGTCTTCTGGGCAATAGGAAGAGCTGGGTTCTTATGCCTGATGTCTCATCTATCTGTAGTTGTGAGAAATAGGGCTCCCGAGAGCAAGACCTGTATTGGTCTTGGGTTAAGGTTAGGAACTTGTCTGCTAACTCTATATTGTTCAGATAGGAATGTGTCCTAGGATCAAAGTCTATTGGTGGAAGGGTTTCCAACTTTTCCCGTGACTATTCCAGCAATTTCTGTGGTTATGTAACCATCCATAGACCTTATCTGGAAAGAGACCTCTTGAACCTCATTTGTGGAAGAACCGCCGCCAGCTACATTTAAACAGAGGAATTGCTTTCTGCCTGTCAAGCCAAGATGCTTTGCAGTTTGCTGTTCTATCAAAGGGACATTAGCTCCCGAATCTAGCAGTGCCCTGACCTTACCTCTTGTTGAGTAGCGGGGTTTCGTAAGTAGCACTCTACTGTTCCACATAATCCCTATACTGTGGGACTGTTGCCTAGTAAACGACAGCTTCATCATTAATGGCAAAGTCCCAGGAGTGAGCCATGCTCTCCACATCATACTCGTTTTCCGTGAATGGAGTTACTGAGTATACACATTTCCTTGGTTCCCCAAGGTGACTTTCGGGTTACATTTTTGAGCCACTATGAAGGAATCTTGACCTTTATCAGGCACATTTGAAAATAATAAACCCGAGCAGGTTCTATTTCTTCCTGAGCCCTTTGCAATACGCAGACTTGCATTATTCACCTCTGAAACTGAAGCTCCAGACTTGTCAGGTGCAGGCGTGGCCATGAAGATCGACAGTCTTTTCCCCTCGACGTCTACCTAGACGTCGCTTTCTAGCTGCTTTACGCCTCCCAGCCTTTGAACAGTCATTTCTGAACTGCACAAAACTGGTTTAGCTCCAATCTCAGATAAATTCTGTAAAGTCAGACTGCTACCAACTCCCTTGGACATAGTAGAAGTCTTCGTGCAAATTGCATCATCAGTCTTTACGGAAAGTTTTATTGCTGTCGGATTGGCTGTTTTGTGTTCCCTTTAATAATTGAAGATTTTGCCATGTATGTAGCTTGATTCTCAGTTTCAACATGAACTTGGATCCTACAGGCAATGAAGTATTCCCCCACTGGTCTTAGAAACTCTAAGAAGCACTCTCTCAGAGATATCACACCCACCAACAGGCTCTTTAGCATTATCAGGACACGTTTTTATAACCAACGCTTTATTCATACCATTGTTATAATTAGGCAAGCTTTTGCCTAAATTATTTCCTTGGTATCCGGAGGAACAATCATGAGTCTTATCAAATGAGACAACATTAGAACAAAGTGGTTTTTTATTTAATTTTACTGAAACTAACGTGAGGAGGAGCGAGCAGGCTCCCGACCACTTTGAGCAAATGCTGTCAAATCCTCTGTGATGGTTCGTAATATCAGACCCTGTTCGATCTATCCTGTGACGCGACACCAGGAGATGATGCCCGACAAAACCGTCCTATCTACGGAATATACGGGACCAAAGGGTCTTCGACGTCCATCCAAGAGATCCTCTTCTGCGCCTCACCCTCTCAAGCCTCCAACCACGGAGTTAAGGGTCTGCAAATTCTGTGGAACGGCTCACGAGTTCCGCATAAAGCTTTGCCCGCTTACGGAAAAGTCTGCTCCATTTGTTCACGTAAGAACCACCATGCCTCCTAATGTAAGTCTAGCTCCAGCAATGCCTTGACTTACGAGGCCTCTTCTCTAAATGCTCCCACTGAAAGAGCATTCGTGTCTCTACTCCTGGAGGAGAAGTCCGTCGTATTTCTTCTCGACCTAGGAGCCAACTTCAACATTATACCGAAGGTGCTGGTCGACGTCACGAAAATCTGTGGGCCCCCAGGCTCCATCTCTGTCTTTGGTGGGGGCAAAGTCTATATCTATTCCTGTCTGCCTTGGAGACTCAAAGCCAAGAAAAATGGACTTTCTGGTCACGGAAGTTAATCAGCCGATACTAGGATCTCGCGCATGTCTGGATCTTGGGCTGGTAACCCTCAATTCTCCAAGCTTCCTCTGCAACTTCGCCGTTGCACATGTAAAAGACCTGAAGTCCCTCAATCAAGAATTCGAGGAAATCTTTAGCGCCAATTCCTCGCACATCTCTTCGCTGCCCAAGGTTACGGTCCATCTAAAGCAGGAGGCTTCTCCACGGTACATGAGAACCCGTCCTGTTCCACTCGCTCTCCGTGACCAGGTTGTCAAGGAGCTAAATGACATGGTGGATCGCGGGACACTAGAAAAGGTGAGCTCCTCCGAATGGGCTTCACCGATCGTTACGGTGCTTAAGCCGAATGGGAAGGTGCGAGTGTGTGCTGACTTCACGCAAACCCTATCCCCGGTCATCAATAAGCAGCTCTACCCTCTTCCTCACCCAGAAGAGCTGTTTGCGGGTCTCAACGGCACATGCGTCTTCTCTAAGCTCGATTTCCAGCATTGTTATGAGCAATATCAGTTGGACCCTCAGTCTAAAGATCTCCTGACGATCAATACTCCGTTGGGACAATTCCGTTATAATGTCCTACCGTACGGACTTGCCTCTGCTCCTGCTATCGTCCAAGCCGCTCAGGAGAAACTCTTGGAGGGCATTCCAAATGTGAAGGTATACATTGATGACCTTCTCATCTTCTCTCCTTCAATTAGTGAGCACTTGACAACACTCAAACTGGTGTATGAAAGGATCCGCGAGTCCGGTGCTCGTCTTAATCAAGCGAAATGCATCTTTGCCGCTTCTGAGGTTACTTACTTAGGATTTCAAGTGTCCGAACGTGGCCGTACCCTAGATCCTGAACTCACCCGACCACTCCTGGAGTTCCCTACTCCATCCTCACTGTCGGAGGTCAAATCTTTCTTGGGGCTGGTAAATTTTTATGGCCATTTTGTCAAAAACCTCTCCTCACTGGTAGCGCCTCTCTCGAATTAACTAAGTCAAATGTAGAGGTCACCTGGGAGAACAAGGAGATTGAGAGCTTTACAGCTATCAAAAATGCCATCGTGAAAGCACCTTGTCTCACACACTACGACCCAACACTGCCGCTCATCCTGTCTACGGATGCTTCTCCTCTTGGACTTGGTGCGGTCTTATCTCACCAAATTGGTCCAAATTAAACAATAAAATATATGAAGTCTCATTCTCCGTAGTTATTTCTGTTGCTCTCTTTTCCCCAACATGAAGTGCGAATCATAGAGATATAAAGACATAGAGAGCTATTCCCTTCAATAGCAGAAAACATCCTTCAGCTGTCGCTTGTGCCCAATATAAACAAAGAAATTCAATACTGCGTCATCGGTAGTTGATCATGGAAAGATTTGTTTATATTTGGCACAATGACGTAGTGTTGTGTCGGTCCTTATCAAGGACCGAGGACTGCAGTCCGGTCCGGTCCTATCGGTCCAGTCCAGTCCTTTTTGTCGGTTCTTAGAAAGGAAAAAATGTTTCTTTTTTACGTCATATTGTCAACATCTCTTAATGCTATGCAAAGGAAAAAACCTTTATATGAAGAAAGTAACATCTTCAATGAGCTGATGACAATATAACATTTTTAAAAGTATTAAATATTGGTTATTATTACAACCAATAAGTTTTCGATGTTTATGACAATACTTAAAAATTAGCCTATATTGGTTTAAATGGAAGTTTTGTGAATGTTAGAACGTATTAAATAAATGGGTGAATCATAGAGATATAAAGACAAAGAGAGCTTATTGAATTCTTCAGAGAAATACGTCATATTGCTCAAAATAAACAAATCTTTCTATCTCTATGATCAACTACCGATGACGCAGTATAAATAATTTTGTTTAGTTTGGGCACAAGCGACAGCTGATTGATGATTCTCTGCTATTGAAGGGAAAGAGTCTCTATATTTTTCTATTTCTATGAGGCGAATAAATGCCCCGATAATCAGTGCTCCAGTCGTGACTTCGACACTTTACATATTTATAGTGTAAACGTTTAAGAAGGCATTGAATATTTCAAAACATGTATTACACTAGGCAACAGCCAAATTTATGTCGGACTAATTTTCACTAATTCTTATAGAGTTTTATCCACTGATTCCGAATATGGTATCCATTTTTCAAAGTTAGTGATAATTCAGAGCAAAATGGATATCAACTTTTTCATCACTTTTTCGATTCAGAGCCATTATTGACATACAAGGACTGAATTATAGAAAAAATAAATAGCGATGATTGATAGAGCTTAGATCAAAGTACTCATTTCAATTTTACTTCGTCTCTGGCACATTTAGACTTTAAAATATATGTCATTTGGTACGAAAAATGAAGGGTTTTACTTAGAGACTCACTGTTCCTCACTAAAAGGTATTAAATGATTAAAATTCATATAATATGAAGAAAAAATATCAAGCTTTAATTTGATATGCTTGGTGTTCCATAAAATGCCTTATTTTAATAAAAATTAGCAAAGAATATTTCTAAAATCCTCTCAATTTTGCCTATTAGATAAATTTATAAGTCACCCAGTGAGATAGAAAGAGAAAGAAAAACTGACGTCACAACGTAGGTAAACAATAAAGAGGAATTTACCCCTTTATTGGAACTGGGGAGAGACTCCCATCCTCCACACACTCAAGAAGGCGGACCGAACACCACCACGCCCTCGCCTGCAATGGCTTCACTCTTTACGTCAATCTAAATCCATACTTGGGAACTAAGCAAAGACTTTTCATCACCCTCAGGTGGAAGCCATCTCCCCCATGGGGCCCGAGTCCTCTACGGAGCGCTATGGCATCCGCTCCACCAAGGACGACTTCCTCCACATAATTTCAAAGTGGACAGGGAAAAAAATATTTTTTTTAATATTTTAAGAAACACTCAAATTATTCAACTCAACCAAATTATTATCATACTCATTTTATTCCGGTGCTAAAAATTGGCAACATGCAATTTATACGTATTATATTTTTTAATGTACCTCATTCAGTTTAAAATATACTACCAGATAATTAAATATGTTGTTAAAAGATCATTTTTTCTTATTCTAAAAACATAGGACGATACGCATCAAAAGTCAGCTGAACCAATAATATATTACATATTGATATAGTCAATAGACTCGAAACAAAAAATATATCACCGCATATAATAGAACACTAAAATTGGTCAACTTTTTGAAATATATAGCCGATTTTTTCGATTAGTACAAAAGATATATGAAATATAAAAACGGATTGAAATGCCTCAGATATAGTAGAAAAAATAAATACTACTGGACATTTGTGGTTATTCTTACTTTTCAACGAAGATAACTGGGCCTGAACATTAGAAATGATGAAAATTGTAAATTTCAAAAAAGGTCATAAAAGCCAAACTTTTTTCGAACAAATTTTAAGTGGCATTTAAACATTATTATTTAGACGGAATAAGCCAGCCAACCAGCCTTAAGAAGAGAGGGGGGGGGGGGGGGGGGGGTAAGTCCTTGACGGTCTGTTTTGTCTCCGACACATCATCCTCTTTGATGCAATGAGAATAGGCTGAGCACCCTCTGGGAGTCATGTCCTCCTAAGGCTCCACTCTTTGCTCCATGCTTGATCCGAGGCTGTGTCACGGTGAATTATTGTCACAAATGTTGTGTACGACGGCACAGCCGACAGGCCAGTCATTAGGAATCCTGGATCCTCGGAAGATTTCCGGGAAAATACACTCAAATTCCAATGAAAGGGATAAAATTCCTCTTTCTTGTTTACCTACGTTTGTGACGTCAGTTTTCTCTCTTTTCTATCTCACTGGGTGACTCATAAATTTCTTTAAAAAAGGGCAAAATTGAGAGGATTTAAAAAAGGCTGTGGATGATTTTATACCGACTTGACATAGAAAGAGAAAAAAACTGAAAACATAGAGACATCTCTCTGACCTCTCTTTATTATAGTATTAAACCTCACAAACCTCTCCTTTTTCATAACATATTTTTTACTAAGTATTTATTATTTTTTACATTTATTACGAAAAAATCAATACATTTGATGCGTTGTTTCTTTTATCTTCTAGATGAATTATGAGGGGCAGTCTTACTGTCTTCCTCCTTCACTTTCGTCGTCAGATCGGCCAGAAAAATGCTAAGAGAATTAATAAGCTTTGTTAGGAAGCCTAGAGAGCCTTTCGTGACGAGGGAGGCATTGAACTACTACATAAGAACAAGTCAGTCCTGACAAGAGACGATGGAGTTCCTCTCGTCCAGGAATCCTGTCGAATAAGTTACTCCGGACACAGGGGGAACTCCATATCAAGGTTCCTCCTCTAGATTAAATAACTCAAGCTGTTTATGTAACGCAATAATAATAAGAACAGCTTTGTTATGAAAAAGGGAGAGGTTTGTGAGGTTTAATACTATAATAAAAGAGAGGCCAGAGAGATGTCTCTATGTTTTCAGTTTTTTTCTCTTTCTATGTCAAGTCGGTAGTAAAATCATCCACAGCCTTTTAAAATATTCATTTACTAATTTTTATCAAAATAAGGCATTTTATGGAACACCAAGCATACCAAATTAAAGCTTGATATTTTTCTTCATATTCATATGATTTTAATCATGTAAAACCTTTTAGTGAGGAACAGTGAGGAACATTGAGTCTCTAAGTAAAACCTTTCAGTTTTCGTACCAAATGACATATATTTTAAATTCTAAATGTGCCAGAGACGAAGTAAAAATTGAAATGAGTACATACTTTGATCTAAGCTCTATCAAATCATTGCTTTTTATTTTTTCTGTACTTCAGTCCTTGTATGTCAATAATGGCTCTGAATCGAAAAAGTGCTGAAAAATATGAAACCCATTTTGCTCTTAATTTATCTCTAACTTTGAAAATAAATACAATATTCGGAATCAGTGGATAAAACTCTATAAGATTTAGTGAAAATTAGTCCGACCTAAAAAAAATGTTTGATTTTTGTTGACTATATTAATCTGACTTTGTTTTAAGGCTTGAGTCAATCTTAGCTCGAGCTGCTCAAAATTTAGTTGAGATTAAGGTTGAAAGTGGGCCTGAATATATGAATAATTATGTCAATTTTCTTTTTGAAATCATTATTCATATATTCAGGCCCACTTTCAGCCTTAATCTCAACTAAACTTTGAGCAGCTCGAGCTAAGATGACTCAAGCCTTAAAAACAAGGTCGGATTAATACAGAGGCTTATCTAGGCAACATCCTAGGCGCCCCACAAGTGAAGGTGCCCTTGAATTGCTCAGACCATTTTTTAGAAATCTAAATACACTACAATGTTGAAGAAAGAATGGACCTTTAATAACCCTTAGGGAAATAAACAAGCAAAAGCAAATGTGTGTAATCGAGTATATTCTCGGAAACACATTTGTTGTTCGTACAACTAGTTCATAGTGTGTTGGCTTAAAAAACATAAGTGTTGATATGAAGGCCTATTAAACATCTCCGTATTCATGGGTGAATAAAATCCTCTCGGTCGATGAATAATGTATCTCCGACGAGATGTTTTAATTACAATAAATGAATAATAAATATCGCACACGAATAACATATATAATTTCTTACATGAAATTGAAGCTCTTTGGTCCTGAACGAGTCTTTTATGTTTTCTTCATTTTCACAAATATTTTTAATAATAATTATAATACATAGATTTAAATAATATATACAATAAAACAGTTGAAGATTAGTCGAGCCTAGTACTTCTTCATCCACCCCTGTTATTACAAGATTTTTCCAAAGTAACTGTAATAACGTGATCATAATGACTGGTCGACATATCTCCCAGTATTAGGGTTGTATAATTTTTTTGGTTTCCTAATCCGGGACGATCTTCTTGGTTGTGATATGGGTGTGATGAATGTCTGTTCCTTAGGATCTTGTGTGGGAATAGATGGAACTCCGTCTCAAGCTGAGGGGTAGATTCTACCAACAGGTTCGGATTTATTGGTTCTACTGTATTCGTAACCTCTAGTCCATGGGAGGGTGGAATTTTTTCTTCAGACGCTTCATAAGTGTCTCGAAGAAGCTTTTCCCTGCAGAACAAATGGTTGGGTACTGGTTGGTTTCTATTGGTTTGTCCGGAGTGGGTCATGAACATTTTTAAGAAACGTCGGTTATCTTAAGTGATCCTTCCCGTGCCGTCGACTTTTATAAGGTATTGATCGGGGGGCCTTTTCTCCAAGACAATCCCACTCCTATCCCATTTTGTAGGATGTGGTCCCGTCTGATTTTGAATTAAGACTTTTTCCAGGGTTTAGAGGCTTCAATGTTCTCGTCTTCTCGTCTTGAATTAGAGATGTGATTGCCCTGCGTCTTAAAGCCTTTTCTTTGAGTTCCCAGGCTTTTCTCCATGATGGGTGAATATCAGTATTGAAGAAAGTTGGGTTTTCTTTCCTATATAGGTGCATAGCATCAATCAGGGGTGCCCAAATATTTATTTCAGCTTGAGATACTCCACATGAGGATCAGGGGTATTACGAAGTGTTAGTAGGGCCTTGAGAATGAATCGTTGTCCAAATCTCCGCCCCTTCAGTATTGTCATGTAGGAGTCTCTTTGTCGTTTTCACCGCATTCAGCTCTACCATTTGATTGTGGGTAGTAAGCGGATGAAATTCTGTGTTCAAACCCCATATTCGGAGGAACTCCGTGGCGCTTGAGACCTGAACTCGGGACTGCCGTCACTTGAAAGCTCTTTAGGACACCAAAAATTGAGAATAGTCTTCTGAGGCACTGAATGAGGCCCTTTGTCCCGGATGCTTCGCTATTTCTCGTCACTCCTTTATCTCAATCCATCCTTATAGTCTATCGGCGACGACTAAGTAGTAATTTCCTTTTATTTCACAGTAGTCTGCCACGATGGTTCAAAAGGTGTGTCTGGGATGTAGGGAGCTGATCTGGGCAATGCTACCTGTGATGGCGCAATCGAGTTACAGACTCCACATTGGTCTCTTTTTCTTTTAATGTCTTGAGTGATTCCTGGCCAGAACACTGTGTAAACACTGTGTGCATCATTGCTGATACTCCTTGATGTGCCGAGTGTATCGTCTCTAATACCTCATTTCTAAGACTGGGAGGGATTACAATCCTGTCCTTGTAAGTAACGATGTTCCTAAAAACCGATAGAGATTCCACAACTGGCCCGTATTCGATCAGTTAGGTGGCATTAGTATAGATAATAGATAGATTAGGTCTTAAATATTCCATGGAAAGATGCTCTGAATGCCTAAAAAAGAAATACTTTGATTTTACATTATTTTGGTTTAAATATCGCGTTATAAAAATACTCTTTCGTTGGGAAGCATTTTTGGGGGGACTGAGGTAGAGAGAGTGTGTTTTTTTTGCAAGGTTCAATGGAAACTTCGATACATTTTCTAATAGAGTGCCCAGAATTAAAGAGCATTTGGATTGTTCTGATGAGGAATTGTTTTTAAGTTTGGAATTGTTTTTAAGGGTAAAAGATTTTAGTTATATTTATGTGGGACCTTTCCAAGAAAAAGTTAATTTCATTATAGCAAAGATACAAATATCTTATACAATTCCAAGTACACGAAACACCTCCAGAAAATTTCAATTATTTGTCAATGACATTGTTGGAGGGATTATCTGTTGATATTTCCTAACAACAAATGTTGACCTCAGGTCAGTAGAATCGTTTTGGTTTGTTTTTTGATATATTGATTGTTGAATGATTTGTTGTGTGTTTCTTTAAAATGAATAAACGTGTTGTACGCGTGTACAGAAAAAAAAAAGTTAGGTGGCATTTGTTCTCGCTTTGATGGGTGACCCAATAGAAATCGTTTTCCTTAGTTCGACATTGTCGCATTTTTGTTGTATTCTCTAACGATTCTGTCCCATGAGATCGCCTCAAAATTAACTTGTGACTGAGCACCGATACCATCAATCCTGTCTCTTCCTCTTCGTGTCGTTCTAAGGTTTCACTGACGGACTACGGGAGCACAGTGGGCTGGGAGGCCGAAATATTGGAAAAATGTGAATATATTGGCTTAAAATGATTCCTGATCATGGTTGAAGGCTCGTTTGGAAGCGTATTAATGAGGTGATTACAGTTCTAAAGAATTTTTCAAAAAATTTCAAATTTTGGGGGTCGGGGTCAAATAAAATATATGGGCATATGGGCCCAAAAACACATTTTTGGTATATCTTGGCTTTAATGATTCCCTGATCATAGTGAGGGCTCGTTGGAAGCGTATTAATGAGGCGATACAAATCTAAAGGAATTTTTCAAAATTTCCAAATTTTGGGCGTCTGGGTCCAATAACCATATATTGGCATATGGGCCCAAAAACACATTTTCTGGTATATCTTGGCTTTAAATGATCCCCTGATCATAGTTGAGGGCTCGTTGGAAGCGTATTAATGAGGTGATTACAGTTCTAAAGGAATTTTCAAAAATTTCCAAATTTTGGGCGTCTGGGTCCAAATAACCATATATTGGCATATGGGCCCAAAAACACATTTTCGGGTATATCTTGGCTTTAAATGATCCCCTGATCATAGATGAGGGCTCGTTGGAAGCGTATTAAAGAGGTGATTACAATTTACTACCATTTATTACAATTTTCAACTAATTAGAAAAAATACAGAAAGTTTAGCAACAAAGCCTCTCAAACAAAGCATATCATTGCTCAGCGGTCCGTAGACAGGGATAGTATAGAATCATAGCTAAAAAAATAATATTTGTTGAATAGCAGGAAAAAGGGTTGATTTTTGGTTGAATCTGACTGCATTTTTGGATTTCCAATTTATTACCTCCGCCGAAGGAGGTATTGTTTTCATGGCGTTTGTTGGTTGTTAGTTTGTTGGTTTGTTGGTTTGTCAGCAGGATAACTCAAAAAGTACTGAACGGATTTGGATGAAATTTTGTTGAGTTGTTGGAAATGCCAAAAGCCAGAAGTGATTAAATTTTGGTATCTCTGAGTGCAGAATTAGGACGCAAATGAGCTAAATACTACTAAATTTTCAAGTTAGCCTACTCTGCCAATAGATGTCGCTGTGATGTGAAATTGGGTGCGGGAGCGTCTTCCTCTCGGAATTTCCGTTAAGGGAACCCTCCCCGTCCCTCTACGCCTCCCCAGTCGTGAAAATCCGCTCAGAAGGCTCATAAGGACCCCGTGACGGCGGAGGTTTGCACTCTCTGAGTGTATATATGCCTCTAGTTTGAATTGCCACAAGCCAGATTTCTTAGTACAGGGATTATTTAAAAGGTATATGTCTATATTTCAGAAAATGTGGCCTGGAGGAAATCTGGCTTGTGGCATTTTAAGATTTTTACATCTTGTGCAGAATTTTGGCGTAAAAAACTGTGATTTTTTAGAGCTGAAATTTCGAGAAAAAAAGTTAATTCTGATGAAATTGGGACATACCAATGAAATATTGGATTGAAAACAGTAAGCTTAAGAACTTTCAGGGTTACTGTGAAAAAATGAGCACTAATGGACATGTTTTCATCATTTTTTAAGCATCCTTTGGATGGGTGGGTTAATGCAGTCGTGGACCAAACAACAATTTTAACTTATCAAGAAATTGAAAATGGCCGATCTTCAAACGTTCACCATTTTTGAAGGAATGGAGCGTTTGAGTTAATTTTTTTTTGTTGAATTGGATTTTTCTCTAGTTTAAGAAAACTTTATTTGTAAGGTGTCTGAGAAGATCTTATTTTAGGTAATTCCATGCCCCAGCCCACTGTGGGGAGGTTGCATCGGCCACGTGATTAGTCTTTCCTGGTAGGTGAAATATTGGAACCTCCAGAGTAACGTCCTCTGTTTCAGCGAAACAACCTCATGTTGGGTATCTCATCGAGAGTCCTATCTCCAAAAGCTTTACCAGTGGCTTATGGTCGGTAACTACAATCAAATTGTCGCAACCATGGGTGAAGTATCGAGTCTGTTCTAGTGCCCATGCCCTCCCAGCATCTCGCCTTCGATGGGGGCGTACTTCTGCTCGTTTGAGACGAACCGCGAGCCCACTAGAGTAACTCTCCACCCATCATTGCAGCAGTCGGAGTTTGTGCGTCGCACTCGCAATGTTTCTGGCTGAGATAGTAACCCATCCCTTCCTTGGACCAATTTGATCTCAGGCACGTTTTTCTTTCCGGGTCATAAATCGTAACTCCATCTCGAATGGCTTCGATGATCATACTTTTTGACGATTCAAATATCTTGTTTAGGTCTTGATTCCATGAGAAAGGTGTTTTGGGACTCAAAAAGGATTTGAAAGGAGCCATTAGATCCCTAGTTTTCCATAGTGAGCCACTTGGTTGACCAAGCCGAACCACGAACGGATATCGGTGATGGACTTTGGTGTGGGAAATGTGTTAATGGACTCGATGTATTTTGGTAAGGGTTGCACTTTATTATCTGATATTTGAAACCGGCAAAAGGCGACCTCTTTTTTACAAAATTGAAACTTTTCTCGTTTGAGAACGATACCTGATTTCTCCATTAGTTCGACGAAGTCAATCACTCTCCACCAGTGTTCTTCTAGTGCTTTGTCGAATAATAGAGTGTCATCAACACATCTAGCTTTACGTTGGGTATCTTTCATGATCTCATCAAGCCTCCGATTGTAGCCATCCCCACTTGAGAGGAATCCCTGTGGTGCCCGGGTGTATCGGAACCGTCCTATTGGAGTGATGAATGTTGTCAGGTGTCTATCTTCTTCTCTGATTGGTATGCTATGGTACCCGTTCCATGCGTCATTCACTGTTTTCCTAGTCCCTGAGGTACGGATCTGGCTTGCTGAAAAGGCGACTTCATAGCGTGCGTCTCCCTGGCACAGTGTTTATTGAGGGGAGAGAGGTCAACTGTACGCCTAGGTTCCCCATTATGTTTCCGCGTCACAACCATTCTGTGACACCATCTACTTGCCTCGCCATTCGGGACTCTTTCGATGATGCCCATTTCTTCGTCATTGAGTAGGTCCCTCTCAACTTTATCCTTCCAGTGAATTGGATCGGAGAGGGCGTGTGCGCAGCCTTCGGAGTTGCATTTTCGTCAACGATAATGTTGATGGGGGGTCCTTTCACATTTGGGAGGGGTTGATGGGTGCAAACATTGAATGTCGATGCCCCATATCGATCTATGATCCATTCGCGCATTTTTTCGATGTTACGCTCTTCACACTTCATCGGGAGCCGTTCTGGCCTTTTTGGGGGTGCTGAACGTCTCAAACCCCACATTTAGCCCTATCATCACTGACTCTTAACTGACAGATTCTGGGGTTTGGGAACGTCATAGGTATAATATCGAGCTGCTCCAAACAATCCATCGATAAATAGAATTGTCTCGTGTCAGGGCTGACGTAAGCCATAGTAGCCCCGTCCTTCTGATATCCATTATCCCCCCTAACATTTATTCGTATCAGAACCGCTTCTAATTCTGTTTCCTGACGCCGAGGTCATCCCATCCTTAACAGGGAATAGGTCTTTTAATCTCAGTCCTGTCTTTAGATACTCTTTCCTAGACCATAGACAAGCTTCCGCGCCTGTGTCGGCAACTGCCATAACATTCATAGGTTTCATAGGCGGATATGGTATTCCTATGTCCTTATTCTTTTTTCCTCAATGGATATCCTTATTTTAATTTTTGGGTGAGGGTCTGGTCTTGCTTGACGCCATTTCCTACCGTTGTATCTTAAGTGGCCCTTGGCTTGCACAGCTCTTGGCTGTAGGCCCATTGATCCAATGTCAAACTCTACCGCTCCGGCCTCCGAAAGTTTCTCTTTAGGCATGTCATATCTCTTGGCATCTCGCCCCTTCTTTTTTGTTTTCCAGCAATCCAAGCACACTTGTGAGGGATCTTGTTCCACCCGTACTTTCCTTCTGCGAACAGGTTGAATGTTTTTGAGCATCCTGGGCATTTATCGGTTTTCTTTGGAAGCTGTTTTTTAAACGATGATATCGCCGCTGTGGCGGGTGCTCCTGTGGCCACGTTCCGCGCAGTCTCCCTGGTTTCCAATAGCTGGAGAACCTCTGATAAATCCTTTTTATCAATTTCTGGAATAGCAATAACCTCTTGAAATATATTTCTATCGGCCACACCAGCCATTAGCACGATCCGCACAACCATCTTCGTGTAGTCGACGATCCTTTGGCATGTACATGTTACCCTGAAGTCACATGTCGTTGCCTTGCTACGTATGCGCGAGTAAAACGACTTTATCGTTTCTCCGTGGGATTGTTTTAATGTGAAGAGTTCTGTGAGCTTCACACAGTGGATTTCTGGGTCACCGCCAAGTTTTTAATTGCGAGGAGGAAGCACTCTTCATCTTCATTTAGGAGATTATTGTTCGACTTCAAGAGATCATCTCCTAACTCCACCTCACAGCATTGGAACAGTTGATCTACAACCTCCGTTTCCGATACGTGTGTGACCCGCTTGAACCAGTTCCACCTGGATACGAAGCTGTTCCAGGTCTCTTCGGTAGTGTCATATCCTATTTTTGGCCTCTCACACGATGGGGCTTTTCCGATCCTCGGCGCAGCGGTCTGCGCTAAAGCCTGTGGATGTTGTCTACTATGCACCTCAAAGAGAGCGAGGGCGACCTTCTCTGACTCATGCTCTATGCACGCTCCGCATTCCGGGTACGGACAATCCAACTTCAAAGTCATTGGGATTCGTGAGCTGAAGACGCGCTGAGGGTTTCAATATTAAAACATGAATAAAATCCTCTCGGTCGATGAATAATGTATTTCCGACGAGATGTTTTAATCTACAATAAATGAATAAATATCGCACACGAATAACATATATAATTTCTTACATGAAATTGAAGCTCTTTGGTCCTGAACGAGTCTTTATGTTTTTCTTCATTTCACAAATTATTTTAATAATTATTATAATACATAGATTTAAATAATATATACAATAAAACAGTTGAAGATTAGTCGAGCCAGTACTTCTTCAATGGGCGGTCCTACCTACTCGACAAGGTTGAGGAAATGTCCAAGGCCTTGTCCAATCAGGGGTCACGCGATCAATTGTGTCTTATTTCCGGGCTTGTGAACGGAATGAAAAATTGAACGCTGTTCAGCGAAACGATCACTCAATGAACGGAACTAGAGCTCTTGGGGACGAAACATGGAACTGAACTATATTCGATAGGCTTATTAAAAAAGCGATATCGGTAAAATAAATATACCGCCAGTACTACCGAAATACCGATTATCAATATGTAGTCCCAATTCTGACAATTATTCATTTCCCTTCACTAATGAATAATTATCTGACGGATGATATGGAAAGAACTCTTTAACTATTTATTCAAATAAATAAACTTCTATCATACTTAGAAGAAAAAACGAGATTATTTTGCCATGTAGATGGGACAATATTGTTTGCTTTTCGAAACAACAAAAATTAATTGTCGTCCAAACTTCCTCTAGCACTCCTGTTGTCTTCATTTCCACTACAAACTGTTTTCTCTTTGGGCCATTTTGACTTGTCTTCACTCTTAGGTGCATCAATTTTTAAATTATTTTCTTCTTGAAGTTTGCTAAGTGAAACATTCTTTTGATTGCTTGTTTGTTACGTATTTGCAAAATTGTTATTCGAAAAGGAGCATATTCGGAAAAAGTCACATGGACCTCTGTCTCGTTTCTTAAAATTCTTAAAAATTTCTTAACAAAAAATAAGAAGTAAAATATTGATTTTTCCATATGAGCTAATTAGCATTAAAAATTAAATAAACTATATTTTATCATATTGCTGGTATCTTGCATACAAAACAAGGTTAAATATGTCAAGTTTACATCATCAGACTAAGCGACGGCATGATTTCCCTGCGCTGAGGCCTGCATTTTTTTGTTATATTTATTAGGAATCTTTTACAATTTATTTCAAGCATTTTACAATTTTTTTGGCATTTTATAATTTTTTTAAAGCATTTTTTATTACATAATTTTTTTTAAACATTTTTTAATAAGATGAAGTGAAGAGTATTGAAAGGAAGGTACTAAGCAAAGTATTAAAAAACAGTTCTGCTGAAGCAAAATGATGCCTTGTAAACACAAAATGAGCGATCTTTATTTTTTAAATGTAAATCAAGTGAAGCTAGAGGAATTCAGGTAATAATTACTTTATTGTATCGTATATATTATTACATATCTTTTAGAAATAAACATTTATTTAATAATCTATCTTTATAAACGTTGTTCTGAAATAATAAGGTATAAATTAAACATCTATGTTATATGACTATATTGTTTAAACTCAAAATTTGACAAATATAGTTATGAGAGATATAGTATTTTTCTTCTTTTCATCTAGGAGTCATTGGCTTGGAATTGAAAGAGAATGAGTTCCACTTCTCGGATTTTCTCGTTCACCAGACTGTAGTAGAACTTGGGGGGAACATGAAAAGAGTCTCCTTTTTGAGCATTGAACTTCTTTTGAGAGGAGTGAAGATCAACGGTGACTTCCCCTCAAGGACCACGAAAATGACGTTGTTGGACTTGGTGTTGCTCATGCAATTTTTGGCGTATCCCTTGATGCGGAGAAATGAGAGCAAATGGTTCTGGATCATGAGGGCCTGGGAAAAGTGAACGGACTTGTCCGTTTCTTCCTCTTTCCCAACAATGGACCAACGGTAGGTGTCGTAGGGCACAAAGCGGTCCAGGGAAAGAGGTAATGATGAATTATTGCCTATAGGAGCCTCGGAAGAAGGCTGGAGGACACTCTGAAGACTAACTCGACAGTTCTTACAATGAGCATCCAGAGCTAATTTTGATTCACATTTAAGACATACCTCATGAGATTCGGAGTCCTTAATATTCTGCTCCGTTTGCGTATTGGCTTCTGAGACGGCTCTCGGAATGGATCCATCTGACGACGATGGCCTTTGTGGACTTGTTTCGTCCGAGGAGGACTCGCTCTTTTTCATATTTGATCTTCGAGATTTCTTTGGGAGGGAGTTTCTTTTTTGTTGGGTGGGTAACTGGAAGCGAACATTGCTTTGCCGTCGGCGCTTTGAGGGTAGATTATCATGGCTTCCCCCCCAATACTTTCCACAAAGCCCCGTGTTTTGAACGCCCGTCAAAACAATGGCGTACTCCACATCGCCTTCTTTGACAATGGGGGTACAAAATCTGGCTTGAAGACTTCGGAATCTAATTGAGACAAGTCTAATTTTACTCCTCTTGGAGTTAAAGACCGGGACTTGGCTCCTTCTTTGTTATTTTTTATTGTCTTTGGAATGACAGCTGGAGTTCCCCTGTGTACGCCATCAGCCTTTTTTGAGATTGACTCATCGGGATCCTTTTTTTTAACATATTTCCTAGGACGACCAATTTTCCTCTTGCCGGGAACTGTATTAACAAGATAGCTAATATTATTTTTCCTTGGACGACCTTTTTATTTTTAACAGACAATCTTGAAACTTGATCATCCGTCACATGAGAATCGTTGTTGTTGTCATTATTTGAACAACTTTTCTTATTAGGCACACCGGAGTCTTCTAAATCTTTATTTCTATTCACCCGGGTTCTTTTTCGCGATGTGGTAGAACTGTGTGTCAGGGATACAACTTCATTTGAATAATTGCTCTCAGGAGATGTCGTACTTTTTATTTCAAGCTCTTCAAGTTCATATCCATCGTTTCCTACGCCTTCTTCAAGACAACTCTCATTTACAGCTGCATCATACTCAACACTCAATATGTTTTGACGGGGAGTGAGCGTTTTTCTCGGAGACTTAAGAGGCCTTTTATTGCAACGCTTGTCACTCTCGTTTTCATCCTTCATTTCAGCATCCGAGAATACGGATCCTTCATGAACAGCTGGCTGATCTGTAAAGCCCGAGAAGAGAGTATCGTTATCCGAGTCCGAATCCTCAACAGTCACGAGAACGTCTTCATCCGAGTCCACAGGTGGAGCTGCCTTTCTCTTGGACATAACCCCTCCAACATGGGAAAAGCGACAATTATCCCCGAACTGACAGATCCCTGACTTTTCAAAAAACCGGCAGGGCCGCTTGGCTAAGGATGGCTTGGGAGGTGGTCGGAATTGGGGGTTGCCGCCTGACAAGGCCTGGGGATGCTTGAAGTCACAATTACTGCGACTACAGCGACCACGAATAAAAAACTGACAGATCCTTTCCTTCGAATCCATGCTTTGAACCTAGGAATAAAATACAAATTAGTTATAAAGACATACCACTTTTTTATTTCCTATAAACAGAACATGAACATGTCTATAAATTCAGAACAACTGACAATAAGCACTTTATCAATACACTTAGAAACAACCATTAGTACAAATGAGACTAAAGACAGCATAATAAGTTATTAACTAGAACAAAGGAACCTAACTGGCAGCCCGAGTCGGAGCCCACACGGTATAGGGCCCAAACTTACTTATAAACATTAACTAAGAGCTAAACATTTTAACAGGGCGCTTCCATTATAGTCAGCGTATATTTTATATATTCTTTACAGCACCGATTTAGGTGTTGGGCAATTACATGAAAGCATAGCGAGCGTAATGGATACCATCCAGCCAATTAAATCTCGGCATTCTAGGCGCTTATTATTATTGAATCTTAAGACATTGTGATGCTCCAAACCTTTGTCCTAAGATTTTGTTTCTAAATTAATGAATTTTAGTTGAACACTACAAACATGAATGTATGGCAGGAGAAGCTATATAAAATGAATTACAAAGCATTATTGTATCAAATTACTGTTTGAATGATTGACACAGCATAACACACACAATATTCTTCTTAAAAAGGAAGAAAAAAAACGTTACCAATTAATAATTTTGCTAAAAAAATACGTATTAAATCTTAAATGGACATATTTTTTATTAAAACCTATCAAAGCACAGTGTAAAATCTTACATACTTAAAAATGATTTACCTTCACTTCTCCAAAAGGTAGGCCTTTACATGAGGAGATGGATTCAAAAAGCACGTTACTAAATATAAATAACATATGATTTAATAATAAACAATAATATGTCATAGATTCAGGTTTGCAGGTCATTTACATGTACTGCAGGTATACAATACATGTTATATTTTATCAATAGCGTAGCTTTACGTTTGCATGTCGATTCTAAGACAGATGGGCGTCAAATGATATTTAAGAAGATCATTATTATGATATGGTTAAATACACAAACATCTCTTGAAATCCATGGATAACTTATTAATAGCTCTATTATATTAATATCAAAATATAATTCATGTGTCATATTCAGAATATCTTAATAATAATAGTAATAATATATGGTAACTAATGAACTCGTGTTCATAAGTCCCTAATATAATCTCAAGGTATGAGACTATGAAAGGAAATGCAGCCATTTGTAATCCCATGGAATGAAAATAATTGAAACGAACCTGTAACGGATAGGTTCTCTCACGTCCTGGAGCTTTAGTACGAATCACCACTAAAAACAATATATTTTCTTATATTTCTTAGATTATTTAATAAATACCAGAGGATTTGTTTTGTTGTGAAAGAAAAAAAAGGGAGAAAACAGACGTCTCTACATCTAAATATCGGACACAATAACAATCTTATTATTATTTTGAAAAGAAGAGTCATTCATAATCTGATAGATTAATGACTGATGAAGTTTTATGAAATAGATAATTATGTGCAGTTTAATTAATTATGTATGAATCAGTTTGTTTATTAGATAAGTAAACAAATATATAGGGAGTACATTATTTGTCCGATAAATGAGGTAAACATAATATCCCTTAAACAGCTTGAATGGAATCTCCTCTTCTTTTGGAAGTTCTTATTTTGCTACCATATATGCAGATTTGTTGCATTCAATATTGGACTTAACATATGAATTGTTTAAGAAAATTGTTAATAGGTTAATATAAAGTATGGTCTTGATCATAATAGCATCTCTATAAGTTTTTATCAGGATCAAAAGCATTGGACGAAATTTAACTTATCTATTATGAGTAGATAAATTTTCATTTCAGTCATTAAATTTTTTTTTTTTTAGATAGATTATGTTTTTGCTGTACACATGCAATTAATAACATAAAATAAGACAGTTTGTTAATCAAATTTTTGGCGGAGAATACGCAGCTGTTATACTGCTTTTTTTATTTTTCTGTTGAAATCTTCGAGCATGCTTTTTATAGTTAATCTCAGGCCTTATCCTTGTTTATATAGACTTTATATTATATTAGTGTTCTAAGTATTGGCATAGTTTGAAACAAGCCTTCATATGTCAATGGAAATTGTAGGATAAATGCACATTTCAATACAATTTTTCCCTGAGTCATTCAAACACACATATATTATTCTTACTTGTATTATATTTCTTTGTCGTAGCTGTATTTCATAATGCATAAATTTTAAGATATTTTTTGTAATATTTCACAATTTACATATTTTAATATTGTTTTTCGTTCAATTTTTTTCATATTTTAAGAATGTTTTTTGTTTTTAATATGTAAGGTCTTAAAAGGAAATTAATTATGAGCGTATTTGTGTAATTTTATTATATACTATTCAAATTGATGTTTTCGTTAATTACTTTGAACTTTTTGGATTCGTCCTTATTATGATTCGATGGTCCGTAGGTTTTATTCAAAATATACTGGACAATAAAAATTATATGTCGTCTTATATTATATTTTACCTGATAACCAAGCAAAAAAAAGGTAATAGAAATTCGAATTGCTCGCCTAAAAGTATGTTTGAAAATGTCAATACTAATGCTTTGCATATCTCTAAGTCCATATTTCATTTTGTATAGAGTAATTTTTTGAATTATATTTTATATATTACATATTTAAAATAACTCGTCTTATTTCATTCCTTATAAATAATGTAGAAATATCATATTATTTCAGGGATTCGTATTCATTTTTAATGTTGAATAAATGGTTAATAGCATTTTACTACTATCAAGGAATTTAATTAAAACTAAGTGGAAACGTAAGGGGTACAAAATATAACCGAAAGGGTACATTAGTATAAGGTTTTGGGACACGGAAATATAACAAAAGAGAACGTTAAGAAAAACATCCGAGGTATGAAAAAAACCTACAGGAAGTAGAGCTAACGTTTGAGATTTTTTTTTTACGAAACGAAAACTAACGTTCGGGAAAAATACAACTCCAGAAGAAAAGGGGTTGCGTGTTGGATCTGACTTCTCCCCGATCTGATTCAATATTTCTGATATTATTGTCATATTTCCTCGTGAGAAACGCCACAAAATTTATCAATAACGATAATAGGCCTGACTGGAGTAAGTGGAAATAGTGACAAGAAGTAGAGTTTTAAAAATATATCTTTAAAATTAGACCAAGGATTGGGGGTTACTAGACTTTTTATCAATATGCCCTCCACTATTATCTAAGCCCTGCCTCGTACTGCCCGGCTGTACTTTATAAGGAACTCCAGGGAAATATTAGTCGTCTTATGCATGGTGGACCTTATATATTCAGATAATAGTGCTAAATAAAAATAATTTTATATTCATTCAAAATTGGCAATATTTCGAACCAACCAAAAACAATTGCTCACAATCAAAAGTTAAATGGTGATATCATTTCTCGATGAAATTTTAATTTTTTTTTGATAATATATCCATATATCGACTTCTAAACAATTATCAAATATATAACTATGGGCACCCTTGCATCATTAATGAAGTATTTTCCTATTCCCAACTCCTACTATGATTCCCAAAGCATTAATAGTTTAAGTCATAAAGATAAATAGACATGAGATATTTGAAAAACTTTTTTTTCAATAGAGACCAATGTTTTCAAATAGAACAACACGACACTTAATCATAGTAATCATAATCATAATAGTTATAACAAAGACATTCCACCACTTTGTTTAGGACTTGGATTCCACAGGGGTCTCTGCCGCAGCAGTGGGTATGGAGTCCTCATGCGCGAATTGAAATATACATAGCTCTGCCTCTCGTGCTTTTTATTTAATATGTTATAGTTCGTTTGAGGGGGTATGAAGAAAGAATCCCCCTTTTTGGCCTCAAAGACGGGACTCCGGGTCTCAATGGAGACCTCTCCCTCGATGACAACAAAGACCATATTGTTCTTATCCGTGCAGCTCACGCCCTTAGCAGAGTGTCCCTTGATGCGAAGGAAGGAAAGGAGATGGTAGGGGAGTCGGAGGGATCTCGTGTATTGCACGGCGTCCGGGGAGGAGTTGAAGAGCTCCTTTCCGATGTCGAACCATCTGTTGTCATCGTAGGGAGCGAAGCGTTCCTGGTTCATGGGCATGACGGCGCTTGAAGAGGAGGATGAAGAGGTTGAGAGGAGGTCACTAGAGACGAGGGGTAGCGGAGGAAGGATTTCATCCTTTTGAGTCTCCGATGAAGCCTTCTTGGGCGAGGGAGAGGAAAAGAGGGCCTGCTTGACATGTCGACTCCTCACTGCCATAGGACAATCCTCATCATTCTTTGAGGCGATAATGAACTTCTTAGAGGGGGTCTTGGCAGGGCTTCGCTTCCTCTTTGAGGCCCTTGGGTCCCACTGGACTTGGACTTGCTCATATCCCGAGAGATTTGTGTAAGCTTCACCGGGGATGACTCCTTCCTCTTGAGGGGTCGGCTGGGGAGGGGTGGGGGCGGAGCGTCTTCCTCTGAGGCCGGAAGCTTGCTCACTCTCTTTCGACGAGGGGGAAGGTTATCTAGGTCTCCCCAGTATTTCCCACAGAGCCCTGTATTCTTTACACCCGTCACAACCACTGCATACTCCGTATCTCCGTTTTTGACAATGGGGGGTATGTACCCCGGCTTGAACTTGCTCGGATCGAATTTAGGAAGTTCTAAACCTTTTATTGTTGGAGGAAGAGGAGACGGCTTCTTTATTTCTTCCAGAATAGTTTTTGAGGGATTGGGTGATGATTGGGGCTTATTGGCCTCTAAGGAACCCGGCTTCTCCGAATGAGGCATGCTCTTCTTATTTTCCGTTTTATTCTCAAGGGGTTGTTTATTGTGTTTGACTTGAGCCACAGGGTTACTAATGGGTTGATTAGGTCCTTTGTCTTGAGCCATAGAGTTATCAAGGGGTTGCTTAGTGCCTTTAGCTTGAACCACTGGATTATCAAGGGGTTGTTTAGCGCCTTTGACTGGAGACTCTGAGTTCTGAATGAGTCGTTTGGAGCCATTGGCTTGAGATACTAGATTATCTAGGGGGTTTAGGGTTTCTTTGGCTTGAGATATTGGAATATCATCAAGGGGTGGTTTAGCTCCATTGCCTTGATGTTCTGTATTATCAAGGGATTGTTTGGCTCCTTTGACCACGGCCACTGGAGGACTCGATAGAATTGGCTTGGTAGCATGATTGATGGCTCTCTTAAGTTTATCGCAGCGTCGACAGGCTTTTTTAGGATAGCGTTTAAATTTGCATGCTTGACAACGCACCGTTGCACTGTTGTTTGCTTTCGACTTATTTGACGACCGGGAGGGCACCTTGGCGATGAGACGCTTCTTTATACGTGTGCTTGTTCTCTCTGGCACAGGCGAATCACTGTCCTCATCCGATGTATGGTCGTACGTGGAGAGGGTCCATTCCGATGACACGTAGGTCAATGCGTCTTCCTCCACTTTGGATGGTGCCTTGGACTTTTCGACAGGCTTTCCGACTGTCAGACTCGTGAGGACTTTCTTGGGTCTTCCACGCCCCTTCCCTTCGCGGCTATAACAGCTTTAACTTGAGCCACAAAGGGTCCATTGGAGACGGGCTTTTTGAGAGGGAGGCCCTTATCCTGAGGCTGCCGGCGTTTCTTGGGGATCTCAATCAAAGAAATATCTTCTGAAGTCCCTTCCGACGACGCATTTTCACTCACAGAGCTGTGATCTTTCTTCATCGGCTCTGCGGTCTTTTTCTTCTCCTTTGTCGGCGCTTCAACTCGCGTCGAGGGATTAGTCGCTTTCGGATCATCCTTAAGTCCTGCATTCTTTTGATTCTCTCTTCTTCCTCCTCCTCCTCAGATATGTTGGAGAGCTCCTCAATGGCTTTGGGAAGACTTTTTCTAGCCACCACAAGGTTTTTGGGGGATGGAACTTTGAGATGAGGCGTTCCGGATGGGGTCTTGGGCATGGAATCCGAGATGAGGCTCTCGTCGTTCCCTCCTGAGGACTTTCTTGCCAAAGGTGTCCCTGAAGCGGAGCTGTCGGCGCTTTTGGCCTCCTTAAGTGCGTCAGATCCTCCAGGCGTTTTCCTGGCTCTCTTTCCCACGATAGTGTTGCAGTCCGTGAAACCCGAGACGTTGGACTCCTCGTCCTCGGACTCTATTCCGAGCGGCAGGTCTTCGTCCGAGTCCACGATGGCCTTGCTGACTTTGGATCGCGTCTCGCGGAGGTTGGAGGCCGCGTCGTGGAAGAAGCGGCAGTTATCCCCAAAGCGACAGCTTCCATTGGCCTCAAAGAATCGGCAAGGCGTCTTTCGATAGATGGAGGAGGATCCGCTTCCGCCTTCAGAAGGCTTCACGTGCTTGAACTCACAGTTGCTCCGGTTGCAACGACCACGGAGGTAAAATTGACAAACACGGTCCATGACGAAAGACTTACAAGGAAATGGGAGAATGGAACATTATGAATCAAGTACTTCCTCAGGGACTAATCTAGACCGTCTCAATATCAAATCGGAGCTTTTCGGGTTAGGAGAGTTGATTGTTTCTTTTGGATGGGCTTTGATGAATAATATTATTTATTTCTATACGACTCAGGGCTGTCTTGTCCAGGCTGCCTTGGCAGCACAGGATCCATTTTTGAAAAAAAAGAAAAAAAGAAAAGAGAGAAAGAAAGAAAGAAAGAGGATTTAAAGGTTTGCTTGGTTCTTGACAAACGAGAAAATGCAGATCTCATTTTCATGTCGGAGCATCATTCTTGCTCTACGGGCTCAAAATGATTAAAAAATAAAAACGAATGCACTAGAGCAAAAGCATATAGGAAAAAAAAAACTAGAAATATCATTTTGAAATCAAATGAATCACATAATCTTTAGAGATGCTTTGTTAAAAATGGCGCTAAATTGTATATGATATTCAATGTACCCCATGAAGTTATTTTTAGTGGTAGAAGGAAGTGTTGGTACGAAACTATTTTAAAAAGGAGGTTGGGAATGACAGTTTGGGCACTGCTTACTAACCCCAGCTTGGAAAATACGTCGAATCACAATGTCAAATATTATTTATAGGTTCGGAAACGGGAAAACCTTTGTTATCTGCTCCAGCTCTTAAAAATATTTCACATGTGTTACTAAGAGTATTTATTTGGTTATAAAATTGCCTGTTATCGGTATTTGGTTTGTACAAATCAGAGGAATGGTCATTCATTCATCAGATTGAAGAATCGAGATGTAGTCTGATTAGGAAAATTTGTTATTCTTCTTTCACAGTTATTGAGATCATAGGAGATGAGATACAAAGGTCCTTCGATCTTTTTTAGATCAGAAAGACAGATGCCAAAGAAGAAGCGAGGGCTCTCCTGGTCATACTATGTCTTCTCCTAAAGAAATAAAGACAAGCACCAATGGAGAAGCTATAGGCTACCGTAACAGGACTAGCACCCCCCAGACAATCACCCCCCGGACTAGCACCCCCCGACAATCACCCCCCGGACATTTACCCCCCGTTAGTAATATTTCTTATCTCTTAAAGTCCACTTATGAAGTTAACTATGTTTTCCAGCTATTAACAAAGGTGACGTCACTGGTGAACCACTTTCTTGATCTCCTTTTCCGCTACTTGCGAAGACTAATGGGGACTTGGATATCTTAAAAAAAGCCACAGGAACACGTTTTTGGGTGTGAAGAAATGAATATAAAAAATTGAGAATAAATTTATATAACTTATTTGAGTAGATGAGTTTTTGATTTTCAAATAGTCACTTTCTCCTAGTCTTCGATTTAGGACAAGTGGTTCCTTGATGAAATCTTATTTATAAATTATTTAGGACCTATATGAGATAAATAAGATATCTTGAGGTGATAGGTTACAAACTGTATGATTGTCTAGTTGTACATAGATGGCCCAGATATAAGGTCTAAGACACGATATTTGCAAATTATGCACGTTTAATTTATACAGATTCCAATTCTAAAGAACTGGGACTGTGTGCTAACCAGTGACGTCACCTTTGTAAGTAGTTAGAAAACATAGTTAGCTTTATAAGTGGACTTTAAGAGATAGGAAATATTACTAACGGGGGGTAAATGCCCGGGGGGTGACTTGCACGGGGGGTGCTAGTCCGGGGGGGGGGGGGTGATTGTCTGGGGGGTGATTGCCCTAGAATCGTATATTTAAAAGCGTATTTATCGATGAATTTATCGTTGATCGAGCGTTAAAAGTGATGTGTAATAGCTATTTCAATAGCTATTACAGCGATAAACCTTAAAAAGTTTGACCTTAGAAATAATAATTATTATTTATCTATGATTTTATCATACGTAGAAAACAGTTGATACCTTGCATATAAAATAATTTATTATGCATACTTATAATCTAAAAAAGATAATAAAACCACTTGAAAATCTTTGCGACATGAGTTACATTTAATATATCTATTTGTACTAAAATAGAACGTGCTATGGTTTAGTTGCTTATCATGTGAGCAATGGTTCATAAGCGGGATTTAAAAAAGCTACCTCATTATTCATGTTACATTCGTTCATAACAAAAAAGTGAATTAATACAAGAACGATTAAAAACATTGTACGATTAACGATAAAGACCTACTTTTTTTCATAAGCACGGTTTTATTAAATAAAAGTAATACATCATATAATGTAAAACATATAATGTAAAATAATTAAAAAAGTTAATTTGTGTTAGGAATAACATAAATAAACATTTTAGTTTAAAATTAATTTTCTTTTTAGGACCTTAAAAAATCTAAAACATTTAACATTCTTGAATATATACAAAAATACAACTAACACAATGATTAAATACAAAAGGATAATAAAATATAGCAATATTCAAGAAAAATTTAAAATATATAAAATTCTTAAATGCAAAAAAAGAAGATAAATAAATAAGATCAATCTATAAGCGTTCGTCCTACTTTTAAGTAAGACCTACTTTTGTATCGTTGATCCTTAAAAAAGTTGAGACATGTATACTCAAAAAAATAACATAACACTTAATAGGGTAAAATTTACTGTTATTTTACATATTTTCATGACATTGATCGAATAATAGAACATGGCGATCTTAGCCATACTTTTCTCCTAATGACGTCATCACTCATGTCAACACAATCCCTCCAGTTGTTCATAATAACAACAATACAAATCGAATAATCCTTTTTGTGATTTCACCACTGTGCTCCGTTGTCGACCTACTTACCTCCTACCTCCAGGGATGTCTGGTAGCTCCACCTCAGATGAGGAGTCCCGTCTCTACGATGCCTTAGAAGCAGCCTCCGAGGCCTCTCATCAATTCCGTCTCTCAGTACAAAGGGATAGACTCCATTCCTCAGCAGCTCCAAGCTCTCCTCCAGCTCCCTTGGAAGAAGATTTTCTCCTCAAGGCCTATCAAAACTGCCTCACACTCAAGAATGAGGAAACCTCAATCCCTAAAGAGTAAGCTACATCAGAATTGCTATAAAATGCGTCATTTAGAGATAGATATAAGTAAGGGAGAGGAAAAAGATATGTCTTGAAAATTCACCAATAAATATTATTTTAACTACGTCACATAGTCCGAGTAAAGAGTCATTAGTCGTCAACAGTGTTGGTCGAATATTACTTTGAAAGTAGTATGTAATATACTACTTTTTACTGCGTAGTAATATTTTTGTAAATATTAGTTATTACTTCTCAAAAGTAATATACTACTTTTTACTGCGTAGTAATATTTTGTAAATATTAGTTATTACTTCTCAAAAGTAATATACTACTTTATATTAGATATTACTTTTTGGAACATTCCAAAACAATAAGTAAAGATTTGTAAAAATCCTCACCGAACCTAGTTTGCATTTTTATGTCCACTGGGTGACGTCACATACACTCACAGTTCATTAATTTTCATCAAAAATGCCTGTCAAGTATTTTTTTCACGAAAGTAATATGTAACTAGGATATTACATATTAGTTATTACTTGAAAGTAATATCTAATATGTTCGTTCTCTCTAGTTAGTCGCAGTAATATAACTAAGCAATATATTACTCGCACGCGCGTTAGGGAACAACACTGGTCGTCAAATATGAACAAAATAAACATTCTGTACTTTCCTGAGTAGGATCAGTTGCTTGTTTCAATTGATATTCATTGATAGTATTTGAGAGGAGTCGTTTCAAAGGATCTGTAAATCATATATAGTAATGAAATATCTCTCTTGAAGTTTAAACCACAAAAGTTGCAAGTGAAGTGAAACTTTTTTTCATATCATCTACTACTTTATTATTATTATTCACTCTTCTTTTCTTTCTAGCTATCACGTTTAAAGAAAGTCCCTGTTTTTATCCTATCAATGTTTATATATATACATGATTAATTATGTATACAACTATTACCTCAATTTATGTTTTTCTCTTCTTTAACTCTCCAAAATATAATTCAAAATATATTGTCTTGTGTGTTTTTTATCTAAACTGTTTGTTGATGATGATAACTAAAAAACATAAAAAATAAAATTCAAGAAGTGGGACCATAGAGATAAAAAGACATAGAAAGCTTATTGGATTCTTCAGAGAAATAAGTGACTGTGTCCTGAATACAGCTGAACGATGTTTCTCTGCTATTGGACATAGAGATAAAAATATAGAGAGAGCTTATTCCCTTCATCTATATTTTTGTGTCCAATATAAACAAAGTAATATTTACTACGCCATCGTAAGCTGAGCATAGAAATAAAATCTAAATCTATGATCAGCTTAAGATGACGTAATACAAATTACTTTGTTTATATTGGACACACAGAATCAGCTGAACAATGTTTCTCTGCTATTGAAGGGAATCAGCTCTATATCTTTATATCTCTATGCTATTGGAGGAAATGAAATACGTCATTGTGTCCAAAATATAGCTGAACGATGTTTCTCGGTTAATTGGAGGGGATAAGCTCTCTATATCTTTATACCTCTATGAGTGGGACCCATTCGCAGCTGTGGAAATATTAGTCAATCAAAATGAAGAGGAAAAAGGGTTCCTTTAATGTTTTATTTGCTCAATCTTTTATTTTTTGTAACATTTAATATAATATAAACTTGTGGAAAGGATTCTTCCATCATTTATACGTAACTACATTGATAAAGATTAAACTAGGTTATTCAATCAATGGTATTAGTAATTAAGAAAGAAGGATGGTGACTTAGTGTGTGTTTCTTTTGCGTCGATTCATTATAAGCATAAAACCCGTTTTTTTCTCAACTGTCCATAAAGAGTGTTTAAGATACATCAAGAGTTGAATATTTAGTGTTGTAAGAAATGGGTAGCCTGATTGTTATAAAATAAAATGAGTTGTATATAAGATTACATAAACTAACACATTCTCTTAAAAAAATGCAGCTAGCTTTTTTACTATCATAATAAAAGATTTGTTTAAAATATATTTGTCATTTTCTTAATTTATCATCATTAAAAAATGATTGAAAAAACTACGTTTTTCTATACTATTGTACTATTACATGAGTAGCGGGGCTATACATAATTGTGTTTTATCAATATGTATATATTTGCTCTATTTATATTCTGAGCTAAAATTGTAATTAGTTAGTTCTTTTAATTTTCCATTTTCGCTGTAATACAACGTAGTACAAGTTTTGCATCTAATTGTACATTTTTTGAAATTAGAAAAATGTATAATCATATAATTTTATTGTGAACTTAATTTTTTAAACATTATGAATAAAAATATATATTCTTGAAATATCAAAATTATACTTAAATACGAAGGACCTTGGATCACTACTTGTATTATTCTACCTATCCAACCCCATAGAGATAAAAGATATAGAGAGCTTTTTCCCATCATCTGTATTTTTGTGTCCAATATCAACAAAGTAATTTGACCAACGTCATCGTAAGCTGATGATGCAGATAGAATTTATCTCTATGATCAGCTTACGATGACGTAGATCAAATTACTTTGTTATATTGGACACAAAAATACAGCTGAACGACGATGTCTATTTGAAGGGAATAAGCTCTCTATATCTTTATATCTCTATGATCCAACCACATGACAGACTAAAGTTATTATTTTGTGATGATCTCATGAAAATTGTAATATTATATAGAATTAAAAAAAATGTTTGTTGGTCCCCATGGAAAGTTAATATATTAAACGATTTGATGTATCCTGGCGACTTACAATTTACTTTATACTCGAATAAGATGACTTATTTAAAATATTGGATTGGAAAATAAATGAAAAAGTGAGGCTTCTTTCAATTAGTTACAAAAAAAGCAATCCAGAACAAAACATGTTTACTGATTTTTTACCATTCAGGCATTTAATTGTTGTCTTCAGATGGGTTACAATGCGTGTACATATTTATACATTAAAAACAGATAAATTTTTTTTTAAGATCTTTTTCTATTTGAAATCTTTAAGTTGAACTTATAAGGTAATGGAATATACGGAACTGAGGACTCCTTTCTCGAACGTGATTGGTTGAAAACAATAGTTTCAATATTAAAAAAATAGTTAGCATTACGGAATATAATATAATTATGCACGTGCCGGATCAGATGTCAACATCAGTTCTATATTCAAATATGATAACTAAGTTTTTTAGCTCTAATTGCTTTCTCTAATGGATCTCGATCACTTAGAACATTTAGAACTACAAATCCTCTATATAAACTCGTTCAATATTATGTATTTTTATTATGTTTTAGGTAAGACAACTCATAACTCTCTGATTTTTTAAAGCATAAAAGACGATAAACAAATTTTCAATTTGACATAAAAGTTACATTTTTTTGGCGAATTATCATTGTCAATATGACTTGAAATTTAATCTTTACTTTCGAGTTTCTAAATATTCAGAATATTAGTTTTAACTGAAAATAATTTTACATTAAAAAAGTAAGTAAAAAAATATTCTTTCCAACAGAAAAAATAATATTTATCTGTAAGAACAGGGCGAAACTACCATAGCAATTCCTTAAACTAGCTTCCAAGACTTACAGTGACGTCATTATGAGGGACTGTTGCTTTTGGCTGAAAGTGGAACGTATTATATTAAAACTATTTACTCGACATCAATAGTTTATCTTGATTTTAATGATTCTATTAATAGATATTCATGTGTATCACAAAGTGATGGTTATATTGATATAACACTGACAACTGTGTGCGGCGTGGCTAATGTTTATAGTTACATCAGGTGATCATTAATGTTTTATATATAATGCTAATATAATAATTATGGTGTTAGGAAGAAATGACCTAGGAAATAAGTTATTTAAGACAATTATCTACAATAATTTGGGTGATTTTGAACTACTAAAGTTGACAAATACAAAGAAATAATTCATCTAAAACTGCAAAATAAAAGTATTTTATGCCATTTTTTTACTCAATTTATATTATGAGAAATAACATTTGTATAATACTTAGGTGTATTCAATTCAAACACTTGCCTACCTATGTATTTAGGTCATTTGTTACATGAGTCATCATTTTCCTTTTCTACCTTGGGCCATTTTATCCTAGCCATATTTTCCTCATTCATTTCTTCTGGACACCAATTATTATATTTCTATGTTCTCTATGATTGAGTCTTATTCCTTTGTGCCGCAAAGTACCTAAATAGCGTACATTAGAGTAATTATTTATTATTCGCCTTCTCAGAGTATTAAAAGAATTTTCTTAATCTGAGCTACTATTTCCCAAGCACATACCTACATACATTTTTGCAGGTCGTCAAGGTAGGAGGGAGGGAAATGTTTCCAAAGGAGTAGGCAAACCCATTTTCCCATATGCTCCTCCTGCTATTGTTTTATGACATTAATGAAGTTGAAATATGTACATTCTATTATTTTCTATTCACCCCCAAAGTTTCCCCCAAGTTTTTAAATTATATTAAAAATATTTTTGTGCGCATTTGAGTTTATTGAGAGACGAAGGGGGAGGGGGGGAAGTACCATTACACATCCTAAGATGATTTCCAAGTTCCTTATTCCACGTTATATATCTGAAGTGATCATAAAATTTATAAAGAGATGATGGTGGATTGTATTACTATCTGTCTTATGTGTGGAGAGTAAAGAAAATAAAAGGATAATGAATGGATAGTTCTACAGCGTGGCAGGCACCCAGAGGGAGTGGCAGGACACATGTAGTAAAAGTAATATAAATGGAAATAAATTCTGTCTGAAAAAGAACAAAATTATTTTATTGGGTTTGCTAATATTGAACTTCCTAAAAGATATGCATTTCATTGAAATATTCTTTGTTTATTTAAACTAGCCTGTTGTAATGGGAAATCTTTCATTTTTTGTTGATAGAAATCATCACCTGAGTACATGATCATTTCATAATGTTGCATCTGCGCCTTTTCCCAGTATTTCTATAAGGTGTCAGCTGACATGATTCCCATCTTCTATATACTTTTAGATTCTTTTGCTGAGACCTTTTCTATCTTAATACACTTTTTTACGCGCCAAATTCGAATGAAATTTGTCACTTACGAGGTTGTTTCGGATAATGATGCGAATCAGTTTATATCTTGAGAAATATTGCATCAATCTTCTAAATCATAGACTAAAATTAAAGCTCAGACAAATTGGATTGATTTCTTTCTTATGTATCAAAACCAATTTGAACTTTGTTTTTTATGAAAATCAAGCTTTTGTTTTTGTTATTTTGTAACATTGGGTCAAATTTTCTCAAAAAAGAGAAATGTTGCGCATCCACAAGTTCGTCGAGGACCTCGCCAAGGCCAGGAAGACTCCCAAGGAGATCAAGACCATGGTCGACACGGCCTTTGAGGTCAACAGCATCTCCCAAAGCCAAATCTACCGCATTTCAGCATTAGTTAAGGCCGGGAAGGACTCTTCAGACAAGAGGATCACGAACGGGAGGAGGAAGGTCAGTACCGACGACTTATTGAGGCTGTGAGGGTTACGTGGAGGACGGCCGTCGGGTGGACAACTGGCTATCAAGTTCGAGACGTCGATCAACACCATTTTCCACGTCCTCCATGACGATCTTGGGCTCTCAATCAAGTCAGCAAGATGGATCCCCAAGATGCTCACCGAGGATCACAAAATGAAGAGAGTGAGGTGCACACAAGCCTTCTTGAAACTCAATTTTGAGCTCGGATGGGGTTTCTGGACAAGATTGTGACAATGGATGAAACCTCTGTGTCTTTCTTCACTCCTGAATCCAAACGAGGGTCATCTCAATGGCTCCCGAAGGGCTCCAATCCACCCCTGAAGTTCAAGCGGCAATAATCAAGGAAGAAACAGATGGTTCTCAGCTTCTTCGACAACTGCGGCGTGATCTTCCAGCACTATCTCCCGGTGAGGACCTCCGTCACCGCGGCCGTGTTCAAGGATGTCATGAACATGTTTTTAAGTAAATTCAAGGAGGAGCGACCTGAAATGGCCAATAGAGACTGGTACTTCCACTTCGACAATGCTCCGTGCCACACGGCAAATAGCACGAAGGAGTTCTTAGCCAAGAAGGGGATCAAGGTCATCGATCATCCACCCTACTCTCCTGACCTTGCCCCTGCAGACTTCTTCTACTTCCCCGTCATGAAGAAGATGCTGAGGGCGTGGAGATCGTCGACAAGAGCGTCGAGAAGGAGTGGACCCGGGTTGGGAGGGCCATCCCGGAAGACAAGTTCCGTGAGGCCTTCAGGAAGTGGGTTGATAGGTGGGAGAAATGTATTCGAATCGGCGGAAGTCATGAGGAAAAGATTTGTTAAATTTGTTTTCGTTATAATTGAAATTATATTTTATGATTATTATTTTTTCGCATATTTATCCGAAACAGCCTCGTAAATATTATGATTATTACTTGAATCATACCATATGTATAATTATATCCACCTAAAAATGTCATTATGTAGATGGACCAGTTATAGCCTAGTTTTTTTCAAGCTATGCGATTGTGAACTAATCAAACAAGAATATTCGAGTCCTGTTTTTTATATAAAAACAAAAATACATTCAATGTTTTTATGTTTAAAAATGTAACATAGAGTCAAATGCTCAATGCATATTTTACATACTTAGTAATGAAAAAATGCTTGTTTTTCACATAATTATGTGTCTTTTTATAAACAATTTCCTGCTCAAAAGATATATATACCCCCGATCCTTCATACTATGTACTATATATAGCTATATATATATAACTATATAATATACTCTACCGATCATATATATATAATATATATAATATATATATATAAATTAGGGTTCTTATTTTTCAAATGTTTGAAATGTTAGCCATTGAGTGGATTTTCTGTTATTGGTGATAAAAGAAGACGACATACAAAGTTTGAACAAAATCGGTCAACATTACGAGGTCGCGCAAAGAGGTCAAAGTTTTAAAAATTTAGTAAAAATATAGTTTTCCGCCAATTTCTTCAAAATGGTGGACGTTACAGACTTCAATAATAATTATTAATTTAAAGGAAATCTAATTTACTACCAGACGTATGTTTGATGTTTTTTAATAAAACAAAGTTTTCAGTAAAAACAAAGCAAGAAAGGGAGTGAGTATTGTTAGCTTATTTCATAGCTTTTTTGTATCAATTAACTTCACTCGCCTGTAGAAGATGACTTGTTCGCTTCAGAGTAAAATAGTACTTTTAAGTTTAGTAAAACTTTAGATGATAAATCCAAAAATGACCTTGGTTACATTCTATCAATTCAGAATTCAGTACAATCTGAGTTTACATCATATGATTCAGAGCCTGTATTGACCTATAAGAAATCGATTATGAAAAAAATAAATAATAATGTGTTTCTTAGATTTGCGTCAAGGTATCCTCTCAAAATTTTACTTTGTCTCTGACGCATACATAATCCATTATATGCGTCATTTTGTACGCAAATAGGCTTTTTTAATGTACATATAACTCTCTATTATTAAACTGACATGATTTAGTATACCAAAATATTAAAGCTGGTTAACCAAGCTTTCATTTGATATGTTTGGTGTTCTAAAAATCGCTATACTTTAAGAGATATAAGCAAATACGTACTGTCCCCCAAAAATTGATCTTTTGATATGAGAATATACGATTACCATCTGGTAATAGTGTTAGTGTTACCTGGATAGAAAGAGAAAGAGAAGGGAGGGGTATTTTTCCTCCCTTCTCTCCCTTCTTTTTTCTTGCTATCCAGGCAACACTAACTGGCGTTACCAAATGGTAATCGTATATTCTCATATCAAAAGATCAATTTTTGGGGGACAGTACGTATTTGCTTATATCTCTTAAAGTATGGCGATTTTTAGAACACCAAACATATCAAATGAAAGCTTGGTTAACCAGCTTTAATATTTTGGTATACTAAATCATGTGAGTTTAATAAGTAGAGAGTTATATGTACCTTTAAAAAAGCCTATTTGCGTACAAAATGACGCATATAATGGATTATGTATGCGTCAGAGACAAAGTAAAATTTTGAGAGGATACCTTGACGCAAATCTAAGAAACAAATTATATTTATTTTTCATAATCGATTTCTTATAGGTCAATACAGGCTCTGAATCATATGATGTAAACTCAGATTGTACTGAATCTGACTGATAGAATGCAACCAAGGTCATTTTTGGATTTATCATCTAAAGTTTTACTAAACTAAAAGTACTATTTTACTCTGAAGCGAACAAGTCATCTTCTACAGGCGAGTGAAGTTAATTGATACAAAAAAGCTATGAAATAAGCTAACAATACTCACTCCTTTCTTGCTTTGTTTTTACTGAAAACTTTGTTTTATTAAAAAACATCAAACATACGTCTGGTAGTAAATTAGATTTCCTTTAAATTAATAATTATTATTGAAGTCTGTAACGTCCACCATTTTGAAGAAATTGGCGGGAAACTATATTTTTACTAAATTTTTAAAACTTGACCTCTTTGCGCGACCTCGTAATGTTGACCGATTTTGTTCAAACTTTGTATGTCGTCTTCTTTTATCACCAAGAAACAGAAAATCACTCAATGGCTAACATTTCAAAATTTGAAAAATAAGAACAACCCTAATATATATATCTATATATATATATATTATATATATATATATTATATCGTATTTCTTCATAAACAATAGAATAGTGTGAGGTAGCATCATAACTTGCCCCTAAGAATTTAATAATGCTAACTATCACCATCCTTACCTTCCAAGAATGAGCGGAGATAGAGTTCAAGCTGGGAGTCATATATAAACTCTCAGCTCTAGAAATATTCTGAGTATGTCAACAAAAATATGACAATGACTTTTTGATAGTTGCTCTAACCTTTGTCTTTAAAACGAAAACATACTCATTTAAGCTTAACCCTTAGTCACATAGGTTTGTTTAGAAAGGGTCAAAGACAGTGACTTGTGGGATATTTAAAAATATACATGATTTATTTGTTAAGTGATTAAGCATCAAATTTCAGAATACAATACATAAAATGATGATTGAAATATAAAAGAATGATCCAACTGTTGATGTTTTCGGGGGCTATAATGTTTGTTCATTGGAAAAATATTTGGTATCAAAAATAGTCTGAAAAAGAAAAATAATTAAAATAATTTTCAATTAGGATTTATCAAACCTATATATATATATATATATACATATATATATATATAATAAGATAATTAATCTATTCAAAGTATAATGTCTTATAATCCTCAATAAATAGCATTTACAAAGCTTTTGAACATATTTTTACAAAAATCTGATATTATTTGAATTTAAAAAAGTACTCCTCATATTCGAAGTAACAATAATGTTTTTTTTTACTCATCATTGTTGATAAACAGATCATCACACTAAGGATTACATTACGATTTTCATATATAAAAGCAAGAAAGCGAATGTTGTTGACTGATACAATAATGCTAACAACCTTAAAAATATCGTTAACACTATCACTTGAAATTGATTATTATTTACTTTAATGATTAAAAATATTATGAATTTAAGTTTCACTGTGTGAATATTTTTTGTATCAACTGACGACAATGCCTCAAAATGTGTTTAATTGACGGATTTATTAAACTAAATAAGATAAGTATAATTTAAATTAATGTTAAGGTCTTTATATTATTTGTACTTTTTTAAAATGCATAATAAAAAATCGATCTCTTATAAAACTAATGACAAATCCGTACAGATTTCATGGCTCTTATCTCTTTTCCTCATCTTTTTTTCTCGATATTTATGGTCATTGATTTATAGCCACAATATTTCAGCTACGTTTTCAAAATAATGATCATAATATCTATTCTTGGGTGGGAAATTGATTTTATATTTGTTTGGTTGAAAATATCAATCTGTGATATTTTTTATCTCCAAAAAAAAGAGAAAAAGTTACTTATATGGCTATTCATTGGGTTATTATTTTTTTAAATTAGAGTTGAGAGATGATTGTACTCATGTTCCCATCTTAATGCTCTTGAAATTGATTGTGCAAAGATTAATGTTGGAAGGACTTGAAATCCTAATTGAACCCAAAGATGTAGAAAAGATTCTCATTATTATGAAAGAAAAAATAAATAGCCATGATTTTTTGATATTTGCAAACCCCTCAAGGAGGATCATTTATATGGTGATATTGATGGGATTACTTAACAAGGGAGTTTTCAATCTAAAGCATGCTCCAATCAGATCATGAATGATTTCCTTTTCGTTTCCTGGTTGTTCTTTTAAAATGAAATAAAAATCTTAATTTGTCTACAACTTACATTTAGCCCATTGCAAACTAAAGAAGTGTAATAATGATTTATATTCACATATTCCTATATGCACATTTCTTTCCTCCTAAACTTGGACTGCGAAAGGTGAACTCATAAGTACAATATATCTTATTAATATAGAAATTGTAAGAGTGAATAAGGTAAAATATAACTCAACTTTAATTTAAAAAAAATATTTATACCTATAAAAATAAAGAAACATTTTCGTTACAGTTGTAGAGTTGTTGAAAAGACAAGTTGTTGCATGCCATCTATCGATGAAGTTATGTATATATGAAAAATGTATGTATATATATATATTTTTTTTTCTCGCCATTCTGAAAAAAAGTTTTTTAGAAAGGAAATTTTCCTATAAAAAATAAAATCTTTGTCTTTTTTTTTGGCGCCAACACGAACGACTAACGATATGGAATTTTCCTTGTCGTTTGTCAAAAACTTGTCGTCGTTCGTCGTTCATTGTTCGTGAACAGCAAATGAACGATGAATCAACAATCACATATATATATATATGTGCTTATGTACTTTTTGTTACTCTCATATTTTTTAAATCCCGCATGCTATAAAGCAATACATTTTGTTTTAAGCTTTTTGTAAAGTAAAAAATGCAGCAAACTCCTACATAGATATCGACAACCTATGCGCAGCCATCATTGATGCAGCAGTTCGTTACTCGGCACTTTCTCTAAGAGTTCCCTAAGCAGGATCTTCTTCCTAGGAGTGGGCTGAAAACTTAATCCGTCATGTGCCATCGTGGCAGTGCAACACTTAAATGTTTTAAAGAGGATTTATGGAGTCATTGTCGGTTTTTACTAACAAATGAATTTTGTATTTTACATAAGGTTATTATAATTTTTAGAAAGTAAATTTGCTAAATAATGTTCGCTGAAGTTTTTAAATATTAAACACACTGTTGAGAACATATATTATGTTATCTGTCATTGTATTTTTAAGATAACAAAATAAAGAATGTTATGACCGATAAAGGAAAAAAACAGGGAAGTAATAGAAGTAAAACATCAAAATAAATTAAACGTCTTCGTTTCATGTTTCAAGTGATATCTTTTTCTCCTTCGGTCCCAGTTTAATGATGATATAAAAGTTTGGCGCCAAACTTAGGCGCCACCTTACGATTAAGCTAAGAATCTTAAGCCAATGAGAAAGGCAAATACATTAATAATGGTTACACTCATGTGATATGGTATACATTTAAAAGTTTGGTTAGTACTATTTCTATCTCATAAAGGTATTTAATTTTCTTTTAAATAACATGTGTCAAAAATACTTAAATAACATTGTTAAAAGATAAGATCTGCAATATCGAGATCAAAGAAAAATAAAGTTAGAGCGTTAAGAATATGCTTTATCTTCCTTAAGATACTAAAATTAATTATTGCTTGATGATTTTTGGGAGAAGCTAAAGGTATTAGACTTAGGAATTTTCATATTTCAATCGGTTATATTGAAAATAAATTATATACATATTACTGCACTTTTTGCTACATATTTTTTGGATTTGTTTTGAGTTTCAATTAGTTTTTTATCGTATTATTCATTTGCATATTTTCGTTTACTGAATAATATTTAAATGAAATGATATATCTTGTTTAATAAATAATCAACAATGCAGTCAATATAAAAAATGGGAGAAATAACTCCTTGCCTACTTCTTGTAGAATCGAGATCAACTTAGTCAAGTACTTTTATATTATATACTTATTGTTCCCCACTGAGTTGTATCTGATATGTTTTACTATATAGAAAATAAAATTAAAACTTTTTTACAGGATTTTAGTGGCCACTCAATCCACTATATATATATATATATATATATATATATATATATATATATATATATATATATATATATATATATATATATATATATATATATATATCAGGAAACCCGGGTCCGGCAGTTTTTTGAGCGTACCTGCCCGGTGTAAAAAACCGGGCCGGGACTTAAATATTTTCTTTCGTTTGTCATTCATAAAGTGACGACGTTTTTTTTAGAAAGAATTTTCGAAATATTATTTAAAAAAAAAAACTTTTCTGACAATTTTTTTGGAAATTATTCTCAAAAAAAACGTAGTCACTTCAGAATGTCGAAGGAACGAAAATACATATTAAGTCCCGGCTCGGGTCCCGGCGAAAAAAGGTGTCCGGTCGTTCCTGAATATATATATATATTAAAAAAATGTAGAAATAGTCACCTTGATATTGATAAATTAATATTTTTAAATGAATGAATAACAAATCATGCTGTTTATTACATCGCAAGAATAAAAATGATATGTTACGTGGATTTCCGTAGTACTAAGTATCCTTGGGTTAAAATTTAAAATAAATCTTTAATTTCCCTATTTACCACAGAGATCCAACTCTTTGTCAATAGCACATCCGTTTTTCAATTAATTTCTTGGATACATCTTCATTAATGGACTTGCTTAATATTATTCTGTTCCTCAATTTCCACTTTTTAGGCGATTCCAAGTCGGACAAAAAGTATGTGCCTTTTACGAGCGGAACGATCGCTGGTATCCTGCCAAAGTCATCAGTTATTCATCCATGGAAAACGGGGAGCGAAAGTACACGGTGCGATATCGTTTTTTTGGAAAACTCGCAGAACTTCAAAGCTCTCAAATACGAAAGCGAACCAATAGCAAGTCAAGGAGACGAAGGGAAGAAAGCGTCGAAACGGAGGTGAGTAGAGTCTTTCTTAGAGTTCAAAACAGAAAATATTTATTTGATATAATCTTTAATGCACTGTATTCATCTTGACGTTCATAAACTATTTAATTCTTCCAATGAAAGGAGTAAGATAAAAATTAATGTATACGAATAAGTAGATACAAGACTTATAGATTGATGGCTCATCAAATGAATTATCATCCTTCTATTTTGCATAACTGATGAACCTCTTTGAATTCACTATATTTTCTGTCTACTTAGTTATATTTCAAATTTATTACAATAATTGCTAAATTTCTAAAAACCGAATTGTCCATGCACCCGTACGGTTACTAATTATGACTGTCTTAAACATAACAGAGTCCATTTATGACGTAGTAAATAATCCTTTGGATACATTTCAGCTGTCTAATTTTGAGCTAATCAGATAGAAAAGGAAAAAGGTGTGTATTGTATGAGCTCATTGTTCATTCCCCTCTTTCATGGATTTAGTTCATATCATATAAGTTAGTAATATCATACAAGTTTGCTCTTATAATATTATATTAGAAAAAAGCGACAAAAGACAAAATGGTCATGACGAGTAAAAAATGACGTATGAATAAAAATCGGATCAAAATATATGATGGTCAAGTATTTGAGGGGAAAACATCTAAATATTGCCCAAACAATATGACTCATCAAATTGAATAATGTAAAAAACCCAGGCTTGTGAACGGAACGCAAAATTGAACGGCGTTCAGCTGAACGCACGTTCAATGAACGGAACGCTGAACGGAACGCACTTTTTTTTGAACGTTGAACGCAAAAAAAAAAAAGAGTTTTGCGTTCAGCGTTCAATTTTTCCAACATTTCTTGGACTTTTTTCGGAAAAAAACGTCATCACTACGCAGTACTTTTTTCGGAAATTCTTTTCTAAAAAAAACCGTCATCACTACGCATTACTTTTTCGGAAATTCTTTTCATAAAAAAACAAAAAACGTCATCACTACGCAGTACTTTTTTGGGAAATCTTTTTTAAATATTTGAACGCTGAACGCTAACGAAACGCTGAACGCAAAAACATTGAACGGAACGCTAATTTTTTTTGAACGCTGAACGCAAAAAAAGCTGAACGCTCACAAGCCTGAAAAAACCTATTTGTGGGAGTTGTTTTGTTGTTCGGACACCATTTAGATGTCATGTTCCACTTAATTCCATATATTGTAACTGTTTTTTTTTTTTGTTTGCTGTCTTGATCATTTTTCCCTAAAATGTTTTCTTATGTTGTTTCTTCCGGACTTCTATAAAAAACATATTTGTTTTAAGAGTACCCATTTGACGAGAATCTATAAATATTTCAGATATAATATAAAGTTTACAATATAGAAGACTTTATCTCCCAAAGTAATTTGATCTCCTCCATTGTATAGAGTAAGAGCCCATTGTAGATTGTCCTCCCTTTCTTGATCCTTCAAAGATCAGCATCATCCATCAGTGTATGTCGGAGTAATAAATTGATTAGACAGGGAGAGGCGGTATATTCATTCCATTAGATATCCACCCACTGTTATATATTATATTTAATTACTCAATCCAAATGAGGTGTCCAGGCTCTACATTCCTTTTGTGTGTGTGTGTGTGTGTTCCCTCCATATTAAAATGTTTGTATATATATGTTGATACATTCATGGGCGTTTAAAAGTGTTTCTTCTCTCTCTCTCTCTCTATCGCTTAAATTGAATTAGAGATTATCCCCTTGTTGTGAAGTGCGATAATAAGTCATTTCCGCTTCCGAAATTCTTATAATGCAGGAAATTCGTTAGGATATAATAATGATTATTTAAGTCTTATAAATAATGCTTAGAAGAACTCTATTAACTTTAAGGTCTCAAAAGGAAAGAATAAATAATAACGTCATAAAAAACTTATATTTTTTTTCTTTCTATCATATTGGATTGAAATTGGACAGCTTTTAATGGGTCCCAAGGCGAATGTGCATGGCTTCATAAAGGATCTTTATAAGTGACATGATGCCTCTCCATGAAAAACTAGAGATCCTTGTGTATGGCGTAAATGTGGTTTTTTAGGAATGTTTTGTTGCAAAACACCAAACTGAATGTCACTTGAAATGGGCAGAGAAAATATGCTTCATGTAGGCAGGCAAGCTGAGGAGGGGATTTGGAGGTTTTATTAATAATTTAAAAAAATGATATTTCTAATCTTGCATCCCTTTCTTCTAATATCTTTCTCTTTTTGATTTTAAGATAATTAATTTATCTAGCTTTTATTATTTCTCTTTATCTATGTCATAGATTTGAGACGTGATTTAACTAGAATATTTTATGCAAAAGTAGTAGTATTTTTAGGTCTCAGGAGTGCACCCTATCCAAGTGTCTACAAAGTGTAATAAACAAAAATAGCGGACTAGCTGAGAGATTGCCAATATCAACGATGAGTGCAGAAGTTACGACTCTTGAAAGAAAAAAAAATGATAAACACTACTAAAATATGATCCTAGGGCCGAATAGCCTATTATTAACACTATTAACTTATGTATATCTAAATGGATGCGACTCAATTCAATCATATGGACATACAAATAAATTATAGTCTAAAACCAGAACTTTTAGAATCACTAATTACTAAAATATTATCTTAGACTCAATACACTTGATTTTCATGTCCTATTGATTAATAAGGTCCATAAAGAATGTTATTCCATCGAACTCTAGAGGCCAAAATAAAATAAAGGTTGTACATTTAAAATTAGTTTTACACAAATTTTAATTCTTTATGGTTGCATTCTTATATTAAATGTTTCTCTAATGTCATCAACTAAGCTGAAATACGCCGGTTGGCCATGGAGAAACAAAAAGAGTGGACATTTGATAATAATTTGATTTTAAATAAAAGGAGGCATAAATGAAAATGGGACCCCACTTTGCTTGAGTGTGGATATCATAACAAATGGACCCAAGATATGGTGATGACTTATCAAACAAGGAAAATTTAATCGTTGCTGAGGATTCGTCATCCATTTTACTTGTCCTAATAATAACGTTGTATCATCATGAATAGCCTATTAATATATGAGATAATTAATTACTGTCTTAGGGTTTAATTATTGTCCTCTTTTTTTCTTTCAAATGTATCTAACCATATAGGCACTTAAAAATATTTGTGCATTATATAATAATTGGACAACAATGCTTCGAATAGAAATCACATTATTATTATATTATAAATAGAAACATAACAAAAAAAGTTGCATATAAGCGGGCAGGACTTGTGGTAACAAATTCATTATTTATATAATTAAAAAACAACTATAAACAGTATTAAGTACATTCCTCATTATAAAAATATAAATATATATCAATGAACAAATTGAAGGAGTGAAGAACCTTTAACATCGCACAGTCATTGTAGTAATAATAATGATACTAAATGTATATTATAATATGACAAATGATGAAATAAAATCCAAGCACTGACTTCTAGGAGAAAATACATATTTTTATAGAAACGAGATCTACTTTTTTAAATAATAATAGCATGAGATAGAGGCTGAGACTAAGATAGGCTTTCTATGTACAGAGCTGCACAAAGTGTGTTGAATGTATCTATAGCGGTAGATAATATATATTAGTGGAAATAAGATATAATGTCTGAGGTAGGCCAAAAGAGGAAAGTTTTTAAACACTGAACCATTTGAGATCGTTAAACATGAGCGTCTTCTTTTGCCCCTCTTACTCTGTCGTCTTATGGTCAAAAAGACAGAATGTTGAATATGTTTTTTAATTAAAATTGAATAACTTTTACCTAACTAGCTTAGGATGGAAAAAATAATGTTGCTTTTTGCTACAAAATAATTTCTTTGTCAATTGTTGAGGTTTGGTGTTAGAAAATTGTCAAATTGCGTTGCCTTTATTGGATATTTCTCTTAAGATTTGTGCTGGGATAAGTTAGTAGGGGGGAAATAGTGACGTAAATCATAAAACCTTTTAATTTATTTGAATAACTTTCAGTTAATGAATATATTATTATATATTTAATATATAATAAATATTATCAATACCTTATTGAGCCAATAAATTTGTTTTTTTTGTTATCTGTCATTTTTTTTGCAAATCATGTAAAAATAAAGTAGTGCACGAAAGGAAAACTATTTATTTCCTGAAAGTTAACTTTCTGTCTTTGACTTCCATTTACTTATCCCAGCCTTGTGATTAAGAGTACAAAAAGAAATAGAGATTAAGTTGCAAATTTATTAAAATTCATCTAGAATCGCCAAAAATCGGGGTCTGATTTTGGCGATAAACTTTTAGACAGCAGGGCAAGGGGCAAGAGATATATACTGATTCTTTTTTTGTTTTTTGTTCACAGAAGGCAAGAAATGATTTCGTGGCTTCGCGGAGGACTAAGAGGATGCATGCAGAGAAAATGTCGACTGAGTTCGTCGAGGTTTTGAAGTATAACGTCATGTGCCTTCCAAATGGGTGAGAGCCTAAGGTCACTAGAGTTTTGAAAGCGGGCGCATTCTCTCCAGAGAGGATCGTTACCGTTGAGATTAAGGCGTGTGGGAGAGTTTTCCAGGAAGTAGGCGTCCTGGATCTCTTGGAGTAGCCGGCGTTGTAGGCCCCGGGAGGTCCCTCCGGCCTGGACGGCGTGTAGGTCTCGTGCGGCCAGGAGGAAGTTAAGCCAGTCCACACGGAGAGTGGCTTCCTCGCATTCCTCGTCCAGGGACTGAAGGAAATCACGAAACTCCTGGGTGCGGTCGCTTGAGGAAAGAATGCTCTCTAGGTTATTGGGAGGGGGTGGGGCCGAGAGCGAGTCTGCAATAGAGGGGATATGTGCGTTATTAAATGAATGGAATGTTGCCTTAGCATCTTTTTATATTAATTTATATTTTTATAAAACTAAATATTTGATTGCTTACGTATATACAATAAAATTAATTAACTGCAATGCTAATACAAAAATAAACTTTATACTTTTACATCTATATACTATTATACTAATGAACAGATAATAATAATATATATTTTTAAATCAGAAAGCATTATAAAATTTAAATAGTATAAATAATTCAAAACGATGCTATAAAGTTATTAAACGTATGTAATAACTATGAATATATATGTTAAACATGTCAGAACTTAAATATTTTAATCAAAGTGTCATTTTTTAGCGTGTATTGTACATTTTATCACCCGTTTTTTACATGATTATCTAAATTATATGTTTCAATAAAGCTTTTGAATACTTTTATAGTATAAAAAATATATAGTTATATAGTATAACCTTATAAATATATGTATATATTTGTGTATTTATGTTAGGAATAAATCACATCAAATAGACAAATAAATTGACAAGATGTTTAATTTTGTGTATAAAAATTTCTGTTCTCTTTAAATATAATTAATATTATACTAATCAAAAATATCAAACAAATTTTATAGGTCTAATACAATGAGTTTATGATTCGTTGTTTTCATTTTAAGCGATTAGATCATAAGTGTAACAAATTATAAAAGAGACATTTATTTTTTTAGTTTGAGGTGTTACAATATTTGCTCATTGGGATGTTATTGCAAGTTAGATGTAAAGCATATTCAACATATCAAGCGATGGATCCGAACCAATGGAATACAAGGAACGATCCTTAAAATAAGCGGATACTCAACAACCAATTAATATATTATATTCAGTAGGTAAGCTCTCGTTTAATAAAGCATAAATATTTACAAATAGGTGAATAAGATTAGGGTGTTGCGATTAGTTTCTTACTATTAAGAGTTTTTATTATAACTCCTCTATAATACTTTCGTTAACAAACTATCACTCGAATGGCTGCCATAGTTGTAGATCTTCTTTTCTTCCTACATATTACTTTTGTATTTTGTTATTGTAGTGGACACGAGCTTTGTAACATACTGTTGATTTAACGGCAAGGGATTACTTTATATCCGACATAAAATAGACAGAGAAAACCAGCTGTCGATTAGAAAACATAGAGACATCTTTCTAGCATCTCTCTGGCATCTCCCTGATTATAATGTCAAATTATCACAAGCCTCTCACGTTTTCTTCTATTAATAATAGCAACAGTTAGTGTTGTGTCGGTCCCAATTTATTCGGTCTAGTCTTAGGACCGTCGGCCCTTGGGATCGGTCCTTTTTCCTATTCATAGCATTAAGAGATGTTGACTACATGATGTAGGCTATGACATCATAGGGAAACTATTTTTCCTTTTTTAAGGACCGACAAAAAGGACTAGATCGAACCGGACTGCAGTCCTCGGTCCTAGATAAGGACCGACACAACACTAGCAACAGCTTATTATTAATAGAAAAAAGTGAGAGGTTTGTGGTTAATTTGGTACTATAATAAAGAGATGCCATAGAGATACAAGAAAGATGTCTTTCTATTTTCTATTTCTGTTTCATGTCGCGTATAAAGTAACCCCTATCCGATTTAACAGTATTTCAGCAAAAATTTGCTCTATCTGATGTCATTGAAGTAGATTAGTGAAAAACTATCATCATAATAAGACGAGGAATTTACTCCCTCTATTGATCAAAACGAAAACTATAATCCTCTTCCTTTCTTGATTTGGATGTGAATTATTCGAGCTTTAATCAAAATATTGCTTCAATACTAACAATAAGCCTCATACTCAATAAAAACATTTACAATTGAATCTTAACTATAAAATATGATTGTCAATTGATCTATTAAACCCTTATCATTCGCCTTGCAAATATCTTCAGAGCCCTATCAAAAATCCATCCTCAACCTTAATATAAAACAGTATGAGAGACATGTTATACATTATTTTTTCTTTTAAACAAAGTCATATAACCTTTCTTCACTTATATTTTCTTTTCGATATTACTATCAAATTGAAATCGTGCTTTGGCAGGCATGATCCTATTTAATCATGTGATCATCTATCAATAAATATTACAACATTCTCACGATTTATCATTTATCATTTGAATTCACGAATAGAGAGGAGGGGGCGCTCAAAGAGGAAGTAAAGGTCAAGAGTTTAAATCCCATTCTTGAGAGGGGGAGTTTCAGCTCTCACACCAAAAAATGTATACTTTGTACATGCTATTGAATAATAATAAAACACCCCTTTGAATATAATTTAACAAGGAGGATTTTATGGGGGTGTCAAGCAGCTTTGTTGAATAATCATCATGTTTAGGAATAGCTTATTGATGCCCTCGCTATGATGATGACTTAACGATTGACTGCATAATATACGTTCATATTGAGAGAGTGGTACTTATTACATGAATTAGAGGTTCAATTGCTGACTTGATGAATAGATGATGCAAGAATACTACCCTCAAGAAGGGAAGAGGATTTTAAAACTTCACAAACAAACTCACCGTCGAAGCTTAGGACTGTAT
>CP045891.1:12691567-12721674 GCA_013387185.1 Caligus rogercresseyi | reverse complement strand
TATAAATCTCGAACTTATTACAGTATAGCTTTTGTGAAGATTTTCGACGGCTTACATATTTCAATGGAATACATATTTGAAAATACTCCATGGGTACATATTTTCTGATTGAGAGAGTAATTGACTACATATTATAAATTTATTCCTATGATTCAGTTTTCATTACTTATAAAGAGAATGTTCTGCGTAAGCAGTGTGCCATGCATATTCTTCCAAGATTTTATCATTGTTTTTCATATTTTTCGCATCAGTTTATTAGTTCAACTGAGCATAATATTGCTTATACGATATATCTGAATTAGATTTCATATTTTATCAAAATACTTTAATCCCATCTGGTTTCAATTTGTTAAGTTGAAAATTGACCAACTTTCACCACAGATAGATTTTACAGCTATATATTTTTTTCCAAGTTCTTCGTGCATATTTAAATATTCTCATTTCTTAGGAGGTTAAAATGAAAATTAATTTTGAATTGATGGCCTTTGTTCAATAAACTTGCGACAAAAAGTTTCAATACAAACTTGCAACTTTCACTTTTTGGCTATTATGGTGTATTCGAGGTTTTATTATATTTTGTCGAAGAACTACACATATTAAAAACATTATTTAACACACATCAGTAGCGTCCAAAAAGAACCGAAAACGCATTTTAGGTATCCCTATATTTAAAATATATTTTTATTAAAAGTGAATATAAATATATATACAAAAATAAAAATAATCTTCTTTTTTGTGGATTAAGATATGAATTATTCATTTTTAGAAGGTAATGTGTGAATGAAATAATGTAGATAAAAGCTCGTGATTTATCAAATACTTCACGGACAGAGAAATAATATCTACGAAATGGATCACTTACCTATGCATATCTTTATACCACGATCAAATTTGTTGTTTTGAGGCAAATCGTTCCTCTTTAAAATAAAAGAATCCATTTCAGAGGACTTTTTTTGTGCCTATATGGTTTGATAGAATTGCAGCATTCAGCTGAATATAAATAAGCATTATAGCGTGTAAATTAGTCTATCGAACTTAGGATCTCATCAATGAGATAGACCAAAAATGGCCATCCCTTCTTAGGATTCGAACCTGTGCCCCCAACATTGAGAGTTGAACACACTTTAACACATATGTTATTTTCAAAGAATTGAAGTGGTAGTATTTAGAAAAAAGATATAAAGAAATTACTCTTAAGATATTGTTGGATTGTATAAATCTTTGAATTTGACTGGTACATGTATCCATAAGTTTTGTAGGATAATGGCTTGTGAATGCTCTAAGTAAAACTATTCATGCTATATTTCCTCACAACTGTCTTACTCGATTCCCCAATACTCTTAGTGACAATCACTATGGATACTTCTATAATCTTCTTCTAAAGCCTTTACACAGTTTTTGGCTTAAAAAATAGCAAAACTACAGCGAAACTTAACTTTAGTTATATCAACTTCAACGAGCTAGAACTATTGTAAGGATATTTATTTATTATGGCATTTCAATTTATACTTCCCCAAAAATGGATTTTACAAGTTTTGATCAGGGATGGAAATTAATCAAAATGATTCGGAACGGCTTACTGGCAAAAGACTTAAGACCAGTAGTGCATTCCTTAAAAAAAAGAGGAGGTCACGAGTTCAAATGGATTTTTAATAAATATATTTGTCCACCAAATTAATTTCAACCTATCTGTGTGAGTAGAAATTATTTGCAATTAAGGTGATTAAAAGATGCAGAGTACCGGCCAATATCTGGAAACCAGGAAACGACCGGTACCCGGCCCGGCTGTTTTTTGAACGTCCCGGCCCGGCCTGATCCGGTGTCTAAAAATCACTGAGCCGGGACTTTAATATTTTCGTTCATTTGTCACTCTGTAAGTGATGATTTAACATTTAAAATAGATCTTTAAAAATGTTTTGTAAAAAAAACGTCATCACTTTTTTTTAGAAAATGTTTTTTTAAATTTTAGGCAAATTTATTTTCTAAAAAAAAGGTCTTCACCTTCAGAATGGCAAAGGAACGAAAATATTAAAATCCTGGCCCGGTTTGGCCCAGCCCGTCCCGGCATAAAAAAATTAAGGCCGGCCCGGGTCCTGGCGAAAAAAAGTGTCCCGGTCGTTCCTGCTGAACACACTTTCACTCCTGGTTTTGACATATCTGTAATACAATATCGTCCTACAAACTCAATATCACATTTTGCAAATGGAAAGGAATAAAGAACATACTACTATATAAGTGGATTGAATGGAACCCAACAAAATACAGCAGTAAAATAATTTCTTCCATAAAAACTATAAATCCATTCTTATGTACAAGAAAGTCAGCCATAAGTTTCCTTTCAAAGAAAAGTACATCTATTCAGAAATAAATATACCCTTCCCATACTTTACCCCCTATTTGAATACATAATGTTCAGCTATTTTCCCAACACAATGTAGGTACTTAAGATATGCTTTAAATCAAAACAAAAGAAAACTATGCTTAATGGGGATGTCTCAGACCTCTAAATGGAACAACAACAAACAACGTCAACTACACTTCATAAATATTGACACTCCATGTTTCTTTTTTTTTAGAAGGGAGGAAAATATGATGCAGTGAACCCTCGCCATTACTAAAGTTCAGCCTTCTTGGCCCCTCAGTACATCACTGGCATTTTTTACGTAATAGGATGTGGATTTCTTTTATATATTATTGTGAATATTTTGTTGATTATTAACTAGTTATCACATTATTCATAAATTATGTAGTCCTATAACTGTGTATATTATTATTAAATATATATATTCAACAAAGCAAAGGACAAGAGTAACTACTACTCCTACTTAGACTATGAGCACTGTCAGGTCAAATGATCGCCCTCTTTCGGTCATTTGACCAACTATTATGATCACTACACTTATTCTGCAATCAGTGGGCAGTGCTAAGAAACATGAGCCTTGAGAAAAGAAACTATTTGAGGCCTTCTTAAATCAATAATGATAATAAGAAATATTGTTTCACCCGAAGCACTAATTGGAAGGGCCTCTGGGAAATGTTCCGTCATTGTCCAGTGGTAGGATCACAACTATAACTGCAGTCATTAAGTATATTTTATCTTAAGGAGTTGAATTATTATACTAACGCACTAAAAAAAGTATTTCGAAGATGTGATTGTCTGTTTAAAACAAAATATATAGAGAGCTTATTCCTTTCAGATATATCAGTGTGTCCAATATAAACAAAGGATTTTGTACTACGTCATCGTAAGCTGAGCATAGAGATATAATCTATCTCTATGATCAGCTTACGATGACGTAGGTCAAATTAATTGGTTTATATTGGGACACAGAATACAGCTGATCGACGATGTTTCTCTGCTATTGAAGGGAATCAGCTCTCTATATCTATATATCTCTATGGTGTAAAAACGCGTTAGAGGAGAAGGGATATTGGTAAGGATATTAATATGAAACTTTTTGTCGATCGTGATTGGTGGAAATAAAAGATGAGTGAAAAATATAAAAAACAGTTGATATGCGAAATCACTTCACTCCTGGCTGTTGAGATATGAGCAACTATCAAAGATAATAATGTCACTTTTGAGAACACTAAATATCTCCATTTATTGACGAATCTTTTGAATGGATATCGCATACACATATAATATTAAGCTTACATCAGCAAATCTTGCAATAAATGGACTTCGACTAAAGACATAGAAAAATATTATAAAAACATGAGTTATTAGCTGAAAAAGATAAGTTTATTGGGGGACTTGGAAGGATCATCATATAATATTATTATTATTGGTTTTAATGTTAAAACGCAACTGGGAGTCAATTCACTTTTCGCAAGTGGTTCCTCTGTTCCCACCATCCCTGAAAAGCGAGGGTTCCCTGTATACATATTTTGACTCTCTAACGCTCTTACTTACTTTTAAGTCGCACCACCCAGATTGCAAGCATATTTTGTGCCGCCCCCAACATGCCTCCACTTCACCCTTGGTACAACAATCATGCAAGGGTAGTAGTACATAGACTCTTGATGAAACGGAAAAAAATATTCTTTTGTTGTTGTTGTTGGGTGCTATTCTTTAAAAGACTTCTGTGGAATAAGAAGGGGGTGGCGTGATTAATGACGTACTCAGGAATACATTTTTCATGTAGAAGTACAGAGGAAAGGTAGCCAGGATGTTCAAAGTTTTTTATGCTCAGGAATGTGACAACCACCTACTTAATTATTATAAGTTATACTTTATTCACAGCATACAAACGCTTCTTAATACGAACCCTTAATATTAACAAAAACTATTTGTTAAAGCAGATGAATTTTCATGGTTAAGTACTAATTTATGCAAAAATAAATATTTATTGTTTTATTACATAACGTTCTGGACTGAAACCCGACTTTTACCATATATATATATATATATATATATATATATGTGTGTGTGTGTGTATATATATATATATATATATATATGTACGTATATATGTATCTATATATACATATGTACATCCATATATGATAATTCTTTTAAATCAGGGTATTTTGTTATTCTAGTGATCAGATTTATTTAAAAAATCTATCTTTAATCATGTTATTTGAATCTTACATATGTTTGGCAGAAAACGGCCGGGTACTCGGCCCGGGTCCCGGCTGTTTTTGAAGCGTCCTGGCCGGTGTCTAAAAATCACCGGGCCGGGACTTAATATTTTCGTTCGTTCTTCATTTTGTAAGTGATGACGTTTTTCTAGAAAATAATTTTTAAAATCTTAAAAAAATATAAAAAAATTAAAAAGTCCCGGTCTAGTTGTGGTCCGGCCCGGCTTGAAAAATTTAAATTCCGGTCCGGCCTGGGTCCTGGCGAAAAAAAGTGTCCGGTCGTTTGCTGGTTTTTGGTACACATGGTCGAGCTCTGTCCTGGCAGAAAGACTTTTTCATCATAGTCCAAGATACTTGTTTATTAGAATTATTATAACATTTATATTCTTCCATGGTAAGTTTTTGCAGTATGACTCAAAGATTTAATTTAAGTGGAAGCCAGTTTTTGGTCCATAGATATGTCAATTCTACAAAGTTGAAGTCGCGTAGACCAAAATAGTACCAAGCGTTTTTAAGGCATTTTTGTGGTCAGTAATTTAATAAGCATTTAGCCATCATACATTACTAATGGAAGTACATTATGAATTATTTAAGTTCTATAAAGTTTAATAGATAAAAAATGTTTTAACTTAATTTAATTACTATTTTAGTTATTGTTATATATATATATATATGTAAGATTTTACAGTAGCCTGTTAATCGGAAATTTGATCGGAAATTCAAAAAGACTTAAAACCGGAAGGGAGATATTTGGCAATCGATTATAAGACGCAGGGGCTTCTAAAGTATAAAATTATTATTTCTGAGTAAATAAACCTTTATATTTCAACAGTTTGATTGAAGTAATTCCTTGATTTCATAAATTCAAGTGTTTTTTTCATCATTCATTCTTCTCTCCTTTCAGCCAATCACGTATAGGGGAAAAGGTCCGAGAGTGTTATTCTTTATCATGTTAGAATCATCGAGAGCATCATAAAGATATATTAATGTTTTTTTTTAGAAATTTTGTGTAATATATATATATATATATATATATATATATATATATATATATGAGTAGTAGGTCTAACGATGTAGTTCCATAATATGAACCATCAATGAAAATATTAATGTTAATGGTAGCATTATTTAAAAGTAGTATAATATTAGTCTTGCATAAAAATATTATATATAATTTATATTAGCCATAAGCCATTCTCTGCAAAGTGTTTAGGACCTAGAGAGGTCTTAAGCTTATATCTTCATATCATAGACTTTAATGATGATCACACAATCGCATGTGCGTCTGGACCATCATTAATCTTTACAATAAACAAGCAAATACATTCCCCACCCTCACACAGCTCATGAAAATAATAATTAATTATAGCCCCTGCATTTGGTGGAAAAGTATTTACTTTTATTTATTCCATGACTTGTATGCCTCTCAAAGGGAACAAGTGTACATACATTAGGATTGGACACACCCTCTGATAAGGGAAACAACCCCTTCTTCACATTTATGTGTATGTACAGCAAAAAAAAAACATGTTCATCCAGGGCAACCATGACCATTTAAACAACTGACTCCAAAAGGGATACATAAAAATCCTACTACTACTTTACTAATGATCCTTCTTCTTTTGCAATTTCAAATCTCAAAACAACTAGCAGGGATGATACAAAGTCAAGTGTGTTGAGGCCACTGATTTATATAATAAATAAATGCAGAAAAGACTGAAGAATTTAATAAGGGAAATCCTAGAGGGGGAAAAAATCAATCATGGATGTCACACTTTTAAATATGTTTTTTATATTTATTAAGCAACTGATGGACGCCATCTTTGATTCATGAAAATCAACAAAACCTTGATCATTAAGGACGAAATAAACTATATATATATATCAGGGAACGACCAGGACACCATTTTCGCCAGGACCCGGGCCGGGACTTAAATTTTCAAGCCGGGCCGGGACATAATATATATTTTCGTTCTTTCTACATTCTAAAGTCAAGAATCTCTAAAAAAAAGTGATGACGTTTTTTTTAGAAAAGAATCTACAAAAGTTTCTGAAGTGATGATTTTTTAAATTTTATAGTGACAAACGAAATATTGAAAAAATATTGATGTCCCGGCCCGGTGTATAAAAAAGCCGGGACACCGGGCCGGGCTGGGACGCTCAAAAAACAGCCGGGACCCGGGCCGGGTACCCGGTCGTTTCCTGATATATATATATATATATCGGATTCGATGAAGAAATAGCGAAATGTAAAGAACAATTGATATTCCATGAGTAGTAAAGTTGAATATCAATGCCTGAGGATTAGAAAAAGAACAAAATTACAAAAATCCAGGGACGTCATTTTAAAGAAAATAAACGTTTTTTTATAGGGTGGCATCAACTAATATTGTTTTTGTAGGATTTCCCTTCTATATTCTCAATGCTGCATTTTTTTACTTCATTCACTCAAATGAAAAGTGAATTGAAGTAATTGTCTGACTTGATTAAACAATAGCTGAAAAATAGAGTAAATTTTTCTTCTTTGTTGACGGGCTTGCCGTGGGTGATTTCTTTGATGTCTATATTCTTATTTTAATATTGTTGTCCAATATAGGCTGATGAATGATTCGTCTAGTCGTTTAATTATACATTTAAATAAAATAAATCAGTCATTAAAATAAACTATAGGAACACCGCTACATCAAAGATGAATGCTTGTCCTGCATAAGGGAGAAGTAGGAATAAATATCCATTGTAAATATTTTGTTGCCATATAGTTGGCAAAAATTTTTTCAGGGGATAATGTATTCCCACAGTTTTGAACCCATTTTTAGCCTTGTTATTTATGTAAATAAATAAATAATATAATCGATTTTGTCTCATTATGTCATGAGGTTATATTTCAAATATATATTTTATGTTTTAGAACTGGGATAAAAATGAACGATACTTGATGAAAAGTGTATTATCTAATAAACTGTTGCTCTCACCAAAAGTATTTTTTCCATATTTCAAGCACCTTTTCCTCAGAAAAGTCAGTATAAAAAAGTATCAAAGTTACTTATTTAACACAAAAAAGTGTAAACCCGTTCTACATTTTTATTTTCATATCCGATTTTATCACGATTAAAGCCATCATGGAAGCCTCAACATATCTTCTATCGCGTTTTAAGGAATAAATATTGCCTGCGGGCTTCTCCAAGCCACATACAATTCATAAGAATCATTTTACAATTTTAAACGATGTATTTTACTGTTGTACCGTTTTATATTTATGTATTTATCAAAAGTTATTTTGATATTAAAAATAATAATATAAATAACAATTTATTCTATGTGTATTTTTACGTACTTACCTCAATTTATTTCATATAGTTTTAAGTGTTTTAAGGGTATAAATTTTAAAAATCATGTAAACTATCTTATTGATATTTACTTTTTTGTATTGTTTAGCAAACTTTTACAATTAATTTTATATAACGCTCTCAAACATTGTTGTTTAATAAATATATAATCTAAGGTCACATATACTATATTCACAATTATATAATAAAACATCTGTAATAATTCCACCAATACGATTAAAACCAAAGAGTAATAATAAATAGAATAAATTAAGCCTTTTTAAACAATCATACATCGTTAGAGATAAAGTTTTCCCACTGTTGTTTTGATATTTTAATATAATTTGTAATATTTGATGAAGAAACTGTACATATCTATTGGAACAAGAGAGTTTTAAAAAAAACACGCCAGATCTCCAAACATACTTTCCTAGAAAGTTGTGAGCACCAGGGACCTTCATTGAGAAGGCGGTGTATCGTGCTGCCGTTCAATATTTAATTGCTTAGATGTCTTAATTTAATATTCTTTAATTTCCAATCATCCTTTTTGCAAGATACGCAGGAATGCTGGTCAAAGCTATATCCCAGTTCGAGTTCCATATATTTAAAATAAAATATGTACAATTTTATCTTAAAGTATAAAGCTTTGTTTTATCGAAGATTCTGTCCGTATGGGCGGTAAACTAAGCGGGACTGCTCCTCGCCCTCGTCTCATTAAGGCACATTTTAATTATTCTTAATTAAGAAATAATCGATCAATATCAGAGAAGATATATAAGTTAATTATGTAGTCAAGACATTAGAAATGGGAGGGACTCAAAGATTCATCTGTGTCAATAACACATACTTACGTTAGGGTGTCACAAAATTTCATCTTTTATAGAACTTTACCATGAAATTTGGAGGGAGAAGTTTGAAGTGAATTACAACAATAAAATCACTGTCAATTTTATTTATTTGTACTTACAAAAAATAACTTTAAGTTAATTAATGTTCATTTATATCAAATAAATCTATCATTCAAATTTAGAACATATTTATCAGTACAAATAACTCTTGTTCTGACCGAGACACCTAAGGTTTTTTATCATTTAAACTATCGAATATCATTTTAACATATCCAAATACTTTCTCGTAAGCTGATCATCACTTTTCTTTCCTTATAAATATTAAACGACAACACTTATAAGTCAATCCTGATATCAATTATAAACTTTTTTTAAATATATGTAACTTTATTGATTTAGAGAAATTACATCTATAAATAAACATTCAAGATTAAAATTAGATCTCTAAACAAAAGCTAAAAGGCAAAATAAAACAATACTGAATAATACAAAACATATCTAAAAACAAAAAGCACATATTCTTGACATATACAACAAACACATCAAATTAAAATACATTAAACACAAAAATTAATCAAAACATTATAAATCGACCATATAACATGATAAATATTAAACACATGACAATAATATAATTGGGAGTTATTTACCACCCAGACCAAAGATAATTCAGGATAAATCCCAATACCCATCCTTAAAATAAAAAGAGAACTAGGATAAATTATTTTTAAATTTTTGATGACATTTTATTATATGTTTAAAAAAAATTATGTGTTCTACGGCACAAGAAGGATAAAAACGAACTAAATTACCAGTAAAATTCCAAGCGTCATTAATTTCTAGTTATTTAATTAATATATGGTTCCATTTATTATGCCTTCATCGGTTGACGAGAGTTCCTTAATAAATATTTTACTTTGCATGGAGAAATTAGAGACAACACTCATTATTAAGAAAGAAGCATATTTATTTTATTATCTTGGATTACTCCAGTAGAGGTTTTGTTCTTTATTTTCGTGTATATATATATATAAATCACATCAAAAATGTGTAAATTGATATTACACGTAATAAAGAGGTTCCAAAGGCCGTAATTATAATATATTGAGGGGGTCGGAACATACGCTTTGACATATTGGGCTATCAAGCAAAACCTCACAAGGCCATAACGTTCTTCAAGTCACAATTATGGAAGTTTGAGGCTGTCAAATCTATCACCGATAGAACAAACTGTGTAACAATTATGTCATATTGAGGCTTCAAATACAGCGTGCATGTGTCCTCGTGTCCAATATCTACCAACTATGACATGCATGGGCTTTCAAACCAATTGCACAATGCACCTACTATGCATAATCTTTAGTTACGTGTTCTTACTGCGACATATGCACAAACACATTGCTACTATATTTAACTCAATTATAGACAGTCATAACTATTCCAATATTTGTACATCTATCTCAAAATATATCCACATGTCCTCACTACCCTTTAGTAGTGCCACTTATCATATGTTAAAAGTCTTTATTATTAGTTTTAATAAGTAGGTGTTCACCCCCCCCCCTCTTCTCCCAACTAGGTAGGTACATCGGTACAGACAAGGTGTAATAGAGGAAGAAGCAGATGGCCCTCTCTCCAGGAGACCTCTTCATCGATAGACGTCAAAAAATCAATGGCACAGGGGGGGGGGGGATCAAAACACTTGTTACGTTGGCATGAGTCACACTCAAACATTCAAACTGAGAGACCGCACAGGGTGGTGGCGGCAAGAAAGGGGTGAAATGAATAATAATAATAAACATAAGAGTCATAATATGCCAAAAAAAAACTCCCTAAATGCTTAGAAACATCTGTTCATTAGTGCAAATAAAGCGTGGGGGGAGGGGAGGACTTGAAATATATCTCCTGCGTACAACTATCTTCCACATACATGATTATATAGTAGTTACACTTTCTTAAGCTATATTTGCTTTTACATCTGGTAAGCCTGCATTAGTTTGATTACAAGAGGGGAGTGAAAGGCGCTTTTTTATTTTAAAAAAGGGGAGAATATTATGTTACTCTCCTCTCTATAAACGGATGTCTGTTTATCATTTTAAACAAACAGTTATAGAGTTTCAACTCCGTGTTTGTGACTAGGAACTACTATTCTTATTATTGAATTATGATCTCTAAGGAGTTAAACATTAGAGAAGAAGGGGGAAAAGGGGGATGAAGCCATTTTCTTTTACTTACAGACAGACATAAAAGAAGACTTAATGTTATTAGTATTGCTCTTCTATCATTTCACAATAATAATAATACACTTTTACTGCCAAAGAGAAGTGATAAAAGGGGCATAAATCAGACTTAAGCATCATTATATAGGAACATAACTGTTTAGAAAATGGGGAAACTGGGGCTGCATTATTATACTTTTCCCTACTAAATTGCTATATAAACAATCTTATGTTTGTATACTTAGATCTTATGCTATTTGGCCAAATAAAATGTTTTAAAGCATATTTTCCCCACAAATGTTGGAGTAAATATATTTATGTTTTTTTACGACGTCTTTCATATGTCACTCTATTTCAAATGCTTTATTGACTCAACAGTTAAATAATATTACTTATTCGTATATTAAATTGGTAAATACCCTTGCTTTAAATTCAAAATTCTTATTACTTTCAGAGAGGCAAAAAATCTTGGGATCTTTAAGTTTTAATTAAATGATACATTTTATTATGATTTTATTCGTATATATTAATCATTTCCTCGTTTTTGATATTCAACTTCCATGTTTAAGGGTTCGATAAATGTACGGATACTTTACTGTAGAAGATATGTTATATGTTTACCTCTGACATGAAATCTTGATCCATTAGGACTTAGGCATGATATCCATCTTTGTTTTTTATTGGATTTATTATGATTGCTTCATACAACATCTGCCTTATAATAGAAACTGATAACAGATATTATGAGGACTGTTGATTCTTATGTAAATATAATAGATAATATAATACCTTAACAGGCTACTATATAATCTTTATATATGTGACAAATATCTAAAATAGTAAATTAAATTAATTTGAAATAATTTTATCTATTATACCATATAGAACTAAATAATTCATTTTGTACTTGGATTTGTAGGAAATGGGAGGCTATAGATTTTTTTACTGTCTCTTATTGTCCGATATTAAATGCACTTTCAGGTACTCTATATTCAATGCATAGCATGTGCTCCTAATGAAAGTATTTTTATGTATCTGCTCTATAATACTATAAGTTGTCCATTGGAGCTACGTAGCTGGTTATTTATTTTGCAAAGATCAAGTTCTTCACACAAGAGAGCGCTTCCACTTTTACCTTAGTACTTATTACAATTACCGTACCGATTGCCAATCGGTGCGGTATTTGGGAGTTTCTAACGAATATCGTATAATCGGTATCGGTATTTGAAATCTACCGTCGGTAGTACCGAATACAGACTTACATTCGGTAGTCGCAGCTCGGATATATATAGCTCCTGAATTTTGAGGAAAAGGAAGACATCTGTTATTTTTCGAAATTATGAGCTAATTACAACTTTAATATGCGTCTTTAACGTCTTTAGCGTCTATAGTTCTTAACTCAAAATTAGATATTAGGTTATGAGAAACAAAAAATAACACCCATGACTTTGTTTGCTAATTAAGAATGGGTATGCAATAGATGATGAGTTGGATAATTCAAATTTGACTTATAAAATAAAAAAAAGTCAAAATACTGGGTACTACGATAGCCATAGAAAGAGAATGTTTACCTGATAACCTCAAAGAAATTGAAGAAAAAATTCGTAAAAATTCTTCCAGATATAACTTTCTATTGGGAAAAAACCTTCCCACTAGAATACAAATTTGGAACTCTCTTGTCCTTCCCAAAGTAGTGCACCTGATGAGAGTGACTGCCTTCGATGAGAAAAGTGCAGACCAAATTGATAAAATTTGCGCCAATTTTCTCAAGGTGGCCGAACAAAAAAACTATTACATGGAAGCTGATCTCCTGCCCAAGAAAGTATGGCGGATTAGGTCTAATCCCTATTAGAAGAATGTGGAAAACCCTATTGTTTCTTGGTTCTCAAAATTAGTCGGCGGAGAAGCTTCCTGGGATAAAATAATACGATCTTACATTGAGCAAGAGAACGTAATAAGCTGGGATAAAGTCAAAAGCGAAGGCCCCATGAAAATTATTAATTCTTTAAAGTCGCTACACCTTTTGGAATTCTGTTTCTGATCTTAGCTATGAAATATGTTCGAAAATCCTGCCAACTATGGAATGGCAAGAGCCAACAAAAAATAATCATAGATATAAATTTATAAGCGGCATGGCCATCAAGAAGAAACTGGATTTTATTGGATAAATTTTTAACATAGATATTAAAGAATCTTTTACCGAAGAGTTAGAGAGGAGGAGAATTAAAAAGAACATTATCATTAAAAACAGAAAGATAGGACCAAGGGATTCTCTGTTTAATTTCTTAAAAAGTCTAACAAACAAAGATATTCGCATAATACAAATAGACGAAAACACGAAACAACAGTACTTACGTCAATTACAACGAAAAAAAAGAAAATTTTAATGAATCCGCAACCAATGTTAAGATTTTAAAAACATTGGAAAATAACCTTTTTGATTTTACACTATACTGGTTTAAATACAAAATTCTTACAAACACGCTGACAATGGGGAGTATTCATGGAAAAACTAGTGAGGACAGACTCTGTTTCTTTTGCTCAAGCTCCAGAGAAACTGTATTTCACTTTTTAGCCGAATGTGTTGTCACCAAAAGATACAGGGATGCAATTTCAGAGTTTGTACAACAAAAGTATGATATAATTTTAAATAAAAATAACTTTGCTTTTATATATGTTGGTTCTTATCAAAATGAAATTAATTTTATGATTACAAAAACTTTTAGTATTCTTTATAAATTTAAGTGCTCTAAAATCCCCCTCCCACATAATATGTTAACATGTATAGAAAACATTATTAAAGAATGCCTTCTCAATGATTAATGTAATGATGTCTTTGGTTTTATATTGTAATTTTATATACATACGTGTATACCTATATATACTTATAATTGTTTAAAGTGCATTGACACAGAACTAAAGTTTGTTGTACGTCGGTACAAAAAAAAAATGTATGATACTTTTCGAAGATATATTAAAATAAGGATAAACATGAAAAGAAGAAAAACAAATATATATATACATCAGACGTCGGATTCGAAGGTCTATTATTGTTAATACTGTTAATACTATAAAGTTATATGATTAGACATATATGCTATTTGATAAGCTTATCAAACCAGACGAAAATAACCTTCAGGATTAAAAGCAAACTCATGAATGCAAATACTCAATGTTTGGAAAGTGTGCTCCAAACGCTTCATTTGTTCAAATATTGTTTTAAAAACATACACAGACAACCTTGAATAATATTGAGCCACGCTCTTGATTAGCACGTCCCTTTTGACGTTCACTTATTTACTTTGGTTAAAAATACGTTGGTGAGTCTAATTGACTATGAAATTATACACATGTCGGGGGCTCAAAGAAGAGACCAATGATTGAGAATCATTCTCATACCATTGGTGATTGATGTGACGTTGTAGAAGAAAGAATGAAAGATGCAATGTGGTATTCAATACTCATCATGATGAATCATTGGTTGGATGGCTTATATATATATAGAAGAATAACTAGAACAAGAGTTGGTTGGCCTTTAACATATATGCGCGGTATAAAATGTTACAAAGAGTAAAAAGGTATTTTTAATTACTTCAAAAAAATAATACAAACATTCACTTTTTAAGGTTTTTCTTTCAATTGTAACTGTGGATACAAAGTAATATAGGCGGTAGAATTGTGTAAAAATAATACATAAATAAACATTACAGTTTAAAACTAGACTACCTGCCAAAAGACCTAGCTGCAATAAGGACATGTCAAAGTGTTAAACAAGTTTCATAATATAAATACTAAATAATGTTGACAAATTATAAAACAAAATATAACATAAAATAAAACATAACACTTAACAAAATAATGATAATCTAAAACTGTGGGTTGTAGAAGCAAAAATATTGTTTCACAATTTTCTTTAGATGGCTGAAATATCTGTAGGAATTCATCCAACTAAAATCCCCAAGTCGAAAGCGTAGTTCCATGAAGATCCCCTTTGATCGGGGATTTTGAGGTCACAAACATTCACTTTCTAGTAGTAGAAATATGTAAAGTAAATATGTAGGTAAAGCTCTATTTGATTGACAACGCTGATGAATATCCCTTATCGGTTATAAATCTTAAGCGAATTTGTATCAAGTAGATTGAAGGAGTATATTTTTCCATTCTATCAATCCTTTGCAAGGTAAAATAGCTGCTTTGAATATGAATTAATCGATGTCAGATCGAATCCAATGTTCCTCTTTTTAAAAAGAAATATTTTTTGATTTTTTCAATTAATAGACAATATTTGCATACCATTTCAAATATATAAGAATCTGGTTACATATAATGAGCTCCAAGGAAATACCTTATCAACAGATAAAAAAGTAACTTTTTTAGTCCAAAACCATTCATTGGCCCATATCCTAATTATCGGATGTTTCTATAAATGTACTGTTTACCATATTCATTTGTATCTTAATCAATTTGAGGTTCAACGAACTTAAATTATCTGGATTTGAAAATTGAGAATCTGGTACCGCTTCAATTTCGAATGAAAAATAGTTATATGATTTTAAAAAATGTCCAGAAGTTATGAAGATATTATTGTATTTTTCAATAAATATAAGTTAAAATAAAGTCAGATACTATTTTTCAACCATAATCTTGATTGTAATTTGAATCAATACAGTAAATGAAATGTACCATTTGTAAACAATTCAATAAGTTCGGACAACAATTTTTTATGAGCTAGTTATACTTCAAAGTATTGATTTATCAATGATTTATTCTATTAACATCTTCATGTTCGTCAATTTAAACTCGGAGTTCTTTTATCCTTTCCACGGCTCTTATAAAAACCCAAATTACTAAATCATTTAATACATATTTAATAACAATAATTTTTTGACTTAATTTTTAATACTGTAAATATATCAAAACGACTGATGCTGATTTTTGTCTTTATATGTGACATTTATCTTGCTATCATCATCCCAAAAAGCTTTCTCAACATAAGATGACTGACCTTTTAATTTATTCACAAGAGCTCATGGGCAAAAAGGTTACTATTGATAAATTCATTAGAGTCTCAGAAAGAAATTGGACCCTCCAGAAGGTATAGATTGTTTATTTATTAAGTATATAGATCATCTCCATGAATAAAAATAAGTATCAAAGCTTTGTCCAAGGGTTCAACGCATTTCGTTTGATCATTCAAACTCTATTAAGAAGTATAGTCTAAACTTCTAATACTTTTAATAAAGACCCAACACTATTTTCCGTTGAACTTTTTGTTTGCTTTAACTTGATGTATATATGAATCATTTTAAAGTCAAGCTATTTTGTCTTATAATAGCTCCAACACGATGTTACATGTCAATGATGCTATCAGCAAGATGAATTTGTCATCTATGCATCAAAGCAAATTAATGAATCGAAGTGATCTCACTTTTACCGCATGATCTAATGGTTAGTCAGCCATAAAATTGAGATACTCTTTTGCATATTATGCCTATTTTTAACCGGATATCAGATTGTGACAAAAATTGTTGTGGTATTGGGTAAAAGCCTATATATTTTAATATAAATCAGCTATTTTCATGAGGACCATAGCTAAAAATATGTAAATGTCGCCCTTGAATTATAAGGCTACTGAGCAACTTATTGTTCACTCTCTAAGAACCAGGATAACAATAAAATTTCCAACATTTGACTGCATGTTAAAGATATGCATAGTATACTAGGTAGCCAATGGAATGGTTAAAATGACTTTGTTCAAGCAGTGTTCCCAATTGTTCATTATTAACAACATCAGAATATGTGACTATGTGATATAAAATATGGTATATGCATCTTTTCATCCTTCCAGGGAGGAAAAACAAGCTTTCTCAGCATCAAATGCGATGGGAAAACTCCCCCTCTTCATCGATCATATCACAATAAATCAAGCATCACTTCTTCCCTTCTCAAGAGCTCTTGACCACAGAAGTTAGTAGTAGTAGTTGTCACGCCATCTGTTTTCCCTCGTGTACAACCAACTTATTATGGTCACACATACATACACAAACACAGGGATTTGGTGGGAAGGGACTTACAGGGGGAGACCCCCTCCACAATAAGCTCTTTTTATTCCTTTTAATTACTTCCATTTTCTTTAAATGTCGTTTATCCCTCCTAATTATGGACTCTCATTCTTAGGTCTTCCTTGCATTACTCCCTTTGTTCGACATATTAAAATGAGTAGACATAAAATATCCCTCACAAAATTCATTACAATTTCTTCCTTTGTTTAAAAAAATATAAAGAATATAATCCTTTTTTCATATGGATATGTGTCATACAACTTTTTGAACAAATTTAATAAACAAACAATAATTTGACGTCTCATTTTCAAAGCATGGATAATAAATAATAGAAGGTTTTCATCCATATTTTGTAAAAGATAAAATACCCTATTCGATACGTAAGCTTTCACTTTTGACAACAGCTTCTTTAAATTGATTAACAATGGATAGAATACTTTCTTAATGCAGAAATATGTAGATAACAACTTTTTGCACTGATATATCTTAGATCAATACCTACCATATTCAAAAATAGCTCAATATATGACTGAATGAACTCATTAACAACATGGATATACTTTCTTAACCTATGTCCTTAACCTAAAGCGTTAAAGTAAAGTAGCGGCTGCATAACATAAAATTCTTCCTTTTTCCCAAAAGGAATTGGCCAAAATTTAAGTCTTCTTAGTCCGTAAGGGGCGCTTTGATGCTAGAGCTCTTTGAAAATAATAACAAAGTCCTTTATTATTTATATTCGGAGACGTTTTTTATCTTGATATATTTAAAATCATCAAACTTAATCCCTTAAACCGGTTTTAAATGGATTGTGACGTAATTTCATGGACTAGCGACATCTAACGTTAAAGAAAATAACCAAATTTTGGCCAATTTTTTTTTTTACTTTTCCTTGCATGCGCTACTTTACTTTAACGCTTTACTTAACCCATTTAGGAACTCTCTCAATGTCTTTTGAAGACCTTATATACCCACTGGAAGGAGGAAAAGTTCAAAGAACTCAAAGGAGGATACAAAATGGAGGATATATGGCATATCACAAAATCGCATTTTTCCAACCAGAGACGACGTCCCCTCTCCCTACTCGTTTCCAAGAAAGGCTCTCATACATTATCCTTCATGACAAATGAATGGTCTCCTCCCCCACCTCCCCCCCCCTGTTTATTTCCCCTACCAGAAGGATCCCTTGACCAGTGTAGCATGGTCAAAATTGTATATATTTTGTATTATTCCCCTCTTCCCAGTATTTTTATAGTATTATTCTCCCCTCTTCTTTTACTCTATTTCTCTCTCTCGTTCTATTCTGCAGTCAAAAGCTCTCCTTCTTGTCGTTCGCATTATTATTACTACTATAATACTCTCCTATTTATTATCAAAAAACGAAGGACTTTATACTCCTTTCCACAAGTCAACCTAAATACAAGAAGAGATTCCTTGGAAGCGAACATCGAACACATCCAAAGAAAATCTCAATCTAAATAGGGAACAAACATAAAATCAATCACAAAAGGTAAGACGACGACGCCATTTTGTTTCATGCAACAAAAAAAGATGTGAGCTTGTGCTGTCCCCCTGACGTCATTAGGCCTAGGCATGAGTGTAAAGAGAAAAAGAGGAGAAAGAGCAGCTGAATCATTAGGGATGTGAGTGTTTTTAAGTATATATGTATATATAGGATTATGAAGTTGGGGTTTATTGGATTATGGTGCGTTTTTGTGGGGAGTATGTAGGGGTTATTAAGATAATTGTTAAGCTATAATGCTAATAGACTTAATGTATAAGTAGTTGAGTTGTACTATATTGTACAAGTGTCCGTATAATCTGTTAATCTGTTCTACATTAAATTCAATGGGTTGGACTTTATAATGGGGGTCAGAGGAGTTTTTAAAGCTACTGCGTAACTAAGGGAGGATAATATGTATTGTATTTTGTATATATATATATCAAACATTGCTAAAGTGATTATGATGACTTTCTTACTAACGTATTATTTATCAATAATAAAAAATTAGAAATACATTATAGGCATTGTTCAGTGTTATATTTTTAGAACATTGGTCTTGGAAAGGAATTTTTGGCTCCGGATCAGATCTACTATTCATTTTATGGTATTCTTTAAACAACAGCGATTGCTTTAAGTAATCTAATCTATATTTTATTGAAACTGACGTGATCTTTTTTATAACACAAATATATATATTATATATATATATATATATATTATATATATATATAAATATATATATATATAAATATATATATATAAATATATATATAAATATCAGGAAACGAACGGGACACTTTTTTTCGCACAGACCCGGGCCGAGACCAAACTGGGCTAGGATTTTAATATATTTGTTCCTTCGTCATATTGAAAGTGACGACGTTTTTTTAGAAACATATTTCCTTTTCATTTTTTTAAACTTATAAATTATTTTCTATAAAAAAGCTGACTTTGTTTCAGAAAATAGTTTGTTTGAAAAATATTAAAAATTATTTTCTAAAAAAACGTCGGCACATTCAGTATCACGAACGAACGAAAGTATTAAAGTCCCGACCGGTGATTTTTAGACGCTGGGCCGTTCAAAAACAGCCGGTACCCGGTCGTTTCTAGATGAATATATATATAAATATATATATTTATATTATATATATATAGATAATTACGAAGATAATTGGAAGGGGTAAAATCATAAGCATTCCTCGTTCAAAGAATGCTCAACATAGGGGGCAAACTTGTAATATAATATAATGTTTACATTAGAAATGTTAGGGTTTAATTTGAGATAGAGTACCTACCTCACGACTTCACGTCGCTATAATTGACTCCATATATCATACTTCCTATACTTCTTCCCTAAAAATTATAAGCATTTTTTTAATTACCCTCACATAAATATTTAACTACACTTTTTTGTTGGATAGGTATGTATATGAAGGTAGTAACTTATATATCTAAGCCTAGAAGGTTTTATCATGACAATCCTTGTAGGAGTACATTTCTACCTTTGATCATCTCTTATAAAAATGCAACAATAATAAGTAGTGCTTATATGAAAAATAAACGTGGGTAGGGTTTTTGATAGTGGTTTGATGCAACTTTGTCAATATTTTCGAAGGATTCTTCTTTCATTTCTTCTTTTGTTGAAGGAATGTTTTGCATTCAGTTGATACAATAAAAAATTATTTTTCACCTGTTTATGAAAGAATATGCTTATTCTTTCAGGAAACCCGCTTTAAAGCAAATATATGTATATATGTTATAAGAAAGAGGAGGTGAGAGACATTATATTAACCGCGTCAGCAAGATATTTAGCTCATATGTTAAAATTCTAAGGTTGAATTCAAAATTTCCTTTGACATCTATAAATCATCAAAACATTTTGTATGTTTTTAAAGACTTAAGCATCTTTTATAGCAAGGAAAGTGCGATAGCCTCAGTGGCTGAGGCGTGTTATACTCGCAATGATGAGGGCTCAGGTGGAATCCTGAGAGGGGAAGGTCAATTTTGTCAACCTCATGATAAAATCCTAGGTTCGAGTGACTAATTTGCACGCTAATGTGCTTTTATGCAGTCAGATACTGCAATTCTATTGAACCAAATATGGCACAAAAATAGATTTTTTGTGTAAGGTGAATAGTTTTAAACTATATGCTTGGTATAGGAGGAAAATGTTTTTTATAAAAACAACAAACAAGCATTATCATGCTTATTTCATTTTTTCTTTCAAGGAACTGCTCCGATTTATTTATTATTAAATATACTGTTTGGTTGTACATAAAATACATAAGTAGAAAACGGACATCATTTCATATTTTAGTATTTACCTACAATACCAGCTTTTTTAAACACAAGTGACTTATTTATTTCTAAATTGTTTGAAATTAACATGATGATTTGGAACAGCAAAATAAACGTATAAAATGACTTCTTATTATTTATAGTTTAAGGTCACACAGGTTGCAATATTTGAGGAAAATACTCTTTTACTTTTAAAAACAATATAATTATATTTGACCTACAAAGTAGATCTGCCTCATATATAGTGGTGGTTGAAAATGAAGTATTCCGCTGGGACTCCCTTTTTCATGACTTATCTCCCAGTGGACCTTCGCCATGTAATGCTGTTATTGCCTGCGAGTGTTTTGATCCTAAATGCCTGGAAACGTATCAGACCCCTGGGAGTAGTCATGGATCTTCCCCTCTGTACGGCTAAGACGCTATTAGCATGTTGTGAAGGGAAACAGATTAAACGGAAGGTCAGGGACTTCAGAAGAAAGGGAAAAAGCCGAATCCGAAGGAACTTTGGTAGAATAAATAGTTAAGATACTAACTCAAGGATTATTTTCTAGAATAGAACGCTGATAATAACAATCAGCATCATTGTTGTCACGTGGTGGTACGATCATAAACTTGATATGATAATACTTTCATCGTTAAAAACATCCTTAAGTGTCTCCTGTTCTCATGGGTCTTTCATCTTTCAATAAACTGTTCCAATATCACCTATATATATATATATATATACTATATATATATATATATATATTATATATATATATAGATAAGTATATATATATATATATATATATAATATATATATCTATGATATATATATTGTAAATATATATATATATATATAGATATAATATTTATTGAGTATTGGCAATCGTAGAGCATAATTCAAATTAATTTCTTTCATTTTTTAGCACGAAATTTGACAATTTTTATATATTAACAGTTTGTATATTATTTTTATGTTATAAATGATGTTTCGAAATGGGGCTTTACAACACAACTGTCTATAGTCATCTCATGAAATGTTAGCTAATGATTTATTACAGCCAACAATTTTTTTAGTTGATGTTGTAAAAAAGCAGGCCTTTACTCGGTAACAATCAGTAAGAATGAATTTAGGGTGTATCGTGCAAAACAACTGGACTATAAACCTTATTTTTCAGTTGGCAGCCCTCATTTCCTTCTTTTTTGTTATTTTACCGGTAAAGATCGAGGACCAATTATCGTCATTAGGATAAGATAAGAACAAAAAGTATTTTCCTTGGTGGGAGGAATGCTCTATATGATTAATGGTAACTTGTGCATAAAAACGAAGGTGGGCTCCACCTAAAATCCATCATGAAAGCCCAAATGACATTCTCTCCGCTGATCGAGGTTCATGGCAAAGGTTGAAATTCTTAGCTTTTAATGGATGTTAAATCAAATACAACAATAGTCATGATAAAAATGACGGGATATTACATTGTTTTTTAAATCCTTCTCCATTTCTTTCAACCAATCACGTTTAGGACGGCTGTCCCATTAAGATATCCGTATCATGAGCCATAATGACACCACATTTGTAACTAAGTTGGTAAAATTTCTAATGAAATATAATAAGAAGATTTAGGCAGCAGTCGCAAAAATACATCATTCCTCTTAAGAACGTTATTCATATTTCTTTTCAAATACATTTTAGCCTCAACACGATTAATCAACTCATTGCCATGATACTTATCTTTCATTCTGTCTTAAAATGCCGGACGCATCCTTCATACAAAAATTATATATTATTTTCATAACCATACACACACAAAAAAGAAGATATCATTAATTTGGTCTTCAAAAGAGCTCATTCTTCAGTGAGGGAGAGAACAAACTTATATCTGTCATAGTTGTGTATTTATAGTTATAAATTAATTGTTTGAAGTTGTTGGACCATGTTTAAAAACTATTTGTATGTATGGTATGTCTGTGTCTTGAGACATGAATTATATTTATATTCTAAAGGCGTAGCCATCCTTTATCTACAAAAAAGTTTATTACTCTTTCTCCCTCCCCCCCAAAAAAAAATATGAAAACTAAGAGGGAGTACTATTTCTTGCTTCCTTAAATTCCATATTAATTCAATATTCCTTTCAAACCCCCTTTGTTTCCAGATCCTTTGTATGCTCCCTTGTAGTTTAGATGTGTTGTCCCCTTTGTGTCCGCTTTTTATGACAATATTATATGACGTAATATAAATTATTGATTACGAGAAGGGACACGCCATAGGGTTCCTTCAAGACGTTATTGAAATACAAAATATGTCCATATTGCCAGGACAGCGTCTTTTTCGCTTAATTCCACAGGAAGTGGGATGAATAGCATGTCAATCTATATATATATATATATATAGATTATATAAGCGTAGGGAGATATTGGTTGGGGGGGGGGCAGCATTCAATTGCCCGAATTTAACAAGAACTGTTAAATCGGTGAAAAGTAATCGAATGAAGCCAGCTATGTAGATTAATATTTTCTTTATAGTAATTACATACTATTCATTATGTTATATTATTTGGTGATAATTAAAAATCCGGTGCTTTCATAATTTCATATTTTTTTCTACAACTTAAATGCCCGAATACCTCAACCAATTGGCCCGAATTTGAGAACTCACTCGTATTTTTTTTGGGGCCCCCCCTGTCTCTACGCCTATATATATATATATATAATTGAGATATATATAGATATATCTCTATATATATGTATAATATAATATTATATAGTATTAATAGAGCTCCAGTTTTTACTGAGGGTGCACTTTTCTTCCTGAGTAGGTGACTGTTTACCTGTTAATCTATCTGATATATATACATTTGATGAAGTTGAAATTTTAGACTTATGAGGTTTCATTATCAATGAAAACATGGAAAAAACAAAATTGTATTCTTATGTTTGGATTCACTATTATTATATTGTTTATTTATTTTTGAAAGTACGATTTTTGCAATATTAATTGGATTAAATAATAAGAGGAGAGTCAAATCATAATATGAACTCATAAATTCATATACTTATATTTTCTAAAAACACAAAATAATAGCAATTATTAGTACATAATATATCATTGTATGGAAAAATATATATATAAAACAACGTGATAAATTACTCCTATGAAGTTCTTTCAAATATTTCTAAAAAACATGCTCAAAAAAAAGTCTTCAAATATTTATTATTTATTGAATAATTTCAACTTTTTCTTTAAAATAAAGTAAAAAATATTTCTATCTTGTTTGTCGATTTATGGTGCGATGGAGTTGCATCTATGAGTATATAAATAAGCATTATTGCAATGAAATAATTCGTCTAGCTAGATATTTTCAATGAGAAGGATCAATAAGACCTTCTACAATCATGAGGCGAGTTTTTTGCGCCAGAAATTTAGAACTGAACATGCTAACGGATTATCTAATGTGCTTCTTTTATTTAAAATAAGTTGTCACTCAGAGTAAAATATATATATACATATATAATGAAAAAATCATACGAGTGTTAACGAAATATTCATATATAATATTTGCGTTAAGTTACAGTAAAGTCTAGGGGGTTAATGTTTATTTTATTATTTATCAAAGTACTTGGAAGTTTAATTATGCTGAGAATGAAGAATTGAAACAAGGAGTAGCTTACAATCTGATATTGCCTATAAAAATGGTAGCGATCTGTGAGAAATAAGCATTTATATAACAGCTATTAAAGTTGTCTAATTTTGATTACATGCCAATATATTGACCATAAATGTTTGTATAAATATCTACTTTAAGTTCGAAAAAACTATTTCTCCATGGTCGACTGAAGACGTTCTCATGAGGTGTTTTTTTCTTCTTCTTCGCAATCCAACCACAGATGAAAAACATCCTGCAAATGATCTGGGAACAAAGGAGAGAGCTTCAGAACAGCATGAGAGGAGGACTCCAAGCACCTGTTGACTGAGGATTCATTCAGGCACACGGACTCCATAGCAATAAAAACAAACAAGAGATCTAAGCAGCCAAGCATGCGGATTAAAACTATAAAACAGCTCTCTATGTGACATAATCATATCGATCTAAATCTATGGAGTATTACTAGGAATGAAATACTGAAATGGTGACATGGTCGTAAAAAAATGAGGTGATCGAAAATGAAAAACAATAACGATGAGTAACCTGACCATTAGTAACGGCGTAAGACGTATAGGTTGTATTTTCACCTAATATGACCACTATATATTGAAATACAAGCTATACCCTCAAGAGAGATAACTTATAACATGCTAGTGATTTTAATGACGTCAAACCGGGACGAATAACATTTTGTAATATGTTTCTTCCGTAGAGATATAAAGAGCAGATAATACTAGCGATAAACATCGTCGTTCAGCTGTCGCCTGTGCCCAATATAAACAAAGTAATTTGTACTATACCATCGTAAGCTGATCATAGAGATAGAAAGATTTGTTTTATTGGACAATATGACGTATTTCTCTAAATAAACCAATACGCTTTTTGTCTTTATATCTCTATAGTTTCTCCGCTTACGTCGTCAAAAACCAATTGTAAAATAATTTTTGATGAATTGAAAATAATCATAAGATTAACGACGTTTACCTTTTACATGACAACATGGAATAAACATAACTGGTATTGTGCATATAGACTTTAATTATCCTTAACGACCACTAATATAACTATTTGAAATAATAGAAGTAACTTAAAAATATTAAATAAATACTGCTTCGATCCTCTTGTCATGAAAAAAAAATCTGCCTCCCCCCCTCATTTTTTAGTATTAAAGAAGCACTATATACATCCATATATTATAGTTACGCACATATAGTCAAACTCCAAGAGACACACAGAGAGAAATGGTTGGCTAGAAACCCCTGCCCACCTATTCAACAACACTATATAATAATAACAATAAAAGATTTCCATCGCCTCCAAAGTCTTAACGACTTAAGGAGTAACTCTTCTATGTATGTACATTCTTTTCATCACTTTCAGGAGCCATCTTTATTATAGTATATATTTTAAATCCTGAAGACAGGTACTTACTAACTAACTTTTATGGTCTCCACACCTATGTATGTATCTAGATATAATATATATATACTCCGGGGAGCTCCCTATTTAAAGACCTCTTATATTATTGGGGGGTGAATAGTCATAGTTTCTTCTTGTAGGTTTAAATGCCCAGACTGGGTGAGAGGGAAAAGACCTCTTGTCTACTTATATTTGCTGAAAATTGCATTCAAACTATAATGATATAATCGATCCCAGAGATGTTAAAATTGCCAAGGCAATATGGAAGGAATAAATAGGTTTAGAAAGCCTAAAGATAAAACTAGGAAATTGATCATGTACTGATAGAACACACAAAAACAAAACGTGGTTGAGCGGCCTTTCTGAATTCAAACTGGGTGTTTGGAAGAGCCTCCGTCTTGGCCAAGTGGTCCTCGGGTCGGATTTTTACGATGGTCTCCAGGACTTGGAGACCATTATATTTACTTAAAAGATCAAAACTACAGCCTTATAATAATGAACACTACAATAGTGTTCATTATTTAAATGTATTAACTTATAAAATTGTCTTTGAGATTGAAAAGTATTTTGATTTGACTAATTTTTTATATATCGATTTAAAAGGGAGTTAGGAAATAAAGACTTAATTTGTTTAAAATTAGCTTTAATTATATTTAATTATATACATTATCTCTATTCCTGGAAGAATAAAAAACATTATATGTGGTATCTGTTTTATTTAATATAATTATTTTGTTACCACTGCTTAGAATTTATCTGAAATAATGTTTTTAGATTCACAAAAAAAATCACAAAATCTGTTACTTTCAAAATAGTTTATGAATTTATATTTCCTAATCAAGGGAATTGGCCCACCATTGTTTACCAAGGGTATTGGCACTATTTAAGAATTGGCTCCTTTTCCAGGGACTCCTAATTCACTTTAAAAGTCGTAGAGATAAAGGAAGCTATACTCAAGTAAGAAAGAGAAAAGAGGGAAGGAGAAGAAGAGAAGAAGGAGCTCATTTTTCAAATAATCATGTCATGAAGGAAAATAATAGAAGTGACGAGTGATATAGAATCCTCTAGGCAGTTCCTCCAAATTAGAGGCTGTCCAAGATTTTGTCCGCCCGCATGTACGACATGCATCGACCAATGAGCAGAGGCTCAAGTCAATGCCCGGTGTCCATGAGGATATCTCTCTGGGCATTTTTATGGCAAGAAAGATGGGGCAAGAATGTGAATGATGCCTCTGACAATTTACTTAAATGTATTGCAGAGTTTTTATTTATGATTAAATTTATTATGATATATTTACTCAATAAAAGAAAATCTTAAAATTGTTGATTGTTATGTATTTGAATTAATGTAGGAATTTATACTTCTAAATATATGAGGACAATTGAGTTGCGACAGGATCGTCATAATAAACAACCCAGCTCTCGATGACTAACATTTTATATTGAACGTAGAAGAACAAGTTTATGCAAAATCATGTTCTACATTCTATATGAAACGTGGTCGTCGAGGGCTGGGCTCTTTTTGGTTTTCTAGCGATTATAACAATTATCCTGGAGTGAAATGATATTTTATTACTCTATAATAATAGTAATCGTAGTTGTATAATTCATTCGAACATTGTTTTTCTTTAGTGGTTCCACCGACATGGCCGTGATTGGCACTGATTACCTTCTCCTCCTCTCTCAATCCACTTTTTCTCTTCCTCTTTTCTCTCCTTTTACTTGAGTATAGCTTCCTTCATCACTATGGACTTTTAAAGTGAATAAAGTTGCCCCTGGAAAAGAGCCAATTCTTAAATAGTGCCGGGTTATTGCATTGTATTTTCATACGAATCGATCATACGATTATAAAAAGCGACAATAAAATAGTAAGAATGTAACATCGGATAGATTACAAATATTCGATTAAATGTTTACAAAAACATAAATATAAACATCTAAAAAAATTGAACTCATACACAAAATTGAAACCAGAAATATATAAAATCAAAATAACTATAAAAGGTAACAACTTTTAAACAATTATTTAACACCAAAACGTGTTTCAGAGGGCTGATAAAATACTCGCAGCTCGCCCGATTTCTTCTCGTATCGCTTCCATCATTGTGCCTTAGTTCCCTGCAGGGTTCGAGAGGCCATTCCATAGTTTAGATGAGACAGGCTATATTTTTTCCTGTTTTTTTTTTGGCTATGGAATCGATGTCATGCCTATGAACATTTCTGACATATCTGCATCAGCCACCAAGTGATTCCCAGATTATTATTCAAGAGTATAAAACTCGAAAAAGACATTTTTTTTTTGTACACCCGTACAACATTTATTTTAAACTAAATAACATTATCGTTATATCCAAATCTGAGATAAAAAAAATAAATCGTAACAATTTAACATATAAAACTAGAGATCATCAAATAATCTATTTACAAAATAAAAAACATTTTTTGATAGGGGGGTTTTAGCGCTTCTGAGTTTGTAAAGAAGATTTTGAATTTTTGCGACAATAAAATTTATTTGGTTTGATCAGGACCTTATATATAAAACAAATGCTATCAATTCTTAAAATATGACCAAAACTTGTATAAATTTTTTGAATGACTAGATCCCATACTTTTTCAATGTAAAACAATCCAATAAAAAATGCCTTCCTGTTTCAATCTCGGTCTTACAGAAATAACAAACCCTTTCCTCTTGCGTTCTCCCATATATGCTTCCGAAGCTCAGTGTATTGGACACCACCCTATATTTTGTCCAATAAGTAGAAAAAGTAAAACTAACGTTCTGTAGTGTTTTTATAATATCTTTCGCTGTAAAACTTAACCCTAATCTCTCACTTTTACCCTCCATTGATTCAAAAAATGTTTTTTGTCCCCCTCCTTCACTAAAAAGCTCCTAAGCCTTGTATTTTGTACCCTACTGATGTAATTAAAAAAGGAGTCCCTCGGGCCACACTGTCGTCTTTAAAATTGACGTTCCTTCTAATCCCTTCTCTCTCCAAAACTTCACTGGCATTGAATATTTGGCTTTTGTTAAAAATCTCGCCCAAGAAGGCTATTTTCTTTTTGACCGAGGTATTGGCTAAAAATAAAAGTCTAGGGTTATCCCTCACCGGTTCTTGCCAACCCATTTCTTCTAGGACCTGTTTCGACAGCTCAAGGTTAATTTTTTTATTTTTTCCCAGAAATGACCTACTGTTTCGGAAATATCTAAAACTTTTCCCGGTCCACATCCTTCCACATCCCCATGCGAGACCCCACACAACTTCATTTTCGCAATCATAATTTTTCCCCACACTGTATTTATATCAAAATTCGCCTGAACCAGCCGAAAAGAATGGATTTCCAAAAGTTCTTGAAGCATAATTCCTAGGCCTCCCCACTTTTTGGCAAGAACAATTCTTCTCCTAGTGAAAATTCGACTTGGTTTGTCTTTAAAGAGGAAAAATGTTTCTAATTCCAAAACCTCGATATCAGTTCTTCACTATAGGCTGTAGATCTTAGCAGATGGGTGGCCTTGGGCAATATTAAAGTGTTCCAAACATAGACTCTCGCAGGAAGATTGAGGCTCAGAACACTCGAGTAGAGTGCTGCTGCTCGTCTTAACTTTTCTTCGATCATTTTTTTGTTCTCGGTCCAGTCTGTTTCGTCTATTGAAATGAAGGATCCCAACACCTTAAGCACGGAGACCTTTTCTAAACCGATAACTTCCAATACCCCAGCACTGCATCCTATATATTTAGATTTCTCCACATTAATCTCTAGACCAGACAGTTTGAAAAATCCTTAATGTGCCAAAGGTAATTTCTGCAGATTCTTTAATGTCTTTTTCACTGCCCGAGAACAACATCGTTAAGTCGTCAGCAAAGGCTTCAACTTTAATTTCTTCCGTACCGATTTTCACGCCTTTATACTTTGGGTTACATTGAGTTCCACTAGAAGCCAATCCAATGCCATAAAACAAGTATGGGGAAATCGGGTCACCTGCCTACAACCTCTTTTATATCGAATTTATAACTGTCATCCTTGTAGCTTGTTTGGATATTTTTCAAACACAGCCCTATCATGTATCTAAATTTTCACCTAGTCCGTGCAACTCTAAGCTTTTTAGTATCCAAGCATGAGACACACTATCAAAGGCTTTCTTAAATCAATTGCCACCGCTGTGATTTCCTGTACATTTTGCTTGCTGAAGAAATAGAGTCTTTTATGCCCCTAATGACGTATC
>CP045891.1:12668229-12691467 GCA_013387185.1 Caligus rogercresseyi | reverse complement strand
TCAGGCGTACTCTACGGCACGCCTTTGCATTTTCTGGCATTTGCAGTTAGCGTTCCTGCAATTGAACTCTTTTGCATGAGGTATTCTTGGCGGGCGGCGGTTTCGCCTGGGATTGTACCTGGAGAGGATTTTCTACCATGGAAGGTTAATTTTCATTTACTCTATCTTAGCCATAAAGTTCGAGTCGGGTTACTTTTTTTAAACTCGTTAACAGGACTACCCCCCCCCCCCCCCTCGGAATAGCACCCCCTGGGCTTTTACCGCCCGTTATTAATTTTTTATCCCTTAAGTGACACTTAACTTAAAACTATCTTTTCTATCTATGAACAAAAGTGACGTCACTGGTAAGCACGTATTCACGGTTCATTAGAATTGAAATATGTATAAATTAAACGTGTATAACTTTGCAAATTTCGTATATTAGACCTTATATCTGGGCCAACTAAGTAAGACCAGACAAGCATACAGTTTGTATCCTATCACTCAAAATCTCTTATATATCGCATAAAGGTTCTAAGCTATTTTCTAAGATTTCATTAAGGAACCGCGCTGTCAAGAGAAGCTATACTTGGCGACCATCAGTTGGATCATCAGCTGCCTTACAGGAAGAAAATATGCAGTTTTCAGGACCTTGGATAGATTTGGAGGTTCTCGAAGACGCATTTAATTCATACAAATTCCAATTCTAATTAACTGTGACTGCGTGCTAACCAGTGACGTCACTTTTGTTAATAACTAGAATCGAGAGCTCCTTTATTATTTCCAAGGACCTTGCAGTTACAAACGATCATAAAAACAAAGTTTACTTTAGAAAAAGACTTCAATGGATAGATTTGCAAAATAATATTGTAAGGAAACGAAAAGAATGAAATTCTGTAATAGTATGTAACAATTATAATTTTTTTATACGACCGATATTTGGAACATAGGTTTCCAGCAGTAATGCAATTTTGTCATGAAAAAACCATAGTTCACTAATGGGACTTAAAAGGAGAAAAAATATTAGTAATCGGGGTAAATGACTCGGGAGTAAAACCCAGGGGGGGCGTTTTTTTTTTTTGGGGGGGGGGGGTTGTCTGGTGGTTGTAGTCCTACTCATTTAACTTCTCTATGGCATAACATGTATTTTAAGAAAAATATGCTTAAGTAGTCAAACTATTTAGAATTTACATTAAATAAAATTTTAAATATTCTCCCAGCTTATTATTTAGTAATGCACTATATAAACAAAGAAACCTTTATGTTGGAGTTTATTTTTCATAAAAATAATTATTTTAACGTATACATTTTAATGATTTTGGCTTCGGTAGTTACTTTTTTCCAATGTAATGGAAACCCATAAAAGCACCAGCAAAACTCAACATTGCGAGTTTTATTGTCATTGACTTTTTAAGGCTTAAGGCTTTGCAAGACTTCGAAGCAGCTGGTATGTTAAGGTTCATCTAAGGGGTCCTTCTAGTTCTTCAATTATTAGCCAAGAGTTGCCACTGATATCACAGTCCCATAATCACTATGACCAATCCAAAGACGGTGGTATACTATTACTAATAGAGAAAAGGTCTTGAGTTTTGCAATATATTAATAGTTAATTGAAGTGATCATATATTGAAAAAGGTATGACCTCATTGTAGGTGTGAAGAATATTCTTATTTTATTTGTGTTTAATCAATTGTTTGTTGAATCTCTTATTTCAAAGATCAAATGTCAGTTTTTCATTTAATCTCTCAGTTACCAAAACCTACTTGGTATCATTTAATTGCTCAGTTACCTATTCAAACTTGAATTAAACTATAATTTATTTCATATTTGCAAAAGTAACCATAATTAGGGTTTTTTAAACTTTTAATTATCGCAACATCATGATCAATCACTCAAACCTTGTTGATTTATTAGACCTGACTCGAATTGTTCATTAAACAAGAAGTACAGGATAATTAACCTTCCTTGGTAAAAATCCTTCTAGGTACAATCCCAGCGAAACCGCCGCCCGACAAGAATACCCTCATGCAAATTCAATGCAGGAACGCTAACTGCAATAAGGAAAATGCAAAGGCTTGCCCGTCGAGTTCGCCTAGAACCAAAGAATTAATTTCCATCGCCTCCAAGTCTTAACGACTTAAGGAGTAACGCTTCCTATTGTACTTCTTTGGCATCACTTTTCAGACGCCATCTTGCTCCTTTATTGTTTGGTATATTTTTAAATCCTGAGACAGTACTTACTAATTACTTTTTTATGGTCTCACCACGTATGTATTAATTAATCTGATATAAATGTATATATACTCGGGAGCTCACCTATTTACAAAGACCTCTTATATTATGGGGAGTGAATATGTCCAATAGTTTCTTCTTTGTAGGTTAAAAATTTGTTTTGGCCCCCAAGGGAACAAACTGGGTGAGAGGGAAAAGACCTCTTTTCTACTTATAGTTGCTGAACTTACATTCAAAATATAAGATATAAGCGAAAAATCCCCAAGATGTTAAAATTGCCAGGCAATATGAACAACTAAAAGGTTTACAAGCCTAAAGATAAACCTAGGAAATTGATTCATGTACTGAAAGAACCACAAAAACTAAACCGTGGTTGGGCGCCCTTTCCGAAATCCAAACTGGTGTTTGGAAGAGCATCGTATTGGCCAGTGGTTAGTCCGCGAGTCGGATTTTTACCGATGGTCTCCAGGACCTTGGAGACCATTTATATAACTATTGAAAAGATCAAACACAGCCTATAATATGACAACTGAATAGTCGTTCATTATTTAAATGTATTAAACCTTATAAAACCAAAATTGTCGAAAAATTGTCTTGAGATTGCAAATTATTTGATATTTGAACTATTTTTTATATATTCGATTTAAAGTGATTTAGGAAATAAAGGACTTAATTTGTTTTTTTATATTAGCTTACATTATGTTTATTATATACTAGCTTCTATTCCTGAAAAAGCTAAAAAACATTATACCTAGTGGGGTAGCTGTTTTATTTGAATATAACTAATTTGTTACCACCGCTAAATATATTTTCTCTTCCACAACTAATGTTTTTAGAATCACAAAAAATCATAAAATCTGTTACTTTCAAAATAGGTTAATGAATTTGTAGTTTTCTTAATCAAGGGAAGTGACCCCCCTATAAATTATATACCAGGTTTTTTAAAGTTAATTTAAAAGTTTATACTGTAGTATTACATATATGTTCACATAAGTATATCTCACTACAAACTAAAGTTTGTTATTGGCACTATTTAAGAATTGCCTCTTTTCCAGGGACTCCTTAATTCACTTTAAAAGTCGTAGAGATAAAGGAAGCTATATCAAGTAATAGGAAGAGAAAAGAGGGAAGGAGAAGAAGAGAAGAAGGAGCTCATCATTCAAATAATCATGTCCATGAAGGAAATAATAGAAGTGACGAGTGATATAGAATCCTCTAGGCAGTTCCTCCAAATTAGAGGCTGCCCAAGATTTTGTCCGCCGCATGTACTACATGCCATCGACCAATGAGCAGAGGCTCAAGTCAATGGCCGGTGTCCATGACACTATGCTCTCTGGGCCTTGGATGAATTTTTATGGCGAGAGAGATGGGGCAAGAATGTGAACGACGCCTTGACAATTTATTTAAATGTATTGCAGAGTTTTATATTTATGATTAATTATTATGTATATATTTACTCAATAAAAGAAAATCTTAAAATTGTTGATTGCTATATGTATTTGAATTGAATGCAGGAAATTATACTTCTAAATATATGAGGACAATTGAGTTGCGACAGGATCGTCATAATAAACAACCCAGCTCTCGATGACTAACATTTTATATTGACGTAGAAGAACAAGTTTATGCAAAATCATGTTCTACGTTCTATATGAAACGTTGGTCGTCGAGGGCTGGCTCTTTTTGGTTTTCTAGCGATTATAACAATTATCCTGGAGTGAAATGATATTTTATTACTCTATAATAATAGTAATCGTAGTTGTATAATTCATTCGGACATTGTTTTTCTTTATGGTTCCACCGACATGGTCGGTGATTGGCACTGATTACCTTCTCCTCCTCTCTCAATCCCCTTTTTCTCCTTCTCCCTCTTTTCTTTCTCTCTTTTACTTGAGTATAGCTTCCTTCATCACTATGGACTTTTAAAGTGAATAAAGTTGCCCCTGGAAAAGGAGCCAATTCTTAAATAGTGCGGGTTATTGCATTGTATTTTTCATACGTAATCGATCATACGATTATAAAAAGCGACAATAAAATATTTAAGAATGTAACATCGGATAGATTACAAATATTCGATTAAATGTTTACAAAAACATAATATAAACATCTAAAAAAATTGAACTCATACACAAAATTGAAACCAGAAATATATAAAATCAAAATTAACTATAAAAGGTAACAATTTTAAACAATTATTTAACACCAAAACGTGTTTCAGAGGGCTGATAAAATACTCGCAGCTCGCCCGATTTCTTCTCGTATCGCTCCATCATTGTGCCTTAGTTCCCTGCAGGGCTCCGAGAGGCCATTCCATAGTTTAGATGAGAAGGCTATATTTTTTCCTTGGTTTTTTTTTTGGCTATGGAATCGATGTCATGCCTATGAACATTTCTGACATATCTGCATCAGCCACCAAGTGATTCCCAGACTTATATTCAAGAGTATAAACTCGAAATAAGACATTGACTCTCTTAGGAAGAAAAAACTTAATCTATATCATCTCACAATACACTAATACTCTAATAAGATGTACTACATTTATCTTAATTATAATCAGGGTGTATGATGAGTCTACATTCCACGTTTGACCTGTGTTTAACCCAAGACCTCTCTTACATATAAGTACCTATATATGTATATTTAGTAAAAGGGTATCATAGAGCGTAGGATTTCCAAAAAAAAGGAAAAAATATACAAACCTTGCGACTACATTTTACTATTTTTGGACACATTTTATAAAAAGAAATCATTAGTTTATTTATATATATATATATAATATTATATATTTATATATTTGGACACGTTTTATTAAAAGAAATCATTAGTTAACTTTATATATAATATATATATCAGACTTGTTGATTTGTCGTTCATTTGTAATCGTTCGTCGTTCATCGTTTATATAAGAGAAAGATTTTTCTTTTACATGGTGAAAACGTCGTTAGTTTTTTTTTTCAGAATGACGAACGACAAAGGATTCAATTTGAAATTTGAACGACGAACGATAAATTTTGGTGAACGACAAACGAACGACAATTTTTCGTGGACGTCAACAAGTCTATATATATATATACTTATATATACTCTATTTTACCTCTAGTTGCCATGATACCCTCTGCTATGATCATCATATAACATAAGAAGTTCGAACAATTCCACCCGGTAGCTCCTTCATTCTTTCTTCACCCTAACTAATCGTATGTACCTACCAGATTGAGGGCAATAAAACTTCTGAGGGTGTAGCATAGATTAAATACTTGTTCTCCAACAACACTCTTTAAAAACTCCGCCCTTCTTACATACTTTACTTATTATTATTATCATTTAACAAAAACGACGACAAAATCTATCTTTGTCATCCTCAAATACAATATTTACTCAGCAGCAGGTGCTGCGCAGCCTCAGAGTCTCATTGTTTCACTACTCCCTTTAAAATACGTGCTAGATAGCATCAGCATGAATCCACCGGGAAGATAGAGAAAGAGCAAATATATATAAGCAACATCCAGGTGCTTTTCGTCGTTGTTTATGCTTTATATTATCATGACAGACGTTCAGGGTGTTGATTTTATATAAAAAGTTCTTGTAATGTATTTATTAATGATAGCTCTACTGAGTACGAATTGAAGTCGAGTCTTGAGTCCAAGGTGGAATCGAATTTACGATCTTAGCCCATTCCCTAGAACACACAGCCACTTTAACCATGTTATTTACCCATTCTACCTCGGGAAGCCAATCAGGTGACCAATGTTACAATTCCTAAGAATTGCTGGTATCTGCTTTAGCTCTGGAGGATGTTGGTTAAATCATTTTGAGCCATCATTCTCTTAAGACAAAAGAAATCACACTCAGCCAACTTGTGATAAGACGTCTCATCACTCTACTGGCAAAAACGACACTCTCGAGTGAGAAATTAGTTCGACAAGGACTGATGATATCAAAGAAAGTTATGACCAGATATTATCTGTATTTGAATACATAGAGATTCACGACTAAGATTAATCAATCATCTCGATGCATTAGGGTCTGGCTTTGGAAGCCATAGTTACTTTGTCTACATACAGGAGCTATCCTGTGTCCATCGGGAGGCCCATTCTCTATAGAACCCCTCCTTGTCAGGTCTGACATAAAAGAATCTGGAATAGGAATGTCCTTTAATAGATTTGATCTTGATCCAGCTTTTGCAAGTCGGTCAGCTTCCTCATTTCCTGGCCAACCAAGTGGGCTTTAATCCAATGAAGGTTGACATGGTTACACGTCCAAGTGCATTCAAAACATTGATGCAATTGTTTACTGTACGTCATTCGATACTTATTTGTCTATTAGAAAATTACATTCAATATTTGTTTCTTTAAGGTCTTTATTACCTCCGCGAAGGAGGTATTGTTTTCACTGGTGTTTGGTTTGTTGGTTGGTTGTTTGTCAGCAAGATAACTCAAAGGTACGGAACGGATTCGGAGAACTTTGTGGAGTTGTTTAAATGCCAAAATAACCAGTGATTAATTTTGATCTCTGAGTGAGAATTAAGATACAAATGTGCAAAATACTAAGAAATTTTCAATTATCTACTCTTGTCAATAGATGTTCGCTGCTGTGAAATCCGGGTGCCGGGAGCAGCGTCCTCTCGGAATTTCCGTCGAGGGAACCCTCCCCCTCCCTCTACGCCGCCCAGTCGTGAAAAATATGCCTAAACGGAAGGCTCATAAGGACCCGTGACGGGCGGAGGTTTGCACTCTCTGAGTGTAATATTCCTCTAGTTTCAACGTAACAGGTTGATACAAATATGTTTTAGGCAAAATCAATCTTTACATTTCATCAGTCAAAGAATGTATTTAAATGTTTGGTTCTAAAAAGATCAAACAATGGGTTACATTACGAGTGACAATGACTTAGCTTCAATAAATAAGTTGTAGTTTTGGCCTGTTCGGTTCGATAAAGTTGTATCTGTGTGGATAAAAATAAGGATTATATCACTAAAAAATAATATATTGTACATGGAATTTTTGGTAATGATATGGAGATGCAACTAAAGAAATTAGTGTCAATATTTGGATTTACTACTGCTAAGCCTGTTCTGAATCTGAACCGATGTACAGCTTCATTACACACCAATATATAACCATAGTTTCTATTAAATAAACGCTATGGGGAACTTACTTATTAATAAGCGAATTTGAAAGTAAATGAAATAACAGACAACGATATTTATAACGATACTAAAAATAATTACTCACAATACAAATACTCTAGAATTTCCCCACCACAGAATTTTGATCAATTGATTTTATGATATTTTGAATATATGTTTTTTCAATTGTTGCCGTTTGAAATTCTTATTTAATGATGATCTTAAGAAACCTAATAAAATTTGTTGTATTAAATTACACAAATTCTCTTAAAATGACCCTATTGTCCCTAACAATCGCTTTTGCTGTTGTATTATCAGCAGCTCTCCATTTTATACTTTCAACTAAATCTCGGAAAACGTGTTGCAAAAAAAAGTTAAAATTAAAAATTCTTTTTTTTGTGTTAAAACCATTTTATAAATAATAAATTGAAGCAATATAATCTAGATATTCCATAAAATTATTTCGTTTAATTAAATACAATCCTACTGTTTAAAGAAGGCGATATAGTTTTTAAAAGCCGTTGCCTTGTAGTTAGAATTAAGAAGTGTTTTTAAAATAATTTAAATGCAGGTTTTTCAAGACAGAAGAGAAAAACTAAAAACAAAAAAAAAACAAAAATATTGGTCTTAAATTACAAATCCATTCATCTACTTTCAAAGACAAAACTTTTGCCAGGCTTACCATTTGACAACACAGGCTTCATTTCTACTGGTGAACACGTATTGAGATATAAAATATTTCAAAGTAATCTCCTTATCCAGAGATTATTAACTTTAACTGCATGAAGTGCCCTTAGCCATTTCCTAAGATAGTTTTTTAAATTAGAAAATCCAAAGACATAAATTTAAGTCTTTGTAATCAGAGTTATGAAAGGATAAGAGCTTATGTCCTTATAAAGTTACCTAGCAGGGTTTCTAGAAGAAAATATCTATACTATATGTCTTAATGCAGAACCTTAGCTTTTGTCTCTAAAAAAATATCTGTGTCAAATGCATATCCGAATAAATGCAGAGATATTAAACTAGAGTTCTGTCAGATTGATCCCTCAAGTATAAAAGTAAAGTAGTTTTCTATATTTGTAAATAATAAAATATATAATGATCTAATGTTCTGAAGCAAACTTTATTTTTTTCGGAGTACTAAGTAGAGTTGTTGAATCAATAAGTTTTGTATTTTTCCCTTCTGTTTTTTGATATAATCAAATCCACAAAATTTAAATTTATTTTTTTAAGTGACTTCAGTCTAACATATTTGTATTAACTTTTTCTTATTCATTTGTCCATTTACGAAATACCTTTTATATAAAGATACATTCTTATTAACACATTCGGATGGATAATAATATTGCATCTACCCCAATGATAGCCAACCCATATTGGTTAGCTGAATGCTTCCACTACTGAGATGTTTATGACCTTTGAAACCTTGATGTATATCTGTTTTTCATGGGTTTTTTTGGGAAGGAAGTAACCATATTTTCCATTCAACAACAAAAAACATAGATGGAATTGTATGCATGATTATTATTATATGTAAATGGGCGTTACGAATGTGTTTCTGGTATGTTTATAGATGGAATCGTGCGTAAACATAGGTATATATGACATATATATTTGAACACACATCTGGTCTTCTTCTTTTTTTCTATTCTTCTTTCTTTTCAATTGTTTGTTTGAATACCTTTCTCCTTCTTTAAAAAAAAAGAATTTCCAATTCCTTGAAGGCATACAACAATTCCATCACACGCCTTACATGTCCAATGGACCATGTGACATTGATTAGCGAATGGAGAGTCGGTGAATATGTGGCTTCGAACAAGGTACATTGTATGTATGCCAATATATACTATTTGTTAACACTTTTGTATTTATGAAAGAATCCAATGACCCGAGTTTTTTTTTAGATACATTAAAACCTATAAGGGAAAGTTAAGTTACTTAAACTAAAAATGTTGTGAATGGTAAACGATAATATTTTATTTCATATTTCAGCTTTATATGAAAGGTTTATTCTTTAGTCTTTTTATTAAAATGTACGTATCGCTCTGCTCCTAAGATAACAAAATATAATAGTTATTCTGTGTTTTTATACTTTCTTTTCCTTTATACATATTCAAAATTGAACTTTTGAATAAATACAAAAATGTATGGGTAAAATATTAAAAGCCCAAATAAGATACTATTTTATTCGTAAATGATGTAAGTTTAATTGTTATACTAGTTTCAGAATGTTACATGGATGATAAGATGAATAATATAATTCACATAAAACGAGTGTATAAATAAGCTGTTCGTAAGTTCATAAATAAAGTCATATTTCTCTACGTTCCTTAAAACTGGGCGCTACATTTATTTTTGAGAGTATATATACAAATATATAACTCTTATATATATTTAAGTTTAGAACATGAAAACTTTATACAAAAGTTATTATAACAGTTACGAAAATAAATATTTTTACATAATAACGAACTTTTATTATCTAAAAAATAATAATTAACTTTTTTTACAATATTAAAATCAGAGAGAATGTTTTATTTTGTTATTTTTCTGAAAATCTTTAAAAAATGTTTATAACAAATATAAAGTGTAGTTTTATGGAATCTATCAAGGGTTTGTTTATTTTTTTTAAACATGTATGTAAAAGATCCACTCTTAATTATTGTAATTACTATTTTAATGAGATAACCTTTAAAAAAAATACAATTAAGGCTCATAATATTTCGAAAAACAAGAATCTTTGCCCCTCTTTGCTTATATTTGGTATTTCTTTTATGATTATTTAGTTAACATATACTTCATTCAAGTATATTGAATAAAGGTATATATTTTAAAGGTGTCAGGGATAGGCCCATAACATTATTATATTTTTGACTTCATCAATAATATAATTAATGTTATTCTTCCCGCATACCGGTGGTTTTTATGACGTCACACCGGCAAGCGAAGAGACAGCTCTCTTGGCAGTATGATCATTCTAATTATGTCAATATATCTTGTTTTATACATTCAAACTGTCCATGATATAGGAAAAATCGTTTTCTTAAAGGCAAGATATAGGTGATGCGTTCAACATTTCCTGGAATATTCGTATTATTATTATAAATTGCTTCCAGAGTATTTTAAGTCATTTCCATTAGGCTTAAGCACTTTTAAACAATCAGGCATAAGAAGAAAGAGAGAAAAAACAATTAGTCATGGAGAAGTTTTTAGTTGAAGCGCATACAGAAAAGGAAATTGTAAAAAGAAAATATTTGGAATGTTACGAGAGACGGAAGTGTACAAATAAGGTCATGACTCTTTACTAGTTCCTACAAAGATTCATATTCTTGTGTTCAGTCAGCTCGCAGACAATTATCTCCAAAATAAGGGAGGCGAGAAACTTTGAAAAATATTATATCTTAAGAATATTACTAAATCTAAGTATAATGACAACATGACACCTTTGACATATAAAGTCGAACACGTTCTACGGAGTTGTCATGTTATCTAAGTATTAGCTATATTTTAAGTAATAAGTATATTAATACAGTGTTTGCACCGGTACGTCAGATATAAAATAGTTATTCCTGTCGTTTTATGATGTTAATGATTGATAAAGACCAGAGCACCATTAAATATATGAAATGAAGAAACTGAATGACTCTTCGCTCAGTCGCAGAATGACTATGCCAACACCATTATCTTTTAAAAATATTTTTTGTACGATTGATGTAAATCCAGCAACTGATTCGTCAATTACACATTAAATATTACGCGTCACTGTGATGTCCTTCTTAGCTTTGACAAAAGCAAATGTTGTTATTTTAAAGAATCATGAGGCCATATTATTGATTAGCAATTAATATGGCTATATCAAAAAAAAGCAATCAAAATATTTTATATGTATATTCAAAGGTAGATTTTTTATAATATATTGGTCAGATACACTAATTTCCAACGCCTAAAACAAATATTTGAATAGAGGATATATATATATATCAGGAAACGACCGGGTACCCCGCCCGGCCAAGGTCCGGATGTTTTTTGAGCGTCCCGGTTGTTTTGAGCGTACTGGCCAGGCCCGGTGTCCCGGTGTTTTTAGACACCGGGCCGGGACTTAAATATTTTCTTATGTTGTCATTCATAAAGTTTTTTCGAAATTTTAATTTAAAAAAACGTCATCACTTATTTTTTTGGAAATATTTTCTAAAAAAACGTCGTCAATTCAGAATGGAAGGAACGAAAAAATATATATAATATGAATATATATTAAGTCCCAGCCGGTTTTGGCCCGGCGAAAAAAGGTGTCCCCCGGTCGTTTCCTGATTCCTATATATATTGACATATATATGGGTTTTACTTAAACCAACATGGATTTGAGTGGATCACATAGATATAGTAAAAAGTCTCTAAAAAGGAGTGACTTGGAGAAAAAGAATAATTAATTTGTCAAGACATGGCTGACCTAGATATGTGATATTTTATTTATTTATTTATACTCCCCTTCTCTTCTAAACGCCTTCTTCTTCCTCTTGTCAAAATATTTTATATGACTCTTTTTTCATAACATTATATAAAATTAGAGTGTATAATTAATCATCTAAAAGCCTTATTTAATACTTTTTTGAAATGAGAAAAATAATAATAATATTAAAAGTGTCAAGATATGTGTTTTTATTAATTGAAACAAGAAATATTTATGTTGAGAGGGATTTCAGACAATTAGTTATTATTTTTAATTCTTTTGTATTTTTTGATGGAATAGTTCTGAGTCATTTTCTCACGCCCCAAAAGAACAAGAAAAAAAAGAAAACAATTTGACTCCTCATGAATATTTGATGTCTACCAACCATCAAATTTATTCAACACCTTTTGAACCCTGGGTTCAAAGTGTTGGAAATGTTTCCAAAAGAGGAAAAAAAAACTTATGTTTTCCAAGTTTCATATGTTCGTGGAATAAATTTCTGTACAAAAAGTATGGAAGGATGTGGATATCTGTGTATTTTTTCCAATTTAACAATATTTAAAATATGTTCTTTATACACTGAATTATTCTTCAAATATATGTTATATATGTACATGTAAACCAATGAATACTCTTGCATAGCACCCACCAACTTATCTCCACAGAAACCTTCTGTGTATAGCGACATCTGTATTTAGCGGTCACATTTTCGAGTTCCCTGAGTGACTATCAATGTTGACAATTTATATTTTGTTACAATACAATAAATTGAAACATTCAGTCAAAACTCTTCAATTCGTATGCACTTTGATTTCTACAATGGTTCTATCCAGCCAAGTCAAATGCTTTAAAGGTATATTTTAAATAGAGATATACACAGAATGTACAACTTCATGGAGATAAATAGAAAAAAAACTAGAATGCTCATATTTATGCTTCATACGCAATTGCATGTTTCCATAAAAAAGACTGAGGCTATGATATTAAAAATGCATCCTTTGTTGGAGGTAACGTGTATCAAACCGATAGCAAAGCTTACAAAAATGCTACAAATATATTATTTTTTATCATAATGTACTCCTAAAATATTGTGCTGTATAATACCAGAATGCAACTTGAAAGTTTAGATTTTTTCAGTGTCAATTATATAAAAATGAAAAATACCACACACACACATATTATATATATATATATAATCTATATATATATATATATATATATATAATATATATATATATATATATATATATATATATATATACGATAAATTTATTTTTTCGGTAATCTGCGAAAATTTTATACATTATAAAAATAAAATACACTAAATTTATCCAGGACACAGAGTAAAACTATTCAGAGCAGTTGCGAAAATACATAAATGAGCATTTTAGTTCATATTTACAGCCCTGAAGAATACCTTACATCATTTATTACAGTTGTTTAAAAACTTTTATAGTTTTCATGTAATGCTTCGATCTTGCTGGCACATATTTAACTATTTCACCAGCCCATTTCCACTTTGTTGCTCCTAAATCCAGGATCCTTGGCGCTCCTAAATCCGATATCCTTAACATCTAATAAAATATATATTTATTTGAAACATGTGAATAAATCTCTTCAATTTTGTGTACTCTTACTTTTTCCTTATTGAGGCTGGCCAGATCAAATACTTACGTTATAAAATTGAAAAATCATTTGGTCTATAGACTCCTAGGTAGCGACCCAACAGCAGAGACATGCGGTAAATCCATGGAAGGTGAGACACTGAAGTCATGTTTCAGATTTATAGGGTCAAAAATAATGACTTTAGTATTCATATTTGTAAATCTACGCGACTACAAGAGTGTCTCACCTCACAGCACGTGCCTGAACTGTTATCTGTTGGCTTTTGTAATTTATTTTGGTGGACATGAAAAAACAAGTAATATTATGATTCATTATAATTAAGTATAAATATCAATCGTTCATATATTCATTAGTTATGCTTCTATCATTTTTCTGCATTCCTTTAAAACTTGGTTCTAAGGTCATGACCAGGAGAATGTATTATTAACAAAATATACAATTCAAAAGTACTATTAAATAATCGAGCCATCAATACAAACATTTTATTTTATATCAAATATGTATGGTAATATATCGTCTAATGTTACTATAGTGCTTCAGAAGTACTTAGTATTTTCAGTGCCAATATTGTCATAATGCTATGATAAATATGGATTTTTATGTCATCTTCATAATTGACAGCAATATATATTGTGCATAATAGATAAGAAATCAGATAACTCAACCATTTACGAGGTGTCTTAAAAAATCAAATGGGACCGAGTATTGAGATATCAAAGAAAAAAATCAATTTCCAATGGTAGACACATTGTTCTACTAAGTATGATAATCGTACAGACAGGTTCAAAGTCAGTCCTGATACTGTTGTCAGGTATGTGGAATCCTCAGAGTTTTTCTTCTGCTTTTGGAAAATAATTGATGTCTCCGGGTGCCGCCAAGTTAGGGTAGTAGACTGGACATTTGATGCTTCTATTTCGTTGGGTCGAAAATATTACATGGGGAAATTGAATGGACTATAAGATTGTAGTCTTTAAACTAGAGCAGTCGTTCAGTGGTGCCATTGATCGAAATAGGTTATTGAAAAATTTGAAATATAAAGAACATTTATATTAACAGGAGGAAACGACCGGGACACTTTTTTTCACCGGGACTCGGGCCAGGACTTTAATTTTCGTTCCTTCGTCATTCTGAAAGTGAGGACGTTTTGGTAGAAAAAAAATCCTAATTTTATTTTAAATGAAAAAAATATATTCTCAAACAAAATAATGATGAGGCTTTTATTAGAAAATAATTCTTAAATATATTTTAAAAATTTAAAAATTCGTTTAAAAATAAACGTCGTCATTTTCAAAATTACAAAACGAACGAAAATTAAAGTCCCGGCCCGGTGATTTTTAGACAGCGGGCCGGGACGGGTACCCGGTCGTTTCCTGATTAACAGGTATATTAACATATATTACTATTAGCATACTTATACTGACCGCAACAAACGTTTTATATTAGATTGATTATGCAGTTTCCAAATTATAGCTCAGTGGTGGAGCCAGGGATTCAAATATATATTATTCTAATATTGATCAATTTCAAACTGGCCATTATTTACTATTGCATCAACGTTGTGCATATCTGAATATGTTATCTGATCCATGATAAACATGAACGATGTTTTATATACGTACATTCAAAGTAATTCTTGCATTATTAAAGAGGCTTTAATATCAAACGTCTGTATGAGAGCTTGAAGATATTAGTGTTATTATAGAATATTAGCATGGCCGTTGGGCAATTGTGCTATTATAATAGAACTAAAACGAACACTAAATAGATGGGGATTGTTATTAGACGAGGATATATTATAATAGCCGTGTGAAGGGGTGCGATAGCCGTGCGTGTTAAGGCGTGTTTCAACTCTCAATGTTGAGGGTGCAGGTTCAAATCCCGAGAAGGGATGGTCATTTGGTCTGCCTCATTGATAAGATCCTAGGTTCGATAGACTCATTTGAATGCTATAATGTTTATTTATATACTGTCGGATGCAATTCGTGTATTAGTGCTATAATAATATATCCTCCTCTAATAACATCACCATTATTTAGTGTTCGTCTTTTAATGAAAGAAAAATCATGTTAATTTAAATAAAAACTACAATGTTATTTTTTTACACAGTCAAATAAAGAAAAGTATTTATTATCCTATATTAGGAGTCCACAACTTTTTCTATTTGGAGCAATATATATTTTAATTTTCTAAAGATTATTCAATTAGAATCACACCTTTGTTTTCTAAAGAAAAAGTAAAACAGAGCAATAAAAAAGTCATTTACTATGAGAAAAAAAAACAATTATTCTTTCACGAAAAACAAATTTTATTACTTAAAGTTCATGAAATATGTCTATAAGGTAGAGGCTAAAACGAAGACTCTAATTCAATATATATTGTGATGTCTATAGATTGTTTTTGCTCTTAATATAATTGCTTATGTTCTTGTATTCCAAAATATATTACAAACTATCACAACAGACCTTACTATACTTCTTAAAATCCTGGAAAAATAAACTGTTGCTCTTGGGTTTTGAACTAAATCCAATCATGAATAAATCTTTAAATATAAAAATTAACACTTTTGCCCATACAGTTCAATAAAATTACATCCGCGTGGATATGGATAATCATTATAGCGTTAAAACCAGTCTATCGAATCTAGGATCAACTTATTTAGCTCTTTCGGTCCTTTTCATAATTACAATGGTTGAAAATGTTAGGTTTTTTTTTACTTTTAATATTCTTTCATCAAATTGACTTTTGGAATCATATTTTGATTGTTAATATAATAATAGAAAAAAAAACTATGTGGAACATAAAATAGCAGTGTATAATAACTAAAATCAATACTAAATAACCGTTAAGTTATCTTATCCACGTGCCAAGGCAATTGCATTTCTTCTTTTACAAAAAATCCTGTATATTGAAACGAAAGTTCTGAAAAGTTTTTAGACTTCTTATTATGGACTCTGATGTATAGTCCTATCCGAGTCCCAGATGTTGCAAAAAAGTTCATGCATAATTAAAGAATTATACTGGTTAACAACAAACTATATCATTATTCAGAAGATAAATATATATATTCAAACAGGATCCCATCTGGTTGAGGGAGAAGATAAATATATAGAGCCACTGGAAAATGTTACCATTCCATTTGAATCATTCTAATCTAATTACTCAACATTTTTACCCGTTTAATGCCTCTTCGTTTTTAAACATAGATAGATTAAATATAATTTTATCATAATATTGTCTAGGAATGTAAGGAAAGGTAAATATGAAATATAATATTTTCTTGATAGTCATAAAGAATTTAATTTCAAAATGAAATATTTATAATTGTCTACCCATAAATAAGATAAATAAATATCAATAAGTAGGTAAGGAGATGCAGATATACTACTACTGAATATAAAAGTATAAAACGAATATGTTTATGGATCGAAGGATTTTAATGTTGATGATAATTCGGAAGTATATTATTTAACAATTTATATGTTTATATATCATTTTAGCATCTTAGAGAAAAGAAGCTTAACTTTCACTAAATAGTATAGAATTTGTTTTTTATTTATTTTGTGCATCTACAAGAACCCTGCCTTGATAATGAATCGAATATGACGATTTCAGAGCTCAAAACCTCTATATGAAGTCCTCTATATGAGCCTAGTAAGACATTACACATGCATATGCAATAAACATGTAGCTTCTTCCATTGCTATTGGTCTCCAAAAGAATTCTCCAATTTATATATATATATATATTCGTTCAAGTAATCAAAACAATATGGCAACCAAAGTTGATGTTTCAACAACATCAATCATACTTCAAATTAATGCGTCTTATAAAATACAATTCGTATTAATAAATATCTGCCACATTCTTATAATCATCCCTATTCAAATAAGGACTTATTTTAAGATGATATACGAAAATATGAAGGCATTTAAACCCCTTCAACAACAATAACAAAGAAGAAAGAAAATAGCGTGAAGGTAAGAAGGTATTTTAAATATATGTATGAAATTGGTAAACCAAGGAATGTAGGTTGGAATTGGCTTGCTGTTATTATTTAGGCAGGTAACCCTAGATACCCATGTGATGTACCCATCAGCATTCCAAAAACAGCTCCTGGACGGGGGAGGGGGGCAATTCTCTATAGGAAGAAAAGGAGGAGCCAAAAAACTATATGTACTCATTTTACTAAATAAGAAAGAATAAATAAGACTCGCTTCCTACAAATTCGCGTTTCTCATTAAATATTTCTTCTTTCGTATTATTATATTATTATTTTGTACTCACAACATAAAAACTACCTTTGTTACTTTGGATATATGTATGTATGTACATAGAGTGTAGGTATTTACGCTTTCTTTAAAACTCTCTGTGAGGTGATGTAAAATCAGAATGACTTGTATTAAATGCCTTTACATTCCAATGAAAACACCCCTCTTTTGAAGAGGATGTATATGGAATAATGTTTTTGGGCTGTTCCGTCATCAATGTTATCTTGGCTAACATATTTTGTGGGATAATTCATTGGGTAAACTGTTAGTTACCTATAATGTAAAATTATATTACTACAATTATGTTTGTGATAATTATTTGTGGCTGTTTTTAACTTATAGTAGCTAGCTTAACATAAGATTGTTTAGTATAAATTGAAAACAGCATCAATATTAATTAATAAACTACTTATTATGCAATAAAATAGTGTTTATTACGTGTTTTTTTAAAGTTTCATCTTGTTTTTTTCTTGTGTACGTAGCACTGATTATAGAGATAATACACATAACATTTAGGTCGGATTTAATATCCTATAAGATAGTTTTAGATTCGGCAATTAATTCTTAATCAGTTTTTTTAAATGAAGTGTTCTTACAGAAAAAGAGGTTGATAATACGATAAAGTCTGAACTAAGATTATGAACACACTTCTTTAAGCTATATGTATATATATAATATCTATATATATATATATATATACTATATATAATATATATATATCTATATATATATTTATCTATAGCTTAAAGAAGTGTGTTCATAATCTTAGTTCAGACTTTAATGCAAAATTCCATTGGGACATTAAAGAATTATTTTATAGAAAAGAGAGTATTTTTATATTTCTTTATATTGGCGCCTTAGTATCCAAAAATAACCTATATGAGTCTTAGGGGTCACCATTGCAAATTGTCTAAACAGATATAATTTAATACGTCATCAATGAACTTGAAATGAGTTTTGTGATAACTCTACGAAAGTTGATATGAGTCAACGTATCACAAATATAATGTATTAGATTTAATCCTTAAATGCCATGATATTTATGCCCTAAAATAATTATTGTATTGTATAAACAAATATGAATCAGCATCAGTCCATACAATAGGCTTTAGGCTTCTAAAGGAGAGTTGTTATAATATTTCAATAAAGATTTAGCTACTCATTCACATTAGGCATCCCATGTGATTGTCAAAAGCTTTGTGTGTCATATTATTTTGTGGTATAAAAAGTATATAAATGACTTAAATTTTTTAAAAGAGAAATGCTTTGTGCTAATGGACAAGTAGAAAAAAGCAGGGTTCTAGCACCCCCTGTGTGAGCTTATTTATTTATGTAGCCCTCTTGGATATTGTCATTAAAAATAACTTAAACATTTTCAAACTTGATCTTAGTGTTCAAGTATTGAATATACTTGTCAAGCAATTGAAACCAAAAATGAATCTGATGCGGAATCTTTTATTACTATAATACGAAATATATTTATGTGAATTTACTCAGTGATCATTCAAATGTCAAATATAATTCGCCAAAAAATCGAAACTTAATTTGTACAAAATGTATAGCAACAAAAACAAAAAAAAGATTTGGAACCACTCAAACTCCTGTTTCAGATATTTGTGACGGATTTTTTTCGGGATGGACATATTTTTACTATCTTGCTTTGATTAATAACTTATTCCATGCAATGTAAGGATTTTAACGTAGAAACCTCCAATTATTAGCTGTTATAAAACTTGCCTTCATATTATAACATAACAAACGCAAAGATAAGATATTGAGTTTCAAACCATAAAATGTATAATCAAGATATTTGTTCTAATAAATTAAGCAGATTAGATAATAGATAAGTAATAAACAAAAGTGGTAGAAATAAAACAAAAATAAAGGTTATAGAAACAAGGAACAGAAAGCGTTCAAACCCCTTATAATTGATACCACAAGCTTATAATATATTATTTGAATATTAACTGATTTATTTTTTGCTCAACCAACTGACTTCAGCAGTTATACTCAGATCGTAACTCAGGTAAATAAGTTTTTTGTAAACTCCATAAGCATGAAAGCGCGAACGTCTTTATCCCAACCTTACGAATAATAATAATAATACACTTTCTGAGGAAACCAAGATATGTTTTTATAAATTAAGTAGATTAGATTAATGATAAGTAATAAACAAGTGTGGTAGAAATAAATAAAGTAAGGGTTATAGAAACAAGGAAATAGGAAGCGTCCACCCCCTTATAATTGTTACCACAAACTTATAATATATTATTTGAAATATTAACTGATTTTTTCTTGCACAACAAACTGACTTACAGCAGTTCTTCTCGGATCTTACTCAGGTAAATAAGTTTTTTGTAAACTCCACAAACATAAAAACGCGAACGGCTTAACAATAATAAAATACATTCTGAGGAAACCAAGATAGAGTATCCAGCTTTGTGTCATTATAACATAACTACCTAAAAGAATATGATTTATCACTTCTTTTCCATAATGAAGGCAGTAGCTTGTATGACAGGACTACCATCTGGAAATCATGACGTAATATGAGCCTTCCAATTAGATGCATTCCATCTACTTTAAGCCTTGATTTATGACACTTTCTTGGGCTCCCCTTTACTTCCTTCACTACCGAATCACTCTAGTAAGGGGCTTGAAAATCCCTTTAAACAAAAGCATACTTTTCCCCTTTTATTATGTTAATTATTTTACATAGGTCAAAACCATAAAAATTCCTTCGATTAAAGCAGCAGGCGATTGGCTCACAGGTGGCTTAGGTATTTGCTGTTGCGTGTGTGTTTGAACCCTTCAGCATGGTTTCTCTCCTCTAAGCTCTCCCCTTTGCAAGACGTATTTAAATCCTCAAGTAGGTGCAAATACTTTTGAGGAAGATATAATCATGAAATATATATGTGTTTAAAAATAAATTCCTTTCTGAATTATTATTATTATTACTAGCTTTTCCCTAAGAATGCTGAGTCCCTTGGATTCAATGATGGGATTTAAGCGTGATTTTTTTTAATTCATGGATTGCTTGATAGAATTGCATACTTGTGATTATATATACCTATAAGCACGTTTCACTTTTTTGTATATCCCTATATTTTAATATGGCGAAAATAAATTGTATTTATTGAAGTATTGAGATTTGTAATACTATAATATTGTGTTTGTTGTGGTATAAAGTTCTATGCGTACTGAGCTCATTGTTTTAAACTATAAGTTTATGAGTGTATTACAATAGATATATGTACATATAAAATGCCTATATAACAGAGAACACAACCACACAATGGAATGAATGTGTGTGTCAAACGACATCTGGATTCCTTTTTTTAAATACAAGCACATAATATTTGAGAACGAAAAATCTTATATATATAGCAATTATAAAGTCTCATGTATCTCAGGGAGTTACATAAAACTCTTTGGTGCTTCCATTTTTTCTCGAGAGAAAAAGGCGGGGAAGACTGATTTAATTTTTCTTCTTTTTTGTTTTGTCAACAAATCTTTGGCCACCTTCCTAATTACTGAGCTTACTTATTATTATAAATTGAAGACTAGCAGACCTAAATTGACAATATCAACACGTTTAAGGCGTGCTCACTCTCAATGCTGGGGGCGCAAGTTCGAATACTCCCGAGAGGGGATGGTCATTTTTGGTCTACTCATTGATAAGATCCTAAGTTCGATAGATAATTTTAATGCATAATGCTTATTTAATCATGTCGGATGCATTCTATCGAACCATAAAGGCAAAAAAAACACGTTATTGTAGAAATCAAGCCTGATTACTTAGGAGACCTGTAGAATATTTGATTTCAAGATTGCGGATTAAAAGCAGAAGTCCTGGATGCATATGCGGGAAATTACATTTAAACTTTAGATGACGAAAGCCCCATATTTGTAAGACACCAAAGGCATTGCTATTAACTCTTATCTTCCGATATTTATTTAAAAAGAAACTCTTATTTTTTATATGTACATTTTTTTATATGATTCTTAAAGTCAATTATGAAATCAAATTAACGTAACAATTTAAACGTATTATGTATTTTTGTTTATTTCAGTTCAATAAAAACACAAAAACAGGCCAGCATAACTAATGGAACTCTAAAGTGGACCCTTACACATAATGAACCAAGTGCTCCTTCAATTAATTCCTGCTTTCCAATCCGTGTGGTCACATTTTACTTGTAATCCCTTAAATTCGGCGCCTGTGGAAAAAATACAATGCTAATATTTACATCTTAAGTTTTAAAAGTTTTATTATGTTAGAAGTAATGTGAAACAAGTCAATCAGATTCTAATACACACAGTACATACAGGAGTGTAAACTGTGAAATCTTGTACTAGCTATTCTCAATGACGGAATTTTGGTGTTATTTATTTGATGCTTTTCCCCGGTGGCATAATAAAATAGGCCTCTTAGGCACCACTTTGGTTCACTTGTGATCATAAATGTTTAAACTAAAAATGGACTTTTGATCTTGACAACTGTTTACCCAGATCTTATCTTCTCTAGCCGGGACCTGACGAGTACCATAAAACATAAGACATTTCACTCCACCTTACATCAGGTACTTAATTTGTCGACAAGACAAGTATGCTTTAAAAAGTACATATAAACTAGCCATGGTGGAGCCCCCATCAGAGGCACACCAGGGAATCTAATTGGATTCAAGCTTTTAAACATTTTTTAAAGATATAATAATAATTATTATAATGTAGGTAGATTCATTATTAATACACACATTCTTAAGAAAATAAATATGAAGAAGGTGTGGATAACCATCTAATTATGACTTGATAAGAAAAAAGGAATGAGAGAGAGGCATTAGTTGTTCTCTTGGTTCTCTTAATGGTTTAAGCCTCTTATCTAAGGAACTTAAAAGGGAGAACATTGGTTTTAATTAATGAGAGTGGAGACGAGGAAGACTTCTTTCTATTGTATGAATGCAGAATAGTTTTTCCCCTTCTCATCAACAAGATCTCTACAGAAATAAAATTACATCAAATATGTAAATGATACTAAAGACAATTTGAGTTTGAAATAAAGAAGCATTTAGTTTTAAATAAATTCCTTTTATATATTTTGCATAAAATAAAAAAAACTTAACTAAAGCATTCTTAAAAATAAACAAAAATAAAACTTTCTTAAATTTATAAATATACCTCAAACATTTTAGCTAATAAGTTTAACTAAAGCATTCTAAAAATATGTATTATAACTTAAGCATTCTGAAAATATATGAATAGAACTAAAACATTCTGAAAATATATTATAGAGCTAAAACATTCCGAAAACATTAATATATATAAAGCATTCTGAAAATAAACATTTTATAACAAAGCCAATCCATTAACATAGAAAATAATAAAATATTAATTATAAAATCGAACTAAAAAGAATCACATATCAAGGATTCAAATCAAAGATAATTCTATAATGGGTCCATGTTTGATCTACTTGTATTTATTTATTGGTGAACAGAAAAACGAAGTGCCGTTTATAGGTTGCGAAATGGGACGTAAATAATTCTTATACTAAAAAA
>CP045891.1:12648853-12668129 GCA_013387185.1 Caligus rogercresseyi | reverse complement strand
AACTCCTTAATGTGGGCATATAAAGCTAATTGATTTTTGCGGTCTTTAAATAAAGAAGTAATTAATAACGATTATCTGTGAAATTGTTATTTGTCAATTTCCCATATAAGGTTTGATGAGAGAATATATTATAATAATTTAGGGTACTGGTCATGAGGGTAAAAAATACTCAAAACAACTCACAGTTGTGTCAAGTTCAAGTCAAAATGATTGCGGGTTTTTTGTTTTCTCTTCGCATAGAGTTATTTTGACTCTTTTAATGCATCCTAATAAGCAATGAAGTTATTGGCCCATATATATGTATGATGAGAAATTTGCTATACTTTCTCTATATTTATACTGATTATAAATATCGATTTCTATCGAAAATATATTTTTCATTCATATAGTTATATAAAATGACAACATAATTAAGATCCTAGGTTCGATAGACTAATTTTAACGCTAATACGATAATTCATATTCACCCTGATGCAATTCTATTGAACAAAATAAACAAAAATGAATTAATTATGTTTAATTACTTTTTACGATCTTTTATCATGTTTTTGCTTGTAATATTTTTTGAACTTGGATAATATTACTCATTACTTATCGACTTATAATGAATATAAGACAAAAAAAAAATATGTTTTCTAGTTTGATTTGAACTGACTTTACAAAATTACAAAACAAAAATTAAACATGGATATTTCATTTTCCTTCCCCTGTGAAGGATTGAGAAAAGGTCGCTCTTGTGCCAGATATGGCTGTTCTGATGATCGTATCCTACTATTAACAACTTACTTAGTAAGAAAGAATATTCAGTAATTCTTTTATGCAAAAAAATAAATGAATGATCTGTCGGAAGAATGTATTTTTGTGAAAGTATCAATATTAATATGTATTAACAGTTCTTAAAACCATACAACTAAAAATATTTGCTTACAATTAAGGATTATTGTTCAAAATATAATTAATATACAATTATTTGTTATTCTTTTTGATGTTATCCCATCAACGGCTTATCATTAGTCGTCAGCTGTTGTTCGATAATAAATCAGTCACTAAAGCTTATTACACTGTTGAAATTCAACATAAATATATAGAACAGCTAAAATTAAAGCTATATTTATTTATATTCAAAAATAAGGCTTTTTGAGTATTAAAAAAAGTCCCCCATTTCTTGGCTAGTATAATGATCAAACGTTCATAAGATTTTATTCCAATAATCACTTTATTTATTTAGAAAAGTTTATTCAGAAAAAAATATATAAAATAAGAATTATATTTTAAAAATTTATAGCAATTATCATAAACAAAAATTTAATTAACGTATTATTTTTGTTTAATAACGATCGACCTGATGAAAAAAATACTGTATACAAACACAAATATTGCACTCCATATAATATGTTTCAAATATATTCATTAAGTAAATCGAAGGATAAACACTTTCGGGAAAGAGAAAATAAAAATCCATCTCAAAAAACATTCTTATATTTTGCCTCCAAGGCTCTTTGGGTATTTAAAAACCCTTGAACCTTTCCAACGTCCTTGAGATTCTCTGAGTCAAGCACGCTAGCCATTACGCTATCACATGTGTTCCTTAAACTCCTTGCAAAGAAGATTACCTACTTAACATACCATCGCCAGTATTCTTGCCCCTTTTTTAAATCCCTATTTCTTCATTTTCTTTTTTGGATACTGGAATGTGTGCGTGATTAGCTTCACAACAACAAGTATGTGTAGGGATCAATCACACCTTTGAGCCCTCATTTCCCCATTATTGTTTGTTGTGAGTGCCCTTCAATATATGTAAAAGATGACAATGATATGATACACATTCCATCTCTGATGTAATTGTCTCCAAGTGTCTGCCGGGAGTAGCCAGGGAGTGAAGGGACCATCCGAGGGGGGAAATAAGGGTAGCGTGTTGAGTAGCAAAGAAACATTCTTCCATCTTCTCCTCTCTCTCGTTGTGCCCACTTTCTTAATGTCTATTTTTATACCTTCACAGAAGATAATCTCAGGCACGAGACGATGTTATTTTTTATTATTATTATTCAGATAACAATAAGCCCTCCAAGGGAAGCATGAAAAATGGTAGTCATAATCAGGAGTGGTAGTGGTGGAATGTGCCTGAATGCTGATGTTGTTTAAAAACAAGCATCATCTATTCAGAAAAATATAATATACATGTCGTATTTAAAAATGGAAGGAATGTATATTCATATCTTGACTTTCATATTTTTACGAAAAATATATTTATTTGATTTTTGTTGTCAGAAATAAGTTTTGACAACTGAAAATACGTTCAAATATCAACATTCTTTTTCATAATTATTGGGACAAACATAGTTACTTTCATACATATAAAGAATATCAACCCAGCTCGATTGTTTATCACATGTTGTTATTAGTTTGTAATGATACGCCACCGTTTTAAGATAATTTTTATAAGACTTGATTAAGTCTAAATGCATATAAAAATTGAAGGAATTTACTCATTATTTTACTACATATTTTTATAACAAAAATATATAATATTTGTATCCAATCATACATCGATATTGCCCAATAAAACGATAATTGATGTGACGGGTACATTTACGTTGAATACATACAAATGTCCAAATTTCATCCTGTAATTAGTCTAACTGAGATTGCAAAAAGTGATACAATTATATCAACTTAATTCTATATTTCAAGTTATTTTTATTGGTTATAATATCACCTTTGTTTCAAAGTTTGGCCATATATATATATATATATATATATATATATATATATATATACATTATAGGTTGTACTGTTGCAAGAAAAAAGTTAAAATTGTATATCGCAATGTATTAATAAAAAAATATCATGAAATAATTGTTTTGTTTATGGCTACATAAAAAAAGGAAATCTATTCAAGATCGTAAAATATTAAATTCTTCAGTGGAATTGTTAATATTATTATTTTATATATATTCTCTCTATATCATAGTTCATATTAACATTTAATCAAAATGGAATGTGGATCAAGGAATGTTTTATTGGATTATATAAATTTAATAGCATTTAAGTTAGATGAGGACTCAATTTGTCAGTCTGCTTATTTGTTTACACTTTTTAATGGGATTTTCCATATTATCAGGATGTTTTGTTTAGGAAAACATTGTTTAAATTAAGTCAATTATACGTTGAATATATATATTGAATATTATATCAAAATAACTTAAGGGTCTGAAAGATTATCATAAGCCCCTTAAATGTTTAGCTTAATCCGATAGGACATCTCCGAGTTTCAGAACTACCGAACTTAATAAAATATAAATTAATTATTATTCAAGCAAATATAATACTGTAGCGCGAAGAAAGAGAAGAATGACGACTCAGTCAGTGATTAAAAAGAGTGTTCTTAATGCCTGCCGCTTATATAGCTACCGGCAGGCAAAAGTACTTCAGATTAAGCACCTGCTGAGGTGTGAGATAAGATATGGCAGAACGATTTGCAGTAAGTGAGCAGGCCAATCCGCCACAATACTAACAACAAGGAATGGGTGACATTTTAGACTGGATACATGGAACTTATTGCCTTTTATCATTTTCTATATTAGCATACAATTAAAGAAACTAATCAAGTGTTGCTCCAACAGTTTTGATAGTTCCAGGCTGATGTCCTACCTTCATCATTGACCCATGCTAAATCATCCCCCTATGCCACTATGATTCGTCTTATATATGTCATCACATAATCACCACAGAAACATTATTAAAGGAAGAGTGATTGCGCAGTGCGTTAAGGCGTGTTCAATGTTGAGGTTGCAGATTTGACTCCTCATGAGAGGAAAAGGTCAATTCTGACCAATCTCATTGAATAGATCCTAGGCTCGATAGACTAATTTGCACGCATTAATGTTTATTCATATCCATTCGGACACTGCAATTCTATAAAACCAAATAGCATAAAATAAATATTATAATGACTCATGGGAGGTGTTTATTTTAATGAAAAGCTTTTTAACCCACTCCAACTCATAGAGATATAAAGACATAGAGAGCTTATGGGATTCCTCAGAGAAATACGTCATTGCGCCCAATATAAACAAATATTTCTATCTCTATGATCAACTACCAATGACGTAGTACAAATTACTTTGTTTAGTTTGGGCAATGGCGACAGCTGAACGATGTTTCTCTGCTATTGAAGGGAATAAGCTCTCTATATCTTATATACATATGGTCCAACTACGAACGAAATCAAACAAGGATATATTTTTTGGCTTTGTTTATATTTGCACCTTCTCAGGAAAGGAAAATAACATAAATCTAATGACAGTTTAGGACTTTCAATATCCATTTAAAAGTCATGATTAAATCATTACTAAGAAACACATTCAATGAATTAAGTAGGTACATATCAACAGCCTACATAATAAAGATGCTTTTTTAAATCGTCAGTCATTATTCTTCCCCTCGATTAAAGCTTAATCCCATATATGGAATTTCCCTACCATTAGGTGGTCAGATCCTGGTCAACGTGATCTCCCGAGTCGTTTTAAAAGAATGAATGGAAACAGATGTTTTGTTGTAGAGAGAGAGAGAGAGATAGGGTCATATATGGAGTCACGGCGTTGTAGGGAGCTCTGTTTTTTATATATCACTTGGGGAGCCCTGGGCCGTGGGTTTGCCTTCTCCTTTATTCCCCTACCCTCACGGTGATATTTGTCAGATTATGGGGACCATATATGGAACGAGAGAGGGGGTGATTATTTGTGTGTTTGGTTTTTTAAGGAATCCTTTTTGAGAAGAAGAAAAAAAGAATATATACAAATGTGTTGAAAAAGTATTTTGATCCATCTTGATGGCTATATCTGACTCCTTCATCTTGAGTACGTTTGTTATTAGATGATGTAATACTCATAAATAAGGGGTAGAGGGTTTTTGCCTCTGAGTCATCCATCCAGAATAACTTTAGAAGATGAGTTCCTGCAGGCAGACAAAATATTTCATTGCCGAGCCCAATCTTGAGAAGAAAATGTACCATTATGGGAGGGCTTCTATGACCCGAATTGTCTCCATGACTAGTGGCGACATTAACCTAAATAGACATTTTCATCGAATGGGAAGGTCAGAAACTCCTTTTCTTTGCGAGGAGGAAGATGAAACTCATGAAAATTCATATAATCTACAATTGTCCACGGACACGGATTGGAATGGACGAACTTGCATTAGAAACCAGAGAGAGGAAAAAGACGCTGGAGGAATTTCTTTTAAATAGTTATAATCATTTATCCAAATTTAATTTGTTTCAAAAATAAAATTAGTAGTTCCTAGACAGTTCACGACCGGCTGATACTGGATTAAGTTCCGGTGTGGTGGGGCTGATCTAGGAGCTAAACAAACAAACTAACGGTTTTTTTAAGAAGAGACTTCATTTGGGTAAATTCTGCTATTTCTATTTTTTTTTTTGCACGAAGGAGGGACCTTGTAGGTGTGCGAATTGAGGTCAAGTCTACGGTTCAACGTATATTTGAATGGTCTTTTCAATTAAAGACTCATAAACACATTAAACAATGAAGTATTGTTATTTTATTATAACTCAATAAGAGATAAATACCAATCTTTATTGTTATTTATTTGAGAATCCCCTTTGGTAAATATGTTTTAGAGGACATTTAGAATTACTATTACTATTGGGAATCTGTTTATTTCATTTAAACAGATGATTGTTATTTAAGATCATGTTCAAAGAATTCAAATCTACTCTAATTAAACGCTTAGATATTCAACTTATAGATTTGTTTTTTATCATATAGTCAATGACATCTTGCTAGGACTTCAACTAGAGAAAATGTGAACCTGGAGATTTCTCATTCGAGGCCAAACTGTTTTTTTAATAGACAGGAAATATAAAAATACAAAAGTATTATTCAATCAATCTAGCCGTGATTTATATTTTATTCGAATCCCCTCTCAATATGCTATACTTACAAATACATTGAACTCTTGTCGAACCTAAAAAGACCCTTTATTATACTCTGACCCCCTTATATTCCTTCTTTTTCAATCAAGGAATTCTTTTACGAGTTTTTTGAAGAACACAAAAGGACACATGGCCTCAATATGTCAATAGACACATCAAATAAAGTGCTAGAAGCTAAAGAAAGAGACAATCACCTTCAGTATTTCAAGCTAACATTAAAACTGTCTTCTTCTTATAAAAAAAACAGTAATAGACCATCCACCAACTGACTTAGTAAAAAGAGTTGTAAAGTTTTCTTCATCGACTTTATCATGACGATGTCCATTTTTGGTGCGGAGAAATAATTGACATTTTAAAATATACAACTCTTAGATGGGTCGATTTAACCATCTCCTAAATAGCCACCTCTTTTCTTTCTTTTCTTGAAATGTACATTTCCAAAAAAGGAAAATATCACAATGGGCTTCCATAGGACGTTCAGGAAACACCTGTTTCCATTTACTCTTTAAGGTACTTCCTTCGACTATTTTTTTAATACATACTTGAACCCTCATTCATAATTAATTTAAAAGCTTTAATAATTATGATAGTACGACATCCCATCCCACTTTCAATAAATCATTCTAGTAATCATTAATAGGATATATATTTGGTCCTATCAAAGATAATATATTTTGATTATATTTTTTTGGTTTTAAAAGACCTACACCTCTTGTATCTTTGTAAGTTAAAGCAACAGACTATTGAATAATGAGAACAAATGTAGTTCCTTAGGCTGGTATTATTCACAGTTTACTATCTCAATCTAATGATGGTTGTATATCTACGTTTGTACATATAATATTTTCAAGGATATATAAAAAATGTATAATAAAAATTTGACAGTCAAAGATATCCATAATCGAATATAATAATTTCATACTTATATATATATATATATATATAGAGAGAGAGAGAGAGAGAGAGAGTATTTAAAAAGAGAATAAAATACTATTTTGCATTCAAACTTATTCATTTGCTTTTACTTAAATATTTTCGTTGCAGAATTTAACAAACGAAATGATAAGAGGGGAATTTCAAATTTTCTATAAAAACAATAGAATTATGCTATATGCACAACTAAAATTTATCTAAACATATATTTACTAAATTATCGTATATTTTGATATCTAAAAAAATCAACATCTTATGGGTATATTAATAGCAACTATTTTATACTTCAGCAAAACAATACTACTTCAATCCGGAGATACTGTCTTCAATGTCTTTGTATTACAATTTCTTCATCAAAATGCACCTTAAAAATATTATTATTTCAGCGAAAGCATTTGAAGGGATTTATTGTAGGAAAAGTAAATTGTTTTTTAGTTTAATACTCCTACAACTATAATATCTTGTAGCCCAAGAACATCCCTTGGTAATACTCTTAATTACGTATATTTTGTTATACTTACTTGTTTGTATTGTTTTGTTTTAATCTATTATTTACTAAAGTTAACAATATATGAACAGAAAATCAAAGGATATATAGAACACAGAACGTGTTGCTTGAGTAACTGCACTAACAGTAAAGTATGTATTAAAAAACTGATTTCTACATCATACAAAAAATACTTTAATGTATAAGTAATTGGGGTTTTGGTCGTATAGAATTATAAATATACACATATGATTCTTTAATGATCACTTCCAATCAGAAATATGTACAGTAGGGTTGAGAAATCGTGGGAAATCTACTATTTGCTAGAGCATTGACACATACGAACAATAGATAAGGATTCCTTAAATGCCAAGAAGGGAACCTTTCACCACACTACCTACCTACTGCCCCTGAAAAATACAACAATTGGAAAAAAAGAAATGGGGGACCAAAGAATGTTTAGTGGAGAAAATGAGGACTATTAATATATAGAGAGAAGGGAATTTTGGAAGAGAAATACCTTTTTTTCTCGGAAAAAGCTGCTTTTGACCCCATTTCTCAAGATGTATTGTTGGATTTCTTAAATCCTGCATAGATGTGTGACGAAACTGTGTGGGTAATCTCACAAAGGTATGTTTGGTATTTATCCAAAGATTGCAGTTTCAATACATAGTTCTCTTAAGACTTTAAGACGAAGTTACTTATGTACTTTGCAGATGCTAATGGTGACTTCGGATAAAGAATGGCGACTTACGGTGCTGCTGACCTATGTCTGATTTAGAGTTATGTCTACATTTATATATTTTAAGGTTCGCACTAAGTGATAGTCTTAATTTTTACATCTGAAGAATATAATATAAAAAGGATCCGTTCAACTAATAATAGTATTATAAAAATTATGTTAACCTCTGCATTTGGCTCCTAATTTCTTAGATATTTTTTTAAATGTAAACAATGGGAAAATGTTTTTTTTAATCTGCAATGAAAAAAACAGAGTTTCATATTGAATATTATTATGAAAACTCTGTATACATATATATTTGGTATATTAGTAATAGTATTCATGCTAAAGAACATACTTAGACTAAAACATAACTCTGATTACATTGATAGCCTTTTGACTATTTTAACATAAATAAATAAGGTAAAGACACAAAGTGAAAGGCTAAGAACTCATGCCAGGCCCGGCGGATGGGCGGGCCTGGGTGGGCTAGACTTACTGAGTGACGTGGGTCCGATTTTTTATGAATGTGCCAACTGTGCCCCCCCCCCCATAACAACTGTAGGGCCCCCAGCAGCCTGGGCCTGCTGCCGGGCCTGACTCAAGCACTTTCGTGCAAAAGTAAATAAATATCTAATTATCTACTAAATATATATATGCTTATAATGTTCCTTAGTCGTGACCCATGAGCTCTATTAACAAGTACATATTTTCATTTACTTGTTTTCCACCATCACCAATTCCTCCATCTTGCTATAATCAATAATACTACTTAATACAATTACCTTGCCATGGATTTTATTTCACTCCATTGAATCAATTTGAAATACAAGTAATAACTAAAATATCAAATCCAACCTCCTCAGAGTCCCTCTGCCAACCGGTGAGATCATAGTCTTGAGGAACAGTCCAGTAGGGCGTGAAACGTAATTTTGTAGCACCAATTCTCTGTGAAGTGTTTTATTCGTTTGTTATCCATTAATTATATTATTTATTGGTTTTCGTCACAATTATTAATACTATAATTGTGTTTAGCAAGTTTTAATTTCTTATATATATATATGGGTTATATTTATTATCCAAATTATATTTTGTTCTTGTCACCTATTAATTTTTTGTAGTTTTTTGTAATCATATTGATTTTATAAATTTTATTGTAATTATATTTTTAATTATTTGTAATTATCTTATTTACAAAATGTTTTGAAATCAATTTATCAAAACTAATAAGTTATTTGTTATAACTTCGAAATACAAGATTATATGTACAAAGAAGTTATAGTGTCTTCTTTTCACTATTTATCCTTCATTCTTCATTCAAAATGAAGGGGGAATCTTAGCTATAGCTGGGGCAACAAGCACAATTCAAATGCGTGACGACACTCGACGTTATCATTCCATCGAAATGAAGTGAGAAGAAAAGCACGTGTTCAACCCTATAAACAAAGCCCCCCAAAAAGACTTATTGTCTGACTTGAAAAATAAAGGAGATCAAGTTACCTTTTGTTTCTTCTTTAGGAAAAAATTGTCTTCTAAAATGTTAAAAATCGTATGTTCTTTCACTGTATTGAATTACAGAATTTACATATAAGGGCGTGGAGCAAAGGTAATTTTCTACTCTAATGCATGAAGAGCTTACGTTTTATAATTGCTTCATTACACATGTTAAGGGCACATAATAAATATATATAATTCCCTTGTTATTATGATCCTTTCAAACAATAAAAATAGTAATTATTGCTCATTAAAAAATAAGAAATCAAATTTCAATAAAGTCCAATAAAATGTTTTATTTGCTACTTACAACATAAGTCGAATTGGTCGGTCTTGTTTATGTGGGTTAATTGATGTTGCAGGTCACGGTTTCTGCAGAAGGGGATGACTACGACCTCTTGTTTCATACAGGCAAAGAAGCTTGCAAATTGTATTAAATGAGGGATGGAAATAGTGATTTAATATGTTTTCACAGGGTATTCAATTGACTGATGAATATGTAAAACACTAATGATATACAAATATCGTGAAATTTATCGTTTACCAGTACAGCAGGTCAATTGTAATATTGTTCTTTTTCTTTTAACTATACAGCTGATTATTCAAAATCAAGCGCCATTTTTTTCCAATGTATATAGGTCCAAGCCTGGCAGTCATGTAGCTTTTAAAAAGGCTTGAGTAACGCTAAGTGAGCTTTAATGCGAAATGATTTTTTGTCTTTAATTTATAACATGGTTTGCAAGAACAGCGGTCCATATCAATGGAAACATGGACCTTCACGTAACCAATGGTGTATTTCATTACTCGCAGTTGTTTTATCATGAGATCATATGTTTATGGAAATGTTAGTATTGGGAAACTATTTTTTAAATGCGGTTTTTGTTCATCTTTAGAGAAAAAATAATTAGTTTTAAAGACTGTCAAAATCTTCTCAAGACACCTTTTAAGAGCTTTTTTATGGTTAAGATGTTTATTTATTAGCTAAAATCCATACAGTGTAAAAAATATAAGAATACACTAGAAAGTAGGAGTTAAAAACACAATCTTAAGACAGTTACGTAAAAAACAAAACATAAATGAACATTATAATTCAAATTACTGTCTAAAGAGCTTTACTATTGTATACAACTCACGGCTGGATTGTTTTTATAAATATCTGAAAGTGATAGAGCTCACAAATTAACATGGTAGGTATATTTCTCGAAATTCAGTTACAAAGTGATTATATTTGCATAGCAAATTGCTTATGAACAAAAAAAATGTAATTTAATTATTTATATGTATATCAACATTTAATATCATATAGTAAGTATTCATTTAGTTATTTCAAGATTTATTTTAGATTTGTGTCAATTTTTGACTGTATATTATTTTATCCATTGATTGAATTTTATAATTGGAAAATTAATATCAAAGATCCGTCGAAAACTATATTTTTCTAATTCTAACAAATGATTTCATCTTTTTTTCACCTTCCTTCTATAATCCTTGTGTCGCGATAAGCATAATTGAATATATTATTTACTTGGTTATTTAAGAATTTAGCATTATTTAGCATATTATTTAATGCGACAATATATATAATATTCGGATAGTGCACTCGACAGGCCTGTCTTTTGAAATACATAGGTACACGCATCCAAGACACTAAATAGCCTAGAAGAAAAATGAGACCATCGGAATAGATGTAAAAAAAAGGAATACAAATGGTTCTACAAATCAAGAGATTCTCTTCCACTTCTATATTTTTTAAATTTTACCATCAGAAACATTTCAAAAATAAATTGAAGCATATTTTAAACACTAACATATTCATTTGTTGAGAATATGCATTGAATGACATTGAAACGATAATTATTTTGATGTTTCTTGTAGGCTCTTAACATAAAACTATATCAAAATCAATAGCCTTCCATTTCCTACAAAAACCAAGTACATAAATAATTTATATAAATTAGTATCTATTAAATTTCAAATAATATCTAATAAATAATTACAAATTATGTACTTAATTGTCCTTTGCTATAAATTGTCCGATATTAAATGCATATGAAGAAGTCACAGAGCAGATACATAAATAATTCTCTCTCTTTCTGATCTACCGTACAGCACCGATGCTGTAGATACATAATACAAACTACCGAATACGATATCGATAGGTAGAAGGTATATACCGAATACCGAACCGGCAGTAGATTTTTCTACCGAATCCCAGCTTTGATAAAACTATATTGTCGTCGATAGAATGCATTTTCAGCTGTGCCTTGAGAGGAGGTTTAATGAACCTTGTGAAGAGTGATCGTTTCTCTTGTTGTTGTTGTTGTTATTGCTGTTTGGACTTCATTCTCGTGCTTGTTTACAATCTTAAAGTTATTTGTTTGATGAAAAACACGTAGCAGGCTGCTGATTGATATTCTCATCTCCATTCCCCCTAACATCAGTGACATTGTCTTCAAATGACGGGGAGAGAAAAAATAAACAAAGAAGGGGAGATGAAGTGTTAATGAGCAATATTTTCAAAAAAAAGCATTCAGGGAAACTTACCTTTTCAAGAGCAGTCTTCAAAAAAATAAAAGATATTTTACCTTCAAGATAAGGCACTGAAACTATTAGATCTTTTGAACTATAAAATATAATATTAAGAATGCTTATTGGTAGTTCTCGCAAACTCATAAAACAACATAAGTCTTTCAGTTGGTATATTACTTTTTAGATATACTTAAAATATAATATTTCAGAATGTTCTTGCAAACTCATAAAAACATAAGTCTTTCAGTGGTATTTACTTTTTAGATATACTAAAATAATATTTAAAATGATTTTATACTTACTATAAAAATGTTACTATTGTGTTGATCTCATCCCCTTATTAAAATATTATGTACATACTATTTCGGAGTAGTTACGAATACATGAATCATATCGCTTAATACTCGGAAAGGAATTATAGCTCATCTTAATAATCATTGCAACGTTCACAATTCATAAAGGTTTCTATGGTTACTATTCTTTAAACTTGTTTTCTGATTAAAGATGTCGACGGAAGGAATCGCCCAATTCTTTCCATGATTGAAGTCGGTCATAGGAACTTTATATAGCTAAATATCTAGTCAGCAGTATAATGGCTTCCTCTTCTCACTTTTATAGGTTACTGTAATTTCATCGCACGTAAATTCGTCACAACCTTTTTATAGCCGTTTTTGACGTGGATATTTACTTGCTTGCTTTTTATAGTAGTAATTTCCTCATTCTCCTTTTTTCGTGGGTATTTTCGCGAAGCTTTTTGGTAGTGAAGTATTTTCCTTGTTCGTCTTTTTCTCGAGAACATTTTGTCTGAAGCATATTCCGCGCTATTTATTTTTAACTTTGTGGACCTGATCATGCAGGCTCTGTCGGGGCTTATAAAAAGGTCCACGACGAATTTACGCACGATGAAATTACTGGACACCCTTTCTATATATACTGTAAATATATATTTAATAATGTTTTTCGATAGATCTCCAAACTCATAAAAACAAATTTTTTGAAATTGCTAACGTTTCGTTTCCTACGTCTTATCGTATTTAAAAGACCGGAATAAACATTTGCTTAAATTATTTAAAATTCAAAGAATATATATATATGCCCCATTCAAAGTTCGTAAATATTTTAAACAAATACATTTAGTATTCTCAAGAATGCAATCTTAGCTCTGAGTTGATGTTCACACCTAACAGCCATGAGATAAGTGATGCCTTTTTTCATAAAGCCAGATGTGTTTTTATTCACGCTCTTTTTTCTTCCACACATCACGTCTTATATCAAAAAGTCCTTTTGATATATTTTTAATAATATTTTAGTCCAAAAAGGTAGCAGATATTTTAATCATAATTTGTTTCTTAAATAGAATAATCGTTAGAGACATTAAGTCGATACCGTTAGTGCAATAATTTGCATACATGTCGCACGCTACGTCCCACTGATTTACCTTCCATGTTTTAGTTAAATTAAGTATTCCTTTTTAGTCTCTGCTACTGTGTACTTAAAGATATATTTTCCGAGTTTTTAAAAAATGACATCATTTGAGAATATTTTGTTTGTTCTTAATGTTCGTATAAACACTTTTAGGATTTATATAAATATATATAATGCAATATAATAAAACAAAGTCCATTATTTATCTGTTCTTTGTCAAGCTAATTAAACTTGCCATAAAAAAGCAGATGATAGGAGTGCAAATAAGAAATATTTATCTGTGTCTACGATAAAAAAATCTATTAACAATTTTATTTTTGTTAAAAACTACTCTTCCATATTTGAAGGACTCTTAGCATATAAGTGGCCCTTGTGAGTCCACCCAAGATGGCGTCTTAGCGCCCTCTATATACGTATGTATGCATGGTGAGATATGTGCTCACGGAAGATGATAATTTGTATAGTCATCTTCTTCTTCCTTCATAAGATAATGCTTATTGGATCCAACTCACCTAATCAAAATCATCTTAATCATTATTATTATTATTACAACCACTTCTTCACGCCAGGACGTAGGTAGGTATTCACTTTATATGATTCCTCTACTGCTGTTACAGCTACTGCTTGAAGCATTAGTAGTATGGTGATGATGATATATGATTGTGTGGATGATGATGATGACGGTGGCTACGCTTGAAAAACACCATCATCTCGATTCAATGAATTTCAAGAAGCCAAAGACTCATAACTCAAGGTTCATTACTGAACGCACACACAAAAAAACTAGTTGTTTAAATGAAGAAAGTTCTCCTTGAGAGTACATCATAATTTATTCCATTAGATCTTAAAGGAAACTATTGGAACGAAGGGATTATCTCCAAAGACGCAACACTCCTTCATTCCATTATTAAATCCTCTTTGTCTATACGTTGATGTGATCTTATAATATCATGATGTAAACGATATTATCAAACAAAAAAAAAGAGTTTCCCATCTTAATCCACCTATCTATAAAAAAACATCAAATTTCATCTCAATGTCAAGCAACAATAACTGGATACTGAAAAGAAATGTTCAATTAACTTGATGACGTCATAAATGTATTAAAAATGGTTGTCACACACGGTAAACAATGAAATATTATAAATATTAGAACTAGGGAATATGTAGGAAAAGTGAGCCCCTAATATACATACCAGTGATGTCGGGCTAAGTTGATTCTTTAGAAGAAAAAAACTTTATTGTTTATTACACAAACCATTGTGCTACTATTTTTTACTTTTATTTTGGCAAAGTTTCCATAGGGCTTGATATATAGACTTTGAAAGTTTAGGGGATAATTCCTTCTTCTCTGACTTCAAAATTACTTTCCCTCTCTCTTATTCCAGTCTATTATGCATCCAGTTATTATAAATGAGGTGATATATATTTATCACCAAAAAGTCCTATCGTTCGTCGTTCGTTTAAAAAAATCAAGCAGTAACTTGGAGTTTTTTACTTATTCAAAATATCTTCATGAATTTCCTGGAGCCAAAAAAGTACTTTCCATAGACTAGTAGTGTTGAACTTTTAAAATCCTTTTTAATGGAAAAAAAATATTTTGTAAAAAAAAACTTTTATTCAGAATGAAGAACGACAAACGATTTAATCTTAAAATGAACGATCAACGATAACTTTGGGAGAACAACAATTTGGCAAGAACGTCAACAGTATGATATATATATACCTATAAACAGATAGATATAGGCCAAAACAGTCCGATTTTGTGAAAGTTGATGACGTAAATCCTCTTAGTTTGATTCCATTATAACTGATGATATAATTTTGTAAATGATACAAACTTAATCCCACTTTCAAAAGACAGTCGTTTATGTGCCTTGGTTTAAAATTAAACGTACCAAACACAGATAAGCATATTAGTAAAAAGATCATGTGTCCATCACAATAAGGCATTAAACATTATTCTATGATAGGGTCAGATAAAGTATTCACTGTTTATAAACGATTAGGTACTTGAACGCCGCTTTTTATGGATTGGAGTATAAATACTAACTATTAATGATTACTTATAAAAAATTGATTATTTGAATCAGTCCGCTCAAAGAACCACAGCTTATATACTTTTTAGGGATTTAAAAAGCGGTATACAAAAGGATTAAAATTCGAACTAAGATATTCCGCTGCTTTGTTCGGAAGTTTTGAAACAACCAATACCAAAAAGCATCTTTTGCATTCAGTATTCAAATAATGTAGATCAATACATGATTGACTGAACCAAGAATATGTTTTATTTTATTTCACAGAAGTATCTAACTATTTAATAATTAATAAAAATATTCCGCTGCTTTCGATAGTTTTGAAACACCACAACCAATAACAAAAGATCTTTTGCATTCAGTATAAATAAATGTAGATAAATACATGATTGACTGAACCAAAATAATGCTTTATTTTTATATCACAAAAATACCTTAACAATTTAATAATTAAATATTCTATAAATTGATTAATTTTTCCGCACATAGAAATGTCACTTTTCGGACTCATTGAATTCCTAAAATATTTGATCAATTAACCCCCACATTGTCCATCCATGAATCTTTTTTTTTAATCAACATCCCCAACAACAAATAATGATATATATTTCATTGTATATTGATATATTGTTGGCTCCCTATAGCTCCTAAAAGAATTCTTTAAATCTATACTCTCCATTCAAAGCATTCCATCATTATCCCTGAGTGATTGGTAGAAATGGTAATTAAAATACCTCCTTTTAATTATCTGAGTGTGTGTATAAAGATCCAAAAGACTGAAGATACATGATTGTTGTACGTTATCAATAAAGGTACCCCTGACATCCATCTCTCCATCCAACAAGGAGGAAAGAAAAGGAAAATTAAAAGAGATTAATCTTATCATCCCTCGGAATCTAATTCAAATAAATCTACAAGACTTATCTGTTAATTTCTTTTATACGAAGCGAGAGAGTTTCTTTTGTCTTATATATTTTATATAGAGAGGGGGGGATATAATTAATTATGTTCATAGGATTGCTGATGGCATCCCCCTTGATTTCTTTGAGAAAATAATTAGTATTTTATAATTAACTCCTTCTGCCCAAAGTAAATATTTGATTTAGGTAGTAGCCCCGTTATGATATTGCTCTTTGGTTCTTTTGAAAGCAGTGAAATCCAAGGCGCGAGTTGTGATATATATATATATAATATATATATTATATATATATATATATATATATATATTATATATATATATATATATATATATATATATAATATATATTATACTATCAGGAAACGACCGGGACACCTTTCTTTGCTGGGACCCGGGCGGAACTTAATATATATTTTCGTTCTTTGAAATTCCGAAGTGACGACGTTTTTTTAGAAAAGAATTTCCCAAAAATATGTGACGATGTTTTTTTTAGAAAAGACTTTCCAAAAAAAGTGACGACGTTTTTTTTATTAGAAAAATCTCCAAAAACAAATCTCAAAAAGTGATGACGTTTTTTTAGAAAAGAGTTTCCAAAAAAAAGTGAGGACGGTTAAAAAAATAAATAACACATTTCTCAGACACAGAACATATTCCATATAGTTACTATATATATATATATAATGCTTCAGCAAAATTGGAAATTTGTTGAGTAAAAAAATAAGCTACATTGAACTAATTATTCATATACATGGATATTTGTTAAATTCTAAGGAATGGGATTATATTAAGAGAAATATATAATATATAGGTACGATAATGACTTGCTTTTGTACATAAAGTATAGTGTTCTTCTTTATTTTCCCTGATAGATTTGTTTCCTTTTTGCAAAAAAAAGTATTTAATTCATTAGATCAAATTATATACATTTCTGATTAAACCAGAATACAATCATATGAAATACACATATGAATAATTACGGTTTTAAATCTAGGTTAATAAAGTGGGATATCTAAACCACCGATCCAACTAAGAAAAATTCAGTCCACTTAAAGACCTGTTTGAACACATAGAGGAAGCTAAAATGGCTGTCTGTCCTGGGGAATAATTAAGTCGTCTTGGAATATAAAAAATAAAGTCCTGCAATATTAAATGTCCAGGGATGTCATCATCCTAAGTTATGCTTCATAACATAAGTAGTTTCTTCAAATGACGTCACGGAGTCATTTCTCCTTTTTATATTTCTTAAAACTTACTCATCGGACAAAACAATCTTCCTTCTTGTTTCATCAGTGCTGACATACATAAATCTTTCCATTTTTATTAATCTATCGTGAATCCAGTTGATGCATAGAGATATAAAGATATTGAGAGCTTATTCCCTTCAATAGCAGAGAGAACATCGTTCATGGTGTCTGTGTCCAATACAAACAAAGTAATTTGATCTACGCCATCGTAAGTTGATCATACAGATTAAAGCGTTAAAGTAAAGTAGCGCATGCAAGGAAAAGTAAACAAAAAAAATTGGCCAAATTTTGTAATTTCCTTTAACGTTAGATGTCGTTGTCCATGAAATTACGTCACAATCCTATTTAAAACGGTTTAAAGGGATTAAATTTGATGATTAAAATATATCAAATAACTAAAAGATAAACAAACGTCTCCAAATATAAATAATAAAAGGACTTTGTTATTTTTCAAAGAGCTCTAGCATAAAAGCTTACGGACTTAGAAGAACTAATATTAAGTCCACTTTTTGGGGAAAAAAAAGGAGAATTTATGTTATGCATGCGCTAATTTACTTTAACGCTTTAATACAGATATAATGATTGTTTACCTATATTGGGCAAAATGACGTATTTCTCTGAAGCTTTCCAATAAGCTCTCTATGTCTTTATTCTTTATGGGTTGATGTCTAAAACCACAATTGTTTTCTTTTCTTGAAGATTTCTGGCTACTTTTGAAAAAAACAAACACCACACAATCACTGCATCTAAAAGGCAGTAGTTATCTTACACGTAGATGTAATCCCATAATGTAATAGAGTGTTGAATCTATAAAGAAGAAGAAGAACATTGTCCATCATCTCATGTGACACATTATCTATGTCCTGTCAAGAAAGGTGAGTTGAGCTTCATCATGAAATTTAATCCATTCAAGAGAATAAAAGGAAGAAAACAATCTCTCAATGATGAAAAAAAACAAATTGAAAATTAAACATTATTTATGACGTTGTTTAACAAAAAAACTACAAATACAGCAAGTTTATCAATTTGATGTCTTTAACTCTATGGTAGCGGATGTATAATCCCTTTGGAAAAGTAAACTTCTTATCGATGAATTGAAATGTCAAGCACAGTCCTACAATCAATTCACTCTATAGCACCATGAACATTAGTTAAAATTGTTGTATTAAGTGTATACAATTTAACACATAGATAACGATCGAAGTAACTAAAAATATATATTAATATATGTTGTTATATCATTATGTATCTATAATATGTATTCATTATTGCTTTTGCACAGAATAATGTTTTCTACACGTGGAGGCAAAAAAGTAAATGTAAATAAAAACCCCTTAAGTTATTATTAAGCTTAGGATATCGACATTGACAAATGGATGAGTGTTATTATTCGAATGAACAAAATCTACAAGCATTTTTTTATTTTGTTGTAGCAAGTTTGTACACATTGAAGTGATATATAGAAGAAAGTTCATAACATTAGATTCCAATGGTATATGAAACAGCAAGAATCAGTATTTACGATAGTCGTTTTT
>CP045891.1:12631423-12643334 GCA_013387185.1 Caligus rogercresseyi | reverse complement strand
CTTACGCTTCTCAATTACTCTTGATATATAACGAATCAGCAGATATTGGTGTTGTTTCATCCCCTTCGACAACTCAGGCCTCTTACATTTGTCAAGTTATAAGGAGTGCTTAATTGTAAACGTGAAAGAAAAAATGGTTATAAAAAATACTTAAGAGTCCACGAAGAATATTAAACGTTACAATCCCTTCAGTGATGTCATCGCATTTTATAATCAACTTTACATTGGATAAAAATATGTTATTGAGCAACTTTTTTTTGCCCATATGGTTTGACCAGAATTGCAAATCCGACTGGGCAAAATTAAGCATTATACATTAAAATTGTCTATCGACTATCTAGGATCTATCATAAATGAGGTAGACCAAAAACGACCATCGTCTCTCGGGATTCAAACCTGCGCCCTCAACATGGAGAGTTGGGGCACGCTTAACAAACGTACGTAGGCTATCACACCCCTTATAGTAAATCTTCTTATGTGATAAAAATATTCTTTATAATCAAAATAGCTTTGAACGAAAATTAGCTACAATTCAGCTGAAGCAGAAATCAAATATGCCCTTGTATACCTTTGAAACGCAGTGAGAAACGCAGACAACGAACGCCGCCAAATCTCCAAACCTTGTGCGTTCATTTCATATTGCATATAATATACTTTATATTATGAGGCATTAAGAACGTGTGCCATTGAGTTGTATATATCACAACACAAAGTTGAAAACATGGTGGACTTGTGATGACAACACTCTCTTTATTAACCCATATCTCATTTTTTTTTTGTATTTTTTTTTTCTCTGATTGCTTCCATATTTTAATGTTGCAATAAGGATCAATTGAAGTGTGCTTGCCAATTTTTTTTGGCAATATTGGTCGTTAGTTTGCGAGTTATTAGCTTTTGCCATATGCAACGCTATGTTGAAACGTGTACTTTTTTCATAATACTTATTTTCTTTTTTCTGTTACACATACATGAATTAGATGAATATAAATGACACTAAATATTTAAAGACATGAAATTATAAATACTTATAGTTTAGTGTGATACATTAACAAAACATGTAATACTGAACCAACATCACATTTTTTGCACTGTTACGGACAATTTATTTACACTCGTCTTCGGCACATCGTCTTCTTCTTTTTTTTATCTTTATTAATAATACAGAAATGTAAGGTTTTCTTTTTATCGCTAGAACAACAATTTTTCCTATATATGTTAAAGCTCGGGTTATTAGACTTCTTCAAAAATATTGCATACTTTTTAGAATTGATCTAGGGGAGGCAATGAAGGTAGGCAGTGTCTACTCTGCAAGTATATTTATATTTGAGGTTTATGACGATGTTAAATTAGGACAATCATTTGCGCTCCATAAAGCCTTTCCTATCAACAGAAGTCTCAATAGTTAGAGTAGGTAAGGCATAATTCCCGTTCATCAAAATTTGATGCACTTTGTATCAGCATACTTATTACCTCCGCCGAAGGAGGTATTGTTTCACTGGGTTGTTTTGTTGGTTTGTCAGCAGATAACTCAAAAAGTACCGAACGGATTTGGATGAAACTTTGTGGAGTTGTTGGAATGCCAAAAGGAACAAGTGATTAATTTTGGCATCTCTGAGTGCAGAATTAAGGTGCAAACGAGCTAAATACTATAAATATTTCAAGTTAGCCTACTCTGCCAATAGATGTCGCTGTGCTGTGAATCGGGTGCCGGGAGCGTCTTCCTCTCGGAATTTACGTCGAGGGGAACCCTCCCCCGTCCCTCTACGGCCGCCCCAGTCGTGAAAAATCCGCCTCAGAAGGCTGCATAGGACCCCGTGACGGCGGAGGTTGCACTCTCTGAGTGTATATATGCCTCTAGTTAGATATACAACTTTGATGACCATGGTAACCACAGGGATCATGTAAATTTGTGGCTTTCGCTGCTTAACAGAGTGCGTCTTTTTATTTAATTACATCTACATCACGAATACACCGGACCATGAAGCCCGTTCCATCAAAGCATTTCATCAAATATGAGTAAAAGATGAAAGAGTTCAACAATATAGCTTTTCATCGGGTAATGATTTTTTTCTTATTTTACGAATGCAAGTGTATTCACAAGATTTTTTTTCTAATAAGTATACTTTTCTTAATACAGGGTTTGTAATCAAAATATGGCTTTCCCGATAATTGTTTGACATCTTTTTTCTTATAACCCTTCTGATTAAATTTAATTTTTAAGGAAATTTATCCTTTTATCATATTATTTTTGAAGATAAATATGACAAACATATTTTCATTCGAAATACGTCCAAAAAATCGTCATGAGTTATGTTTGCATGTTTGATAAAATAGTCTCTTTGACTGGGTGTTTTGAGGCGATCTAAAAAATAGAAATAAATTTGAGCCATTTTAAGTTATCCTTTTAACGGAATGCATAAAAAAAATATAAAATTCAACTCCCAAGTATGAATTTGGAACCAATTTAATAATGCATTTTTGGCATTGGAGCTATGAATTTTGTAGAGTCTAGTTACGAGTTGCATGCAATCACTTTGGCTCTCTTTAATACCAGAACAGTATGGGAAGATATACTATTAGAGCGTTATTAAAACAACCCTCTGATGGACTAATTTTAATGATATTTCACGTGGATGCAATTATATCGAACCAAAAAATATGAAAAATATGTGTCCTATTTATCTGGTCAGTTTTTATATTGCTGTAAAATGTATTACATTATTAGCACAATGAAGAATAACAATAAAATAAATCATAATCCGCTATTACCATAGGCGTTGGAGACAGGGGTGCAAGGGGGGCAACTTGTCCCCCAAAATTCGGGTGAATTCTCAAATTCGGCAAATTGATTGAGGTATTCGGCATTTAAGTTGTAAAAAAAAATATGAAATTATAAAAGCTACCGCAAATTTTTATTATAAGCAAATAAATATAATATAATGAATAGTATGTAATTACAATTAAGAAAAATATTGATCCACATATTATTCTGAATTCGATTATTTTTTCACCGATTTAACAGTTCTTGTAAAAATTCGGGCAAATTGAATATGCTCCCCCCCCCCCCCCCCCCAACCAAACATCTCCCCTACGCTTATGGCTATTACTGTCCTGAATGTATTCAGTGATTTACAGTAGACAAATATATCAAGAGATTGACGAAAACCAAAACGAATAAATTTCATTTATATTAAAGTATTTATAAATATTATAGTAAATAGTTATTATTACATATATAAGTAATGGACAGAGATGTCAATCAAATTTAGTTTGTTATAATTAGACTTATATGTAAAATATTGGAAATCATATTTATTATGGCAAATAATCCTTTTGTTGAGCGACAAATTCAGTTAATAATAAGCAAAGTCCTCCATTCAACCATTAACCCTTTCGTGTTGATATGCCTCTTCTTAAATTTGATATGTTTGCATTTTGTGTTCATCCCTGGCCATGAGCAGCTGCTTTTCCCCCGTGTATGTCCTGTCCTATTCTAAGGCATATTAAAATATACGAAAAAAATGTTAAACCTGCTTTACCTGGTAAGGTTTTTCGAATTTTTCTTAAGAATAAGTTCCATGATGAGGCGAATGTAGGAATGATTGATATTATTACACCATACTCTAAAGTTGTTTTGATTCAACTATCCAATTGTGGAGGAATCCGTTCTAGTCGAGCCTACTCCTAAAACTGATTGCTTCCCTTCCTTTCACGCTGTCCATGAAGGGAAAAGAAGGGAAAAATACTCACAACAGCTAAGGAAGACGGCAGTCAAGGGAAAGAAAGAGCTTTGCATGACAAAATGCAACTTAGTAGTGGTGTACACAGGCATTGCTTAGGAGAGCAAACTCTATTGAGTATTATGAAGGATATTATTTTTGCTCCCCATAAAGCCCTAAACGACCAAAAAGAGGGCGAAAGGTATGACAATGAACAGATATGGTATGTGTGTGTGTGGGGGTCGTTTATCATTACTCTTTTCTTGGTTGGTTGTTGAATGACGAGCCGAATACAATACACGGAATTCCTTGATGAATGAGAGCCTTATGAGACGAAAGACTTCAAATCAAAAAAGAAAGCGCTTTTGATTTAGATTAGAGGTCGACTTATAGTGGGCTTTTAAAGGCCGATACAATAACGAGAAGAGAAAAACCCGATAACCGATTAAGCGGCCGATAAACCCCCTCAAAATATATTTCACATTGTTGAAAAAACATTTTCCCTTTATTAACCGTCTCTCTGTTTCTTCTCTCTCTATCTGTGTGAAAAGGTCAGTGATCTGAGGGACATGGATCTTTTTCCAGAGATACTTGAGAACAGTGCAGAGAAGGTCCATAGTTTGTGAATTGTCCAATCAGAGGCGCTAATCATGTTGACCTTACAGTTTAGATAACTTATTTCGAAAGGAAGTCATTTGTTGTCTTAACATAAAATTTAACTTAACATTAATAGGAATATAAAATCATCAAATACTCATTGAGAAGTTTTTTATCGAGCCAAACACCTGTGAGAATATTTGATTGGGCCTTTAAGGGAACACCAAGGAGAAAACGGATAATAAAACTAAGATAATTATAATACATAACCCATAATGATGTGTCTACTTGGATAAGCATTGATTTCTTTGGATTTTCTGCCTAATGGGTTCGATAGAACTGCATCCAACTGGATATAAATAAGCATTTTGCAATTTTAAAAAGTCACTTCAACTAAGGATCTTATAAATGAGGACGATCAAAATTGCCCCTCCCTCTTGAGAGTCGAACCTGGTCCCTCAACATTAAGAGTTGAACACTCATTAACACACTGAGCTATCGTGTTTCCTTCTTAGGATTGAATATTTTATTCTTAAATTAATACTAAATAAAGAAATGAGTTACATTTGGAACACAAATTGGTATTGTTATCTTTAAAATATCACAATAAGTTCTACTTACTTCAGATGATTGTTATGTACTTACGGCTTTTATTTGAATGATGTTGTTTTTCCTAAATATACCCTTAACTACTTTAAACCAAACGCTTCCAATTTTCAAAGATACAAATTTATACTTAATTATTTCTATAGAATTTGATAATTCCCAATTTTATAATAATATATAAGTATAAATACATAAATATATTAGGGTTGTTCTTATTTTTCAAATGTTTTGAAATGTTAGCAACATTGTGGATTTTCTGTTGGTTGGTGATAAAAGAAAACGACATACAAAGTTTGAACAAAATCGGTCAACATAAAATTTAAATTTACAAAATTGATATTTGATATGAGAATATACAATTACCGCTTGGTAACCACTGTACCTGGATAGAAAGAGAAAGAAAAAAGAGAAGCGAGAGAAGTGAAGCAAAATACTCTCTCGCCTCTCTTTTTATTTATTTAGTAACAGTGGTTACCAAGCGGTAATTGTATATTCTCATATCAAAAGATCAATTTTTGGGAGAGTACGTGCAAAAATGTATTTGCTTATTTCTCTTAAAGTATAGCGATTTTAGAACACCAAACATATCAAATGAAAGCTTGGTAAACCAGCTTTAATACTTTGGTATACTAAATCATGTCAATTTAATAAGTGGAGAGTTATATGTACATTTAAAAAACATATCTCGCGTACAAAATGAACATATAATGGATTATAAATGCGTCAGAGACAAAGTAAAATTTTGAGAGGATACCTTGACACAAATTTAAAAACACATTATAATTTATTTTTTCATAATCGATTTCTTATAGGTCAATACAGGCTCTGAATCATATGATGTAAACTCAGATTGTACTGAATTCTGAAGCAATCAAGGTCATTTTTGGATTTATCATCCAAAGGTTTACTAAGCTTAAAAATACTATTTTACTCTGAAGCGAACAAGTCATCTTCTACTGGCGAGTGAAGTTAATTGATACAAAAAAGCTATGAAATATGCTAACATTACACACTCCATTTTTTCTTTGTTTTTACAGAAAACTTTGTTTTAGTAAAAACATCAAAATTGTTTGGTAGTAAATTAGATTTCCTTTAAGTTAATAATTATTATTGAAGTCTGTAACGCCCATCATTTTCAGAATTTGCGGAATATTACATTTTTACTAAATTTTTAAACTTTGACCTCGTTGAGCAACCCCGTAATGTGACCGATTTTGTTCAAACTTTGTATGTCGTCTTCTTTTATCACCAAGAAACAGAAAATCCACAATGTTGCTAACATTTCAAACATTTGAAAAATAAGAACAACTCTAATATATATATATAAATGCATATATATACATATACATGTATATACATATATATCAGGTAACGACCGGGTACCGGCCCGGGTCCCGGCTGTTTTTTGAACGTCCCGGACTTTAATATTTTAAAAAAGTATTTAAACATTATTGTCTAAAATAAATCCTTCATTAAAGAAATTATTTTTTAAATTTTCAAAAAATTATAGGAAAAATTATTTTGTAAAAAATTCGTTGTCACTTTCAGAATGACGAAGGAACAAAATATTTAAGTCCCGGCCCGGCTTGAGAAATTTAAGTCCGGCAAAAAAAAAAGTATCCTGGTCGTTTCACTTTTTTGTTTTATATGAAATATTTTTGAAAGCCATGTTCCATTACAATAATTCATTTGTTTTACTTATAATTATATAACAAGTTTCTATAAAAGAAGGTAATTTGTAAACAAAAGGTATTGAAGGTCTAACACCTTTGGTTATCTAGTCGAAACTGTTGTATATTTTATTAGAGGTATTCCTTTTCAAATATAAATCTTGCTTTACAAATTTTAATTAAATATAATAATATTGTACATAAAGGAGCAGAGAGAAGGACTCTGCTACAAATTAATCATTTATTAGTAGTTACAAAGAATGAACTAGATATGCTTCGGTACAACAAATTGAGACTACTGGTAAGGCCTTTAATCAATCATTCATATCCAAATAGATTCATGTTCACAAACCTTGTAATAAAATCGATGGATCACTTTATAATCAATGACATGTCAACATACAACAAATCATTGTTTATTTGTTAAAAAATCAACTACGAATCATAATCAATAAAGCCGATTGAAGGCGTTCCTTCATCCAGAGAAAATTTTCAATTAATTAGTCCTTTTTAGCAGAAGAAAAAAAGTATTTCAAGGTGTAGATATGAGGAGTTTATATTTGAATAACGACGGCTTAAAAATGAAATTGCAATGTTATTTACTTCCTTGTAGTACTTTCCTCTATAGCAAACTATTGGTGTAATTATAAGGTAAACTAATGTTTTTAGGTGGTTAGGCTTTGATATAATTTTGCAGACCTGATTGTTTTGGAGAAAAAAAAATTCACTAATTGGTTGCTTTATTGGATTTGGAGTTAAACTTCATGCACTTCTCTACTAAAGATTATCTTAAATATGAGTGAAAATTTAGAAATATATTATTTTATGTAAAAGTTATGTTATACAAAGAATGAACATAAAACGTTAGACCACTCAAAATGAGTACCGAACACTTATATCCTTATTATAAAATAATTAACGTGTATTTGGCCCATAATTTAACTTAAAAGTTAAACAAAATGGAATCAAGAATAAGCCTGTTGATTTATTTTAACAAACCATTTTAATTTGATTATATATATTGGTTCAGATAAAGGGAATCTATGAATATATACAATTTAGGAGACAAAAAAATAGTATAAAGAATAAAACCTCTGGTTGAACAATCTTTTTATTTGGCGAAAGTTAGAGAGGCCAAGACGGTATTTTTGTATATATTTGTTCGATGAAAATGATTTCATTTTTAATTGCTCTAATATAAATACCGTTAAAAGAATCATTGTTCCAATTTGAACAAAACGATCACATAATGATGGATTATATTGCCGAGGGTTATCAAACTACTAATCCTAAAACTATATATTACGCCAAATTCACAATTCAAACAATTCAGAAATATAAGTTTCCTAACATTGTGGGACATATATGTGTAAATATGGCTGTCACATGTCATAAAACAATTTCCTTTCACGTCTTAGGGGCCTAATTGCCCGATTAAATGTACTTATGAGCTCTTGGATCCTTCTTTGTGTGATTCCTCTTATGTTTTGGGGAGTATTTATTTCATTAGAGAACTAAGTACTTTTTTGCATGTTCTGTGCCATTCAGTGTTTGTTTCTTTGTGGATATTAATTCTGGGCACGGAATCCTTCTTGATGTCTCAACGACATATTCATGAGCAACTTTGCTTTCATTATCAGCTCCATATAAACAGCTGATAAAAAGATAATATATGATTTCATACATTTAACAATTTTTGCACCAAATGTTTTTTGCAAACGACCTAAATCTTAAGTTCGAAACGAATTTAAAGTGTTATAATATGTATTCATATACAAATGGATGCAGTTACATCGAACCAAATATGCAAATAAATTTATTTAATAAAAAAAACTGCCTTCTTCTTTTTGAGATGTAGGCCCCATATTGTATTTTTGCTGGATATTTAGCAGAAGCCACGATGGACCATTTTGTTGTTCGATCGGATGAACCATCATATTTAACATTAAAACTTTCTTAAGTTGTTTCTGTAAATGTGAAAAAGGAAACAGTTTTTTGATTAATGTACTTAAGTTTTCTCACCACGGTGGCAGAAGGTATAATTTTAATGGACTATAAATACTTATTTGTGAAAATGGAGGATGTGACAATCCTAAATTAAATTTGAAATAACTTGTATGTTTATTGTAACATACAAAATGAAAGCGTTGTTGATTGAGACAGGTTCTCAAGTTTCGTATCTGGAAATCAAGTTACAAGGAACATTCTTTTAAATAGATTGAGCATATAGGACAATTATCTACCAACTATCATTTTGATCACAAGTATTCTCTGACATTTTTGTCTACATTTGTTATTCCTCGGAATATACAGCTTTCTTTTTGTTACGCTGAACTGCGAAAAATCAAATAAACTGTTTTGTAGGAAGGTTGTGTAAGTATTACAAATTTTGTATATATTGTTCATAGTGACAGAGTTGGAGTCAATCTTGGCCGTTGAGATTCAGCGTTTTAAATTTATAATACATTTTTAAATACAATTATGCCGTACTCCTTATTAATAAGCATGCTCCATGTTTTGTGTTATATTTAGACAATGAAAAATCATTTATAAACATGAAAGACGCTTCTCAATCAAAATATGTATTCCTTTTATAGACAGAATATAGATTTACAACAATTCCTTCCATAAATGAAAAATAAAATCCAGCTTAGCAACCATGAAAAACATACCATCATCAATCTTATTAATAAATTCAATAATGGATATTTGTAACTATATTTTCGATCAACATTTTTTAAACTTAATACAATTAAGTAACTTTTTTGTTACCAAATTATATAATATTATATTATTTCTTTTCTTTCAAAACTTGTTTAACTTAATTCATTTTCAACTCATTAAATTTTACTTTTTCGTATTCTTCAATATTTTTCAATGCATATATTCTGTAAATGTAATTTACATCATTTGATGATTGTACCTAGCCTCCAATGTGATAATAAGAAATTCTCCGGTATGGGCTTCATGTCAAAGAATATTATGGGTCTTACGACAACTTGCGACTTTTCCTCTTACTGTAGACATTCTTCACCATAACTCCAAGAAAAAGGCCTTTTTTGGGCACATGCCACTCCACAAGCATGGAATTGAAAGCCTTTAGAACAGAATCCTTCACCATCAACGATTTCAAAACGATGTAGACTATGGTTTTAAAGCGAGAAAGTTTTACTTCCCACTTCTTAGAGCTTAGACTTCATATATCTCCTATTTCATGGCATATTAAATTAAGTACAAGGCCCGTACCGACGAGGACGCAAAGAAAATATGCCAGGCTTTATTTCAAGAGCTAATCTTTCGCAAAGATGGGGAAATAATTATGGAATCAACCAACGTGAAAGATAACAAAAATTACGGCACAATTTCAAATCTCTATCGGTTGCATCTTTTTCAACTTTCCTTGTAAGGACTGCGGAAAAATCTATAATTCGACCATTCATGCTTTCGCTGATTGTCCTGGTCTGTCGTATCATCGTGCTTTCGTCACCCATAATATAAGTGATTTATATAGCTCTGAAATGAGGCAAAGTTTTATCGGCCTATATCCTATTTGGTGTACCTATAAAGGCAACAACTGCATCTCCTGAATCCATGGCACTTGCATCGCAGAGTGTCTAACTCCAATACACTCCTACGTAATGAGTCGTTTATAAAAATATATATATATTTTTTTTGTACCTTCGTAAACATTTATTCTTGAATGTTACCAAATATAAAAAAAAAACTTAATCATTACACGTACAAACATAAAATTTTACACAACTAATATTAAACAAACAAAATCAAACTCATCAACATTCTATTTACATATTTAAAAACATTTTTCGATAGGGGGGATTTGTGCTTCTTAATTTATAAAGTAAAATTTGTTATTACGTCGTACAGACACGTATCCCATTTTGTATGATACTTGATTGATTTTATTTTAAGTTAATATAAATATATAGATATGCATTTTTATAAAGTCAATTCAAACAATAGAATATTACATAATAATATAATATATAATATTTCAAAAAAAGGAAAAAAGCCCAAAAAAACCTGAATAAACTAGTAAACCCTTTATGTTATCAAAAAAGAAATTTATGTGATGATTGATAATTGATAATTTTAGGATATTTGTAAGCTCAATGAGATATTAAATATAATAAGGAATAAAAGTAAGGTGCTATATAAAAGCATAAGATATGGTTTAAAAGTAGTACCATGGTTTCACAAAACTCCTATACAGCCCATTCAATCTTCAACAAAAAAATTGTTTTTATCCCGATTTCATAGACATATAAGTTTAGTATATCACGGAGAATGTATGTAATTAATATTTAGGAAGTGCAATAGGGCTATAGTAAATTAATATAACTTGTAAGGGAGACCGATGGCTCACTGAGTTAAGGCATGTTCAACTCTCAATGTTGTGGGAGCATGTTCAAATCCTCAGAGAGGAAGGTCAATTTTAGTTCGCCTCATTGATAAATATCCTAGGTGACTCATTTTAATGATGTAATGCTTATTTATGTCCCGTCGGATGCAATTATAGGAACCAAATAAGTTAAATAATATGTGTACTTTAATATTAAAATAAGAATGCAAATATCTGGATAACAGGATCTGTTTTGGACTGTATTATTTAGGTGAGGAAACAAGGGGTGTGATGTGGTGGGGAGGAAGAACACAAAACAAAACCTCATGTCTTCAGAGACTGCAGAGAAGTCAACAGGCTTTGAGAAAAAATGGACAAGACCTTTGAGGAACTTTGGGGAGACAATCAACGCGGGATGAGAAGCTCTACGATTTTCATCCCCAGTCGAAATCTCAGGACCGCCTCTAAAATCATTGCCAAATTTCAAACCTCATAGCTTATGCTTTTTTTTACAAAAATAAAATTATCTGATTCCATTGTCAACGTTGTTTTAAAATGAATTTAATTTTTAGAAGTTTTTGATGTTATTTTTTTAAGATCACTGTCCGTTTAAAACTTTTTTGTATGTCTGTTTTTATTTTGTTTTATGTATGGTTGTTTTCAAACTGTATCTTATTTGGTACATATTTGCTTTTTATTTTATGTACTATGTTCGTTTTTTAGTTTTCTCTCTGATATGTTTTAAATAAGGATAAATGAAAATATGGATTTAAAAAAAAAGAATGAAATATCATTTCCAAAAATAAAGAATTTATTTTGTCAACAATTTAAAAGTTCTTTGGTCTATTTTTAGGATTTGCGATTGCATTTATTAAAAAATCAATAATACTCAGAAAGCACATAATAGAAATTTCAACATTGGGCTTCCTAAAAAGAAAGGCCATTAGCAAAAGTATTAA
>CP045891.1:12573961-12631323 GCA_013387185.1 Caligus rogercresseyi | reverse complement strand
TTACTATTTTTAAATAATCGACAATTGCTTACGAAAGTAGTTTATGAAGCCCCCAAACCTTTTGCCTGTTTCTCTATTCTAGGTGAAAAATTTGTGTTGCCTGTTTCCTTGCTTGCCGACATAGATCTGGTTGCCTATTAATTATCTTATTTCAGTCGCAAGTGAAATTGTTTGAAGTTTCATTGATTTTCTGAAACAGTAATCTTTATCTCGTTAAGATTCGAGGAAGGATTTATTGTCTGGAGTAGTAAGGGTTCTACTCGCTCATTCTTCTGAAGTAGCTGCCATCTTTCGAATATCTGTTTTTCAGCGTCACGCAATTCCGTTTCATCTGCAGGCCTCTCATCTGATTCATTATCGTCATAGGTTATATTCTATTCTGAGCTCTCTTCTCAGGTTTGTATTCTAAGGATATAATAGAAACAGGATCGGTTGTTTTGGGTCATTTGTATACATTCTTTACCATGCCACTAAGCATTTTGCGTGTCCTGAACTAAACTTTTTCTGTTTATGGCTTGTCTTCAGTGTTTTTATACTAGGTACAATAATTGTTTTACAAAAAATATAATGAGTCACCTCTTTTATTATCTTATGTCGTTATGCAAAACCATTAGGTGACCTTGATTTTTCTTCCTTTTTCATTGGCTGTTTCTCTAAAAAGCGAGTTCATTCTGTGCACATGGATTTAGTCATGATGAAACCTGCATCAAAATTTGTTATTGGTGCTCGAACACTGGCATGGTTTTTTTATTAGAGCTGTGTTGTCTTTATTTGAAATTCTTCCTTTACAATCCTGTCTTTTGAGCGAGATTGTTCTTCTGTTGTGAATACAATCTGACAACCAGAGCTATAATCTTCTTTAATCACTGAAGATTTAAATCAATCAGCGATGAACATTTTCTAGGCGTAATCCAGTTTCATTTATCACTATTTTGTTATGATATATTTACTGAATTCATGTATGTGGTTATCGTTGATCGACAAGAAAAAAAATATCGTCCCTTTGGTACCTTGTGTTCTTTGTCGGTCATGTTCAATCAAATCAAGGTCTCTGTCTTTGGTTTGACTACTTTAAAAAATTACAAATACTTAGTGTTATTTATTTAAAAATGACATTAACCTGATGCAATATTTCATTAGTATAAATCATGATGAAACTCTGCGTCAAGACAATAGAGATATAAAGATATATAGAGCTTATTCCCTTCAATAGCAGAGAAACATCGTCATTCAGCTATATTTTGTGTCCAATAAAAAAGTAATTTGTACTACGTCATCGTAAGCTGAACATAGAGATAGATTCTATCGCTATGATCAGCTTACGATGACGTAGTACAAATTACTTTGCTTATATGGACACACAGATACATTTGAAAGGAATAAGCTCTCTATATATTTTTATCTTTATGGTCAAGACACACTTCTATCAATAAAGGAAAGAAATAAAATAGAAAGAAGATATTATAATATTTAAAAAATGGCTTTGACCTCTTAGGGAACCCTCCACACGGAAGGGTAATGCGCTGACGTACTTGCCTCTGTGGCGGGTGGAACGAGAAGTAGCATTTTACGTGCTACGGTTCTATGTTTATTTACATATCATGAAAGCAACTATAAATATAATTATAAAGATCAGGAAAAATTAAAATTACAAAAGCTTTTAACATGAGGATACGTTTAATATGGGCAAGTAAACCAAATGATTTCTTTCGGTAATGGTATAAGATTTCAATAGAATGAACACAATATTGTACATACAAACGTCACCATCATTGTGATTATTATCAAAATTGCACAGAACGTGAATCACAATTGGACAATTAGTTTGTCTAAAAAGATAAAATTGCTAGTACGCCTTCTCCAAAAGCACTACAAAGTATGACACAGTCTATCAATTCACTTTGCCGTGCTGTGGCGAAGCAGACGAGGATCCTCTACATTTAGCTCGTGACTGGATTCCAACAAGGAATTTGGAGAACAAGATATGTCAAGGATCCATAAGTTCATGGCAATTCAGTTATTGGTAAATGGCTCGACTCTGCACCATCCTTGGATGACAATCAGGACAGAACGCAATAGACCTTTGAAGAAATCGTTGCAAGGCACCATAAGTGAATTTACATATTTTTTTGCATGTGCCCCTTCGTTTTTTATGTGTAGCAATAAAAGCCAATTAAAATTTACTAGTACAATTTCTTGGAGAGATTTTAGCAAAACCCTGAAATGACTATGTTACAGATTTTCCCGACACTTTATTAAAATATGAGGCTTCAAAGAATCCTTAGAAAAAAATTACTCTATATCACTAAAATACATACAGCACAAGTCATTCAGAAATCGCTATTTTTGACCTATAACAGTCTTTTTGTAGCTTTGAATGGCTTGAACAGTCACAAAAATCAACTTTAAAGTCTGAAACTTTTCTTATCGCAAATTTTCATTATTACGAAACAGGAAATTGCTTGGACCATAAAATTACAGCAATTGGCACAAAAAGGACAAGCTAATATATATTTATTTAGACATCATATATGGAGTTATATATTGTTTAAGTTTCTTTAAGGTAATATTTATTTTGATAAGACTTGCATCCAATAAAATAGTCATCATTTTGAAGACAACTTATTATCAATTGCGTCAACGATAAAACGATATTTTTTACAAATGTGGTAACATCACAAGAAAAAAAAACTGAGCCTGTAAAGACAGATAACTGAGAAAACGATTGCAACAACATATCCACTTGCATATAAAAACAAGTACAAACAAAATTTATTTCAATCTCACTTAAATTTTTACAAATTTTCGTTGTGTCGATATGTCATAAGTAATAACTTTGTATATTGAATAATAAACAGTAATAAGTGTGTTTTCAGCGATATATCGAAGTAACTTATTCCTCCCTAACCGTCCAGTTGATTTGGCCGAAACAATGGCATATTTCTATCTGACGTCACAGTACATAATTTTTAAAAAAATATGGTGATTAAAGATTCAATAGCCACACACAAAGTCATTTTTTATACAATACATCATCATTGTCATCCCTAGAGATCCTTGGTGTCACCAAATCGGGGTGTAATGACTTCGAAGTGCACTACGCTAGGGTTGCTGCTGACTTAAGGAGGAGAGTCGGAACCATCCACGGCTAGGAGTCTCAATACCCAGGGGACTGTCCTGTGTAACGTAGCCAAAGCCATTGTTATTGGTAAGGCCCAGACTTGTGCCTGGGTAACTCGACCTGTGTGGCTTCCAACAGAGTCAGGACGACCTCATAGCCACATCACTGTGACGGCGGAGCACAAGTCACTCTTAACGATCTTGGCCGTGTCCTCCTAGGCGTCCGAAGGTCTGATAGAATGAGGACGGCTGATCTCCTCGACAAAGCGGGAATCCAAACAATAAACGAGATTGTTGTTCAGCAGTCAGGGATGGTTTCTTGAAAGGCGGTCAAACCCTCCAAATTCCCTTTCAGTGATGTCCTCTGCACCTCGGATTCTAGGACAAGAAGTGGAACAAGTGATCTTAGGAGACTTAATTCTATGGGCTGCATTTCTGCAGTCAACATGGCTAAAGCATGGAATTCGTCTCCTGAGCTGAGACAGGCAACTACCCTTCTAGAAGCAAGACGAGCGACAACAAGGCTTGCTAGAATCTCGAGACATCTCTAATATTTAACAAAATAAGTTTTTGTTTTTCTAATGTTATATCTTTTTATTTATCTGATATATTTATATTTATTTATATTAATTTTATCACTTTTAGTAGCTGTAAAGTAAGTGTCTATCGACACCAAATATATCTCATTACACACACACATAAACACATACGTTGATATGAGATCAATGGTTTTGATCTCAGGTATGACGCCATAAACTCTTATAGACAAAAAGTGATTAAACTGTGATTCATAGAAATAGTATTATGATGTTTGGGATGGAATTTGAATTTAAAATATCATATTGTGATTATTCTTATCATTTTTGTATGCTCATATTGTTTCATTTTTTCAATTCAAATTATGATATCTTATAGTGTATGAAGTTATTCAAAATATATATAAAATGATTGCAATCTGATGGGTACATATGTAGTTTTAGTTTAGGCTGTAAAAAGGTGAACAAGACTTTTCCGTGTAATTGTCTGTTGTACTTCCTCAATTGATCTGTCATGCCCACATATGAAAGAGGAAGCTCCAAGACTCTTGTTTAACCAGTTTGTATTTTCAAATGAAAAAAAAAATGGTCCAACATATTGACAATATATATATATATATATATACAATAATGATATAATTATAATCTTCGACCTCTTTATTAATGATGCATTTTACTATTTATTTATGCTGGTGGATTGTGGGTGATTAGAATAAATACCATCTCTTTTTGTATTTGTATATAATTATTTGTCCTATATTCATTTTATAATGGGCAAATACCAGTTTAATAAAAAATAAAGAAAACTTTATCCAATGGGTGGCCTATGTATCACTTCTAAATGGATGGATCACAACTTAATTTGTATATGAAAATCAATTAAAAATGCATTCTCCACTTTAAAAAAGTGTCTCTTGCTTTGATCCCTCGTATAAGTAGGCTAGGTTTTTATATCTGAGTTTTAACTATATTGAACAAAAAGTATAATTTTGATTTTATCTATCAAAAATATTCATTTTTCCTTTATTGCTCAGAGAGCACATATAGTATATATAAATGGACATATACCTACATGTATAAAAATAAATAAACATTATAGTTTATGATAAATCTCTGAACAAAGACACTATTGATTATAAAACACTAATAAGAACAGATAACAAATTACATGTGAATGATTTTTTTAAAATTTTATTCCAGTTCTCTACAGATGCCAAAGTAATGTGATAAGTACATCAATGGATATTATAATCTAAAATTGATACAATGGCAGAAGAAAAACACAAACAAATATCATAAAAATAAATAACATTATTTAAAAAATGAAAACATAAGCATGGTTACAAAATCAAACATTTAAAATACAAATATACATCACATTTAAAATTGAAGCTACACAATTATTTAAAATGCTTTAAATCCTTGTTAACAGCTTTGAGGTGGTGTGTAGAGATCGATGGGAAATATTGATTTGATCCGAAGCCAAGGTCCAGTTGTCGCAGAAGCATCAGGAATGCGAGTCGAAAAAGCAGCGTATCTTGCAACGGCTGCTAAAATTATTCTCCGTAATTTTGTTGGCAGCAAAAGTTCCCGTGAGGTCAGCTTTGTGCCACCAAGGCTTTCGAGTTCAATACGGCGAATTCGATTGCTTTGACCTTACTGATGTAGACTTTCGTCTCCCGTTGGATCCAAAGAGAATATAGGCCTGTACATAATTATTCACGCACTTCTCCATTCCTCTCACATTCAAGGCAACGCATTTCTTTAAACCGATACCTTGGGACAGTCCACGAAAGCGTGGATGGTGTCGTTGTAGATCCTGCCACAATCCTTACATGGCTCGTAAAATCTGATCAAGTCTGCAGAAATTTGTAGTTGCGCTGTGAACTTTGTTTCATCATAGATTTGTTTAGAGAACCCAATATTCTTTTTTCCAGTTTTCAGGAAGCTTTAGAAGTTTCATATGTTTGAGGCAAATTATCTTAATTTCTTTGGTATCAGGACAATAAGGACCTATCATTTTCAGGTGCCAAGGCTTTAAGGGTAAGTGTTTATTAGCAGACCGTTGTAGGGCGAAACGAAATCTTCCGTCATAAAGAATAGATCCGGCATCCGAACTGTGGAGAGTGAAATGACTCTCTTAATTACCCATTCTTCAAGTTCTTCAGGCTTTCCTAAAGTTTTGAAGAAGTATCTTTTAGACAGTTATGATTATATATAAAATTCATATTTTTTTGATGAACTTAAAAGAGTGACTGATGCTGATGTGTAAAACTTAACAATGCTGGCGGCGCTGGTCCAGAAGTCATTATGACGTCACACAGTTTCATAGAATGACAAAGGATATATCTTTATATCATACTAGGATTTACAAGAACATAAGGAGGTTCATTTGAAATATCCCTTAAAACATAAATAAATAGTCAAACTTGCCTATAGCGGGATCCAAAAAGTGACTAGTAGAATCAGGTGGCCACTATATACATAAGGTTTAATTTTTTCTTCTCAGAGAAAATTGTAGATATATTTGTATTTGGAATTATTATAGATATTCACATTTTTTTGTCCTAAAATATATAAAATATTATTAGGGAGTGCAATAGCCGTGTTCAACTCTCGATGTTGGGGGCGCAGGCTCGAATACTCCGAGAGGGGATGGTCATTTTGGTCTACCTCATGGATAAGATCCTAGGTTTGATAGACTAATTATAATACTATAATGCTTATTTATATTTTATCGGATACTGCAATTCTATCGAACCAAATAGACAAAAAATATTGGTGAGATAATGAAATGCTTAGACTATAAGATTATATATTTTGATGTGTTTATATCGTTTTGATAGTATTAAATAAAGATGTACCGAGCGTACACGAAACCCATTAAAAGTGCCTTAATGAAAGGTTTAGATAATTTGATAAGATTAGGAAAAAGAGGGGATCAAATTGTTTAAACTAGTCAACTGTTCCATCGAACTATATTATCTCAATTATCTCAATGAAGATATTCTAGTCAAACTGTTCATATTTTCCTATTATGCTCCCTTATTCAGGTTTCCAATGTTTTATTCATTGGATAAGAGATTCTAAATAAACAAAGCAGGTTCAACAAAGTCCTATACATACTTATAAATACAGACATCCAATCTGACTTCAAACTGACTTGAAGCTTACAAAAGATACGTTATATGAAAATAAAGTATATAAAAAGTATAATTATTCAATACTTGCTTATCATTGATTAATATTTTGTATAATAATGATAAAAAATCCTTAAAGAATAGTAACAAAAAATAAAGAAAAATGACTGGGATGTAAGTCGCTAAGACGATTTAAGATATAAAAAAAATGATTTTTGGCTGAGGAAGGATCTGCTCTTGGAAGATTTTATAGATGTGCTTATGGTAGTTCTATGAAGATTCCCTCACTTATATAAAAACTGTGATGAATATGCCTGCCAAGCCCCTGACTTTTGATATTTTCCATTATTTTGTTTGTACAAAGAATATTAAATATATATTCATATATATATTTACGAAAAAAAAAGACTGAATACGTGAGTACGATATTTAATGAAGTGGAATTTTACTATTTAGTCTATGGAACTTAGGATTTTTGGCTGGTTTTATATTCAAATAAAAAGAAAAAAACAAGAGGTCATGGATTTTTTACCCTTATTTTATAAGTATGATAATATAAATCCAGGTACAGATGATTACTAAATTTAAGGATTGAAACTTTTTGCCTTAAGACACATTTATATCGTACAATACAAAGAAATGTCATAATGGATCAAAATTTAATACTCCGCTTTCAGTGTTCTTTTCAAACAAAAAGAGTATCAGTAGCAAATCCTTAAAACTTAGGGTTTTGAATAAAAAAATTATTTATTTCATTGGATTGCACATTTTTGTGACATCCTTTCTATAAGCTATTTGTCCAACTCCTAGAGGAACCCCACCTAAACGGTACTTAATCCGGTATCAACTGACAGAAGTTAACAGGGAGGAGCTGAAACCTTTATTAGAATAAATTAGTATTCTGACGTCACACTAAAAAGATGTATGTGTAATGCCAAAGGGTACCTTAAAAGAGCACATACAGGGAAGACTCAAGGGGATTAAAAAATATTACCGTTATAGACAAGTGGACGCTACAAACAGAAGATTTTAGTACTCAGTTTTTATTTTGCAAAGAAAAAAAAATATATATAAACATGATATCCTCTGTATGTGTTTGAATATACTATTATATGATTTTCATTAATAAGTTAAGAATTGATCCATCCTGCGGCTGGTCAATAAGTCCGTGACTTTCGAATTTCCCACCTTATAATTAGGTTGGCAACACTGTTCCTGTCAACAAGCATTATAGTGCATAATTTATAATCAGGTATAAGATTAAAATTAATCATTACTGTTTATAGTTATGCTGTACTAAAAAATATATATAATTATTGCCCAAAAAATAAAATAAGGTTTATTTGTTTCTCTTGATCGATGAAAGAGTTCAGAATTAAGAATGGAGGTTAAGATGGGAGATAATGCTCTGTCTTTATCAGATGTTAGGGTATAAAACTCAGTAAACTTTAAGGGACTATTTTCATATTGAAACAGTTACGTATTATATCGGTAAGATTGGGATAACTGCCGTTCAAACGTCCTTAGTTGGCGTCCCTGTTATAGAAATAAATACTACGCCTACTTTTATGTCACTTTTAGAAGAGTATTTGACATTCTCCCATTTAAAATTCCATCCATTCCACTAGTTTAGGTACTTAAATATGTTTTCTATTTGGTCTAAAATTACCATGTGGAAATGAAACCAAATACATGTAAACCAAATAGATAAGAGTATCGCTCCTAAATGGGTTGCAAAATAAATATTTGAAATAACTATTTAGGCCATTTCAAAATAGCCTAAGATTATGTTGTAATGAAATAAAAGTCTATTAAGTTTAACTGCTGAAGACAATTGTTCTATATATTTGAATATAAATTGCGTTCAAGCTGGATTAAAAATGGATTCCATCTATTATCAAAAAAAACTATTTGCATCATTTCATTTTTTGTCTCTTTTTAAATTAGCTCAAATGATGACATCCTGTATTAGGAATCACAAATATGTACATTTGATTGTGTAATAACATGATTTGAGAATTTATAATGAAAGTTGATTTCAGCCTTCAGGATGTACATTAATTGTATTTAATGTGTATTTTTACCAACAGGTTTTTAAAATACATTATTTGAACATTTAGAATGAAAACTTCTTCAACTCAACATTTCTTTGTATTAACAAATAATGAATACTTTCTTTTGCATGGAAAAGTATTAAGCATGACGTAAATTAATGACCCAATTAGAGGCCTCAAATATTTTCAATCATTAATAATAGTGTCTGTCCCCTATATAATATAATAGTAGCCAATATAAAAGTTCATTGCCCTATGTATATATTCAAAAATATCATATTTAGTTCCGTGATGAGCTGATTCCGTCGCAGCAAATATGAAAATAAATTAGGTAAAAACGGTTTGGTAAATTCCCAAAAAGGTTTGTGGGATAGGGAACCTAAGTCACCGCTCAGAGTGGGTTTTTTGGTAGGCATATTTATATTAAGAGAGTATACATCAGTAGTTCATGATAAATATTTGTGTATGCTGTAAGAGGAGATATATAGGAAGTGTAAGTCTGTTTTTATAGAGATAGTTATCGCAAAAAAATCATTTTTCGGTTGGCAATTGATTTTTCTTTCTTTCCCTTTGTCTTATCGTCAGAGTTTGGATCGTTCGATGTAATGGAGGCAAAAAATAAATACATTACTTATTGCCCTGAACTTGCTTTATTGCATTCATAATGATAAGTGCGATTCAGATCAAAGTTTTCGACTATTCCCATATTGATTGGGGCTCAATAGCAAAGACACTGAGTGATTTTTAAGGATAACATTCTTATCTTGGAGTTGGTATCTCAAGAGCCAGGCGTGAAGAGCTGCCTTATTTGCTGGAATACCATGTTGATAGTTTCCCAAATTCAACTATAAACATGTTTTTCAGTTGGTAACTCCATCTTCTATCTTTTTATATGTCTTATCGTAGGAGTGAGAGTCTTTGTAATGTCAATATAAAACAAATAACTTTTCATTCTTTTCCTGAACTTTAAAGGAGTTACTACTTTATTCACGAGAGAGGGAATAGGTTAATATGAATAAACCTGAAAATATCCAAGGTGCAACAACTTTAATGTTCCAACGATGATTCCATTCCTCACAGATGCAACACAGTATAATTGTAAAGGCTAAAAAACCCAAAAACAAGATGTAGTATTAGTATATTCTATTTAAATTATTCGAATATGGCATGGATAATTTGTGTTCTGAGTCGATGCTCAACCCTCAAAGGCTACAAGTGATGCCCTATCATGCCAACTGCTTCTTTTCTTTCCACCATTCACGTTCACAGAGTCTCGGAGGGTTGTTAGTCTTAATCATGGAGAGTTTTTATATTACAAATACATACGTCAATCCACTTGTATTTAAATATATCTACAATAAGAGGCGTATTTGTATATACTGTGCTTGATATGGTGAAATGAACTTATGTATGTAGAGTAAGACCGGTGTTTGTATCTATGTACGCAGGATATGCCTTAGTGCGTGCATACACAATCGCGAAACAAAACTTATTGGAGGCATTCCAAGTAGGAGGAGAGCAACGCTCGCTCGCTCGCTCACTCTTGCATTCTAGCGGTCCTCCCAATACGAAAATAATAATAAAAATATATGATTCTCATGTCTTTTTTGTGTTTTGTTGACACTTAGGGACTAAGACAAATCCCCTGCGGACCATGAAAACCATTCAAGTTATTCTCAGTTTAATATTATGTCTCTGTGCGTACGTGATCCCCTCCCTCAATCCCTTATTCCTCAGCTGCTTACTCCTATTTTATATTCACCCTTTCAGTCAACATCAAAGTCAGCTCACTCTCCTCTTATCACAGCCATGATGAGCTGAAAGCCTCCATTCTTGCAGCGGAAGCGGAATGTCCGGACATTATAAGGTCCTTTAATTTGTCATGGGCCTCCCGTGAGGGTCGGGAGCTGTTAGGGGCCAAGGTGACGCTTCACGTGGAGGATGAACGGCCATTACTGGGTAAGGCCGATTTAATTATTCCACTTATCCATCCTCTCCCCTAATCAGGGGCAAATGGCTTCTCTAGAATGCTGCCTAAGGGTCCTTGCCAGATATTTTTAAAGAAAGGTTAATACGCTTAAGGGCGGATTACGATAGACACGGGTCACAAGGATATTTTTCCCCTGGGTCCCTTAACTTATATATATATAATATCATTCTCAATATAGTTTTTAATTGTCTTTTGCAGCCCGTTCTGAGCTTATAATTATGCTCGAGTATGCAACTAAGACCCTGTCTTAAAGGGGTGCGTTAAGGCGTGTTCAACTCTCAATGTTGGGGGCGCAGGTTCGAATCCCGAGAGGGGATGGCCATTTTTGGTATACCTCATTGATAAGATCCTAGGTTCGATAGACTAATTTTAATGCTATAATGCTTATTCATATCCTGTCGAATGCAATTATATCGAACCATATAAGCAAAAAAATGACCCCGTTATTCACGTCTATGCTGTGTATATGTTGTTTCGGTATCTTATATTATTATCTATGGACCCAAGTTTCCCCACTCCACAGACTATTAGATATCCCTTCTTTTTTTTGTTCTATTCTACTTACATTTCTTTAATTTTTTGACAAACTTAAGGGCCCCTCGACGACATACGCGGTGCCCCTAGACTACAGCCTATATAATCCTGTGTATGGGTCCGTCCCTCAATTCACTGCAATGGACCCAAAAATGGATCTGATTTGATCTGTCATTTGATAAATAAGAGGAAAAAAAACCCTGATGTGGTCCATATGAGCTAATATGAAATGTCGTAGCAACATATATGCAATGAGGTGCATAAGAACAGGGTATTAGTTTCACAAATAAAGCTTAATTAGAGAGCCAGATTCGTTTCTTTCTTCTTCTAAAAGATAAGTATTATGATGAGACAACCGGTGTTCGGAAAAAAACTTTCTAGGGGGGAAAATGATCAATATCAAAAAGGAGGGAAATGACAGACTGAAAAATGTCAAAATACATGGATAGACAGCAAGCATTTGATTTGAATACAACTAGTTAAGTGTTGTCCAAACAATTGTCAATGGACACAATTAGTTTGTTATAAATATTAATTTATATGATTTGGACAATCTTTAGGTGCATTCACCTCAAATACTTGTCCTCCATGGTTTTTGACCGGTTGATCAAATGTTATTATTTTCATTTTCTTGTGCCATTTTTCCCTTGACCGTTTTTTTGTTGTAATATCGATATTGTCATCGATAATGCATACGATTGGCCCAAACAAACAAAAAATCTTGGTTTCCCCATGACTAAATTAATGCCTCTAATGCATTTATAATCCTTTAGTTCCCCTGGTCAAGCTTATTGGGAACATGCATGGGAATGAAGCCGTGGGACGGGAGGTCCTCTTGGAGTTAATTCGGCGGTTTTGCGGATGGTATGCTGATAGGAATCCTCGAATAATGGAAATGTTGAGGAGCACTGAGGTCTATATTCTGCCCACTATGAATCCGGATGGCTTTGCGAGGGCCTTTGAAGGGGACTGCATGGGCCTTCACGGACGAAGGAATGCTGAAGGAAAGGATCTCAATCGGAATTTCCCTTCAGTGAATGAAAGTGTAAGTTATTTTTTAAGATTATTTAAAAAAAACTTTTTTATTCTTTGTAAAATATCAAAATTACTTAGAAATGTTCGTTTAAACCATTTTTTTAACTATAGTATAAATACATTTACTAAAATTATGGGAGAGAGAACTGCTTTAATTGTTCTAAACTTATATAAACTCTTTGAATCGGGTTTATTATTTTCTTGTCTGTATAGATAAAACATAAATATTTTTAGAAATTATTGTTAGATGGGGTTTTCAGTTGAATGATTTTATTTACGTGACGTAGGTGATTGTTTTTATAAGGTCACTGAGTACCCCCATGAAAAGCAAGGACCGATGAGGGCTCTCTCGTTCTAATCTGAGAAGGATCAAGGATTCAACCCAAATGAATATAGCATTTATAATCTATATAATAATTGAAGCATGTAGAATAGCTTATTATTAATGGTTATATCGGTACAAAATAGATGTTAGTATCTATACTACTTACAATGAATTATGAAACATATTTGTTTGTAACCGAGTTAACTCTTTATTCATAATGTTTCCATAAGTAACTTAAACAAGTTATTCTGTTTTGAAATCGGCTTAAATATATGATATTATCGATTATGGGGCTAAAACCTTGGGGTATAGGTGTTTTCATGCTCCTGTATAAAATCAGCTGTGTTTTATACAATGAAAAATATTAATTCTTCCTTTGAACTAAGAATGAATCGAGTGTGCTTATAGAAACAAATCTTAATTTTAAAATGAATAAACTTATTGATAAAAACGTACTTTTAGTATAGTCTACCTTATCACCAATGTGTATACATTGATCCAAAAAGTGATGGTGAATGGATTTGAACATAAAATATCATCAAGAAACACTATTTTAGACCTGCCTGCTTTGACTTAATCAAAAGTAGACTAATTCCACTTTTGTATGTAAAAGATCTCTATTTTTATTTGCCTATGAACATTATGTTCAGTTTTCCTTCTTTGTTATTTAAATTTATAGCCATTTTTAAGTATTCAAACCTAGGAATGTAAAGTAACTTATTCTACAATTATTTCTTGGTAACTTTTGTCAATGTAATCCATTGATTTCATAAAAAATAACTTTAAAAAATATAATAAAACAGGTAATATAAATGCTCATTTTAAATCTACTTTTTCATGTAATCAAAAACCCAATAATAGGATTTTTGCCCCTTAAAACATGTTTTATAAATATTAATAATTGTTCCCATTAAATTTCACTAGAGTTTACAGACATATCTATGACAAATTAGTTTCTTAGAAAAACATATATTTGGAAGGATATCTTGTTATATAACTTTGTTTATTTTTTCTTGTAAGTTTATGTGTTGAAGATAAATTGATTATTCAACCGTGAATCTTAACGTGATCTTTTAAAATACTGTTTATGAAAGTCAAAAAAGTATCAAATAAAACAATACAAAGAAGTATCACGAACTCAATCGAAACACTAAATATTAGTAATAATAAAATATACAACTTTAAGAGATGTCTTGTGTTAAAATATGTGTTCACTTTTACTTTCATTGCCAATCCTCGCTTATCCCGTCAGATCTAGTATTTCGAGCCTCCGTTGTTATCAAGTTCCTCCAGGTGGGAAAGCTTTCGGTCTAAAACAATTCAATGCCAAATGGGAGTTCAGAGAAGTTAGTTCTCACTGCATAAATAATACGCTGGATGCTGCATATTATTTCCTCAATTTTCCAGTGGTTGGAACGTTACGGAGTGGAGAAGATGAGCCAATCAGCTCTAGAGAGCTTGGCTTTGGAACGCTTTGTTGATTCGCTTCTGTATCAGCTCTACCAGCGGAGCCACCTTCACACAATCCGCAAACAAGTGGACTTAATTAATGATATCTAAAAAATGTCCATATTTTTAAACTAAACTTTTACACATGATCTTTGTGAACATGTTCACTCAATTAGATATTTCCTCAGTGAAAATCATTGTCTGCTAATGGCGGCTGAATCCTTACAGATTAATTTCAAGAACATGTTGCTCCATTTATTCACGATGGCGGCCTTCTAAAGGTCCACATTGGATTGACATGTCCGTTTCGTCTCTTTCTCTAATATGTCATACATAGCAAAGGTTAACGGGGATTCAAGTTTGCCAAAATTGATGGCTGCATATCTTTGGGTTAGAAATGAGCGAAATGTTCGTCGCAGATCTTCTGACATTTGGCTAGTGTGTGTTGGGGTTGATTGGCTTATAATTATTCTATAAGTAGATTGTCTTAAGTCATGGAAGTTAGATGAACTTCAGTACCTTGTTATACACCTCCTCGAAGATTTTCTTCTCGGCCTCAAAAAAGGAAAGTAGGGCCTCATGACGCCCAAGACCAATGTTTTGGTCGGATGTTTTGCACGGAATGCCCACTTGGCCTCCTTTAGTGATTCCCTAAGTCAAAGGTCGTTTCGATAGTTGTAGACTTTTTCAACTGTGAAAATGTTATTCTATGCTTTTTTCGTTCGATGCCATCCTGGTTGTCACCTTGTCCATGTCAAACAGTGGCAAATAATGGATTATGTGGAGCCCTTCATGATCCTTCTCTTCAAGTTCAACTAGAGCCTCAGAATACCATTACAAGTTGTGTTCACAACGCTGTTGTTACCTTCAAAGGTATTTTCTATCACATTTCATTTTGACCACATTGTAAATAAGGCTTCTGGAGCATCTTACAATGTCCATAATCTCTACTCCTTACATTTTGGCGTTTCAAAGATCTGAGATCCTCAATTCTTTGCCTCATACTCGTTAGTAACGAAATATTTATTAATATTTACTTATGGAGAAGTGACAGTCAAATCTCAATATACAAGAAAAATTTAAATATTATATCTATCTTACCTGAATGATGGAGCTTAAAAAGAGTCTGTGTTTTGGTATTGAACCCTGTATGGCTATGATTCTCTAAAGAGCCAGGCTTTAAAAAACTATTTCCTCGAAATTAGTCACTTTAAATTACTTTTTTATATTAATAAGCCATTCAATAATGAATACAATCTTTCCAAATATCATCCCTCTAGGTTACACAAGAAGACTTGATTTACCTGAGCCGAGACTCTTGGAATTGTGGAGTGGGTAATGAGTAAGCCCTTTGTGCTATCGGCCAACTTTCATGGGGAGCATTGGTTGTTAATTATCCCTATGATCGAACGGATCTTCGTCCAGGGATACCCTACATCACTGATGATAACGCAGGTAGTCTTCTAAGCACTTAATACAAGCCATCTATTTCCATCCACGGGTGGTTTAGAGTCTAAAGCGAATGTCTGAAACGGTCGATGTGCAATTCGAATTGTGGTTTTTGAAATATTGATCTTGATGATTTGCAGCACAATTTTGTTTAGCGTTATAAAGAAACTGATCTGATGGAAAATTATATCATTAACGAACTTGAAGTCGCAGAATACAGTTTTACTGGTGACTTGTATTGCTTAATACAATGACTACTCTCGTGATGTCATCATAGATTCGAAATACTATTTCTGTCTTCCTCAAAAGACTAAGAATTAAGTGCTAAGGAGTGTCATTTTCATAAGAAATAAAACACTAAAAAACACAGACATTATTTCTTTGTGAATAGGTCAAATGAGGCAAACTGAGTTTCTTTTATAAGTAAAATCTATCCCATTGAAATAGATTATTAACTTGTAACTATCTAAGACGGTATCTAGTGAATTCCATCCCATTAAAATATTTGTTGCTTGGTTTATCGAAGCACGGGTCTAATTCGAGATAATAATTACTACATATCGGAGTCTATGACCCACTAATGGGGTTTCCAATCAGAGCAATTACATTTGAGGATGTCAAATCCACAAGCCTTGAGTTACTTTGTTCACAAGTATGGTATATTGAGTTTCAAATCCACCACCAAGGGACCCTCGAATTCCGCTAATCACATCAATTACGTATTGGGATTTTTAACCTAACACGAATGGACCATTGGGTTCTGCCAATTACATCAATAACATATTGGAGTATCAAACCCTCCACCTATAACAAGTATGGCATATTGGGATGTCAAACCTACCGCCAATGAGCAATGGGACCCTGTTGTTTACTATTAAAGCATTACGGAGATTTAAGCCAACTGCCCATGGGCCTTCGGGTTCTGCAAATCATACCAATAACCTTTTGGGCTTTAAGCCAACTGCCCATGGATCATTGTGTTCGAGTTTCCCATGAGGAAACATAACCTAAGGCCTCATTTGTGGATTTGATAACCTCTAATGTCATAGTTCTGATAGGAAAATCCCGTTAGGGGGTTCGACACCGCGATATGTAATTAATATTTTGAATTAGACATGTGGTTCCTAGAAATATATATTAAATTTAATGGGTGAGAATTCACTTAGAATTATCTATGACTACAAGCTAAAAGACCAATATCTTGGTATTAAAAACTTTAAGCTGCATTTCCAAATAATTAAATTCATTTTGAAAGCTACTAAAGAAACAATTCAATCCTAAAGTTGTTAAAGAAGAATAAGAGCAAGTATCAAACATTTATGAAGTAAAAAAAATCGTAACTATTACCATAATTATATATTCGAACATTTTTTGTAAAAATTAATATTATTGTCTATGAATATCAAATATAATCTCAGATAGCTAATTGCTCTGGATATACATACTAAATATTCTTTCATTCGTTTGAATAAATTGCAGATAAGTAAGAATATGACTCTCCTCCTTTGTTACTTTTTTGTTGTTGCGAGAAATCGTCATATTACCTTTATGAACTATTTTCGATGTAAAACTACAAACCCATTTATTCTGTCTAAAAATAAACTTTTTTCCCGTTATAGTCATAGTAGTAAAAAGGAGACATTCGTAAATATATGTCATGTTTAAAGTATGAGCGGAAGTGTTCAGCAATTCGTTTTCGATAAGTGTTTTCCGGGCATATGATGATGTTGATAAATTAGAGATATGTATTTTTATTCTTTTCGTACAGAGTTTGAATACATCTCCAAGCTTTACTCCTATAGTCATCCGACTATGCACAAGGGTCGGGACGTTTGTCCGGATGGGTACTTTACGGATGGGATCACGAATGGGGCTGAGTGGTACTCCTTTGAGGGTGGAATGCAGGACTTTAACTACCTCTACTCCAACTGTATGGAGGTCACCGTTGAAATGTCCTGTTGTAAATATCCAGAAGCCGTAAGTTTGTTATTTAGAGTCATTTTTTATGACAAATTACCCTAGCACTCGTTTTGTACAGTTGCATCATTTTTATACATATCTATTCGCATAAATGCCTTAAAATAGTTTAGAGTAATCATTCATAATATATCATTTTTTGATTCGATGGAACTGATTCCTTGAGGATAAATGTTTGAACCCCACGTGTTTTATACGATATTTTTATAGCAAATACTCAACATATTTGTCTCAAATCCACCATAAGGATAACAAACTGATATTTTTGTAGAATGTGATTTTTGAGAAAAATAAAAAAGTGAGTAATAAAAAAACAGCTGACATTATAAAGCAATACATTACTTAACTAGCGACTGCTTAGGTGTGAACATCAACTCAATCGGTCTTTAGACCCCTCAATGTCGCTTCTAAGGGAATTATACCCATGTCATTTACGAATCCTTTGAAAAAACTCTTCCAATGGCAACTATTTATATACAACTTTTCATATAAACACAACTTTTCATACTTAGAGAAACAAAGATTCTTTATCTTGCGTTATCAATTGTAACGATACATGGATCATCTGACGTTAAGACATAGACAAGAATGAGTGACCAACTTAAAAAGTTAAGTTTATTGGTGATTTTGAGGAAACCACCATAATGTTATTTCTAGTTATAGCCATATAATCGTTAAAAAGGATGCAATTTAAAAAAAAATGAATATTTTAAAACAATAAATAATTTTTTAAGTTATTTATTTTTTTAAACAATTGTACCGCGCGTTTTTGGCAAAATATGGCTTATTCATCCCACAAATTCGAATAATCTTTTCTTTTTCTGCAGGAACATCTAGATGATTACATGGATGCAAATCAAGAGCCGATTTAAATTTTATAGAGTCCGTTCACATGGGAGTCAAAGGAATCATCAGGGACACGGATGGCAATCCATATGGCCGTGGCATCCTTCGGATTCAAGGGCGGGACAAAGTCACTTTTGCCACCAAAAGGGGCGAGTTCTGGCGAATACTAACTCCTGGGTCAAAGTATAGACTTCGAGCTGAGAGCAACGATGATAACAAGCTAAAGTCCAAGTGGGTATCTGTCACTGTTGATGCCAAGAGGAGATCCGTGGTGTTGGACTAAGACTCACAGACTATGATGAGAACCTTAGCATTCATATAAAACCTTCTTTCAAAAATCAAAACGCGTCCTGGAGACCAACTCTCGACCTGTCATGAGCTTAGGGATCCCATTTATTCTTCGAGTTCTTCACCTCAAGCTCAATCCAGCATCTTCCTTATTTCTCTAATACTATTTGCATCCCAGGCAGGATGAAGAACGGATATAATGTCTGTTCATTTTAGGAGAGGAACTTCGCTCTCTTAAATTCCAATATTTGTTTATTTGTATTTCATTCTTTGTTAATGCTCAAGAAGGGAAGCTAAATTAGTCATGACAATATATATTTTTATTACGTGAAAAAATGTTATTTTTTTAAATCCAGAAACTCGACTGAAAAGAGATCTCCGATGTTCAAGGTTTTGAGGAATACAAAAATACTTGAACCCGATTCCTGTTGCGTTAAACAATTCAGTAGCACCCAAAAATAGTCCATTTTGCAGGGATGAAAATGATAAAAAGTACTTGCCAATACTTTTTTTTGAATGATTTTACAGTATTATATATCTAGGCTTTAAGTACCGTACTGAGATTGAATAATTTGCCGGTACAGCGTTTCTGGAGCGTTCTAGCTTACTTTTACCCCTGGGTTTGTGGCAAAGAGAATAGAGAGTGAAACTGAGGATGAAGAATGCTCCGCTGACAAAAAGTCATAGAGAATAGTGAGTGCCGAAATAACGAATGCTAGCGCGGAAATTCGATATATTTGTTAGCTCTCTAGTCTTGGATAAAGATAGCGAAAGAAAGAACTAAAAAGATTGATAATTCATATATCTTATGAAATAGGGAGTGCAATGACATCACTCTCCATTTCATGACAAGAAAAATGCTTCTATCAGTCACCATTATTCCTCCAACAATGAAGAACCAACATTTGCACCGATATTCAGCGATACCTTACATAACTTTGTCACTATACTTTTTCTTTTTGTGATAAAATCATAACATACCGCTTGGCAAGAGCGGAATGGGGTAAAGCTTTGATTAATCATTTTACATGACCAATGATGATCACTCATCTTTTTTTTTGGTTGCATTCAAACATAATATATAAGACGACTTACAAAGCAAGCCAAGTCGTGTTCTTCCATTCTAGTTCTACAGAAGACTTGCAATTGTCAAGAGGGAATAAACCCCATTTACTTGTCCAACATATAAGTCGAATTTAAAATGTCACTTTCGGGTATCTCTCTTCTTCCCTCTTGTAGGGTTACTTATCCTTTGCACAATACATATAAGCGAATAGACTACCAATGCATCAATAAAAATGGCAGATCGTATGACGAACTTAGTAAATTTATTGAATTCGAACTGTATTAAATCGCAGACAAGTTACAATTTCCATTGGAATCCCTTGCATATTTATTTAAGGAGTAACTGATAACACTGAGTAACATATGAGTATATTTGCATTTAAATAGCAATGATATCTATGTGCAATATCTTCTTGATAATAAATTTATCAGGTATTTGGACTAAAATAGCTGATAAAAGTGAAATAAAGTAGATATGTTGTACAAAGCTTTATAAAATATATTAACCTTTATATTTTTATAAAACTTTTAAACAATAATAATGGTTAAAAACATGGTTTACATTTGGGATAATGTAGTTATCTATCTTAAATTATGGTGTCAATTTTTAAATCTGTTGAAAATGAAATAAATATGTTGCATTTTTTCGTAATATAATTTTCTTGAGACCTTTCGTCAAAAGTATCCTTTGCTTCTTGGAACTTCCACGTTTGAAGAGATAAATTTTCCAAAAGTCCGATCGCTTATATCATTCTTCAAGTCGTTGATGCCAATTAGTCTCTGGCCTAAGTATGTTTCCTTGGTCGTTATTCTATTTCGAGGGAAGAAAAAAAATACGTATGAGATTGGGATGTAATACAAAGGACTGGAAGATAAATATTCAGTAGGACCCTTTTCAAATTTGAAAGACAATAAATTATACTTGGAGCTTTAAGATTTCAGTCATAACTACCCATAATTAATAATTAAAATGCGTCTAGTCCAATAAAACGCTTTTATTTTTATCAACAATAAAAAATAAGAAAAATCATTATATAGTTTTATTTATCGCGAAAAATCAATCTTGAATATCAGATATTTTTTTGAGAGCTCTTGTTAAGTCTTACTATCAATACTCGACATAATCAGAATGGAGCGTAAGAGTATCTCTCTTTTCATATTTGGTTCGATAGGATTGCATCCGTGTGAACTTAACTAAGCATTAAAAAACGTGCAAGTAATTCAATTCTAAAGCTTCAAATGAAAATGAAGCCGCTTTTGCAAAGCAAATACGAGTAAGTATTATTGAGAGCCTACAAATAATTTAACAACATTACAATTAGTATTTTCTATGTTTGCTAAAGATGGTTCATTTTAACAAGAAATAGCCATCTTAACTTTCTATCTAAAGGGTCATAAAAGCAATTCACCATTTAATATAGAATTTCTCACTAGAACAGACATGTGCAAACTAATGCCAGTTAGACAATTTAATCGGGCCAGCCGAGCTTGTCCAGTAAATAAAATAATAATGCTTCATAAATTATTCATTCCGTCTTGTCCATACAATACTGCGTTTCACCAATACTGACATTTAGGCCGTGCCTTACTCTTTATTACTCTCTTGAATTATCTCATTGCCATTTGAGCCCTTCTGTAAAAAATGAGAGGGCCAAAGAAAAAGAAAGTGGACAGTCAATGTACTGCTGTGGCCCCTTTTTCAAATTTTATAGCCCATAGTGGCTCGCAAGTCAAAAGTTTACCCATCCCTGCACTAGACTGTCTCTTGGCTTCATGTACTTACTTAAACGATTGTTCATTATTTTTTGAATATTTGAGGAGGGCATCATGGAGGGTCGTGGGTTCATTTGGATCTAGCGGGACTCTAAACCGAATGGACTGCTGCGTGTAGACTCCATCGTGAATTTTGAAGAAAGCATACTCCTTATTCACTACAGCGGCTCGGGCCTTGTATTGGTGATCACATGCGATCTTGATTTGATCCGCAGTGAAGGAAACAAAGGCGGAGAGGACGGAAGTCGTGATGCGAAGGGATCCTGCAAAGCTTCCGTCAGATCGTAGGTGTTTTAAGAGATAGAGCTTGCTCATCGTGTATCGAGATTCATCCACTAGTTTCTTTGGGGATGTATTGTAGAGAGCCACGGAGGCCAAGGACGTCTGAAATAAGTTGTCTCCAAAGTCGCCATCCCGTGTATTTTCTACTGAGTTGAGGTACTTTCGATTCTTGTGAATATGCTTGGACACCTTTTCCTAAACAAATGATTGTATTGATTAAATCCTTGAAAAACCCTCCAATCATACATGAATATTAGACCTCCCAAAATGAAACCACTTTTTTAGTTCTTTTACATATACCCAGCGATTCTGGTTCATTTTTTGATGCTGAAAACGAATATCTAAATAAAAAAATCTAGCATTGTTAGAAATCGGACGTCACTGGTGTCAAAGGTTTCGTTATGAAGCAAAACTTTTTGTTATTACTTATTTTGAAAAGAATTAGTTTTACTAAATTTAGCTATGATCAATTTATGACTTTAGATTTTTTTGCAAATTTTCGTCAAATAATATTTAGGGCAATAAATTAACATGAGTGCTGACGCACCAACCATTTTTTAAATAAAGCTCCTACTAGGGTTAATTATAGTTTCAAGAAGGAAAAAGAAAAAGAGGGTATTCATGTTGATGTTTTAAGTTATCTTTTAAATACGTTTTTTAAAACGACTAATGATAGTAGATTTTCCCATCGAATCCCAATCTACTCCATCTGAATCCCTCTCATCAGTATTGATACCAATTCTTTTAATTTTTGTTTTTCTCAAAATGCAGTTTTTCAATGGAAATGTCATTATGGTAGTCTCGTGAATTCGCCAATAGACATTTTGTTCAACATATATTATTATATATATATAATATATATATATATATATATATTATATATATATATATATATAATATATATAATATAAAATAAATATTTATACATATTTTAACAAAAAAATGATATAGGTTATCTTTATAATAATTAATTTTCTTTAGTTATTATTCATCATCATATTATATTTTCTTTTTTATAATAATTAATTATCATAGCAATAATTGATTATTTGTATGATAGTAAATTATATTTAAAACGATTGATTATTTTTATAATAATTATCTTTATAAAAAAAAATTTCCAACGCTCTTGTATCTTTTTTTAGCAATACCTTGAATGTAATGGACTGAGTTCAACAATCTTTAAAGGATCCAAAGTTTCATAATATATATCTAAAGTTTTCTTCTAAAAAATAATTATTGTACATCAAATTATTAGCTTTTAATCACTTGTAGAAGTTGAATCAAAATTTAATTATCTAAGTTTTCTAGGTATAACTGTATAGATGCAAAAAATGCAAGGGGTCCAATAACAACTTTGAATTGTAGAATTATAGGTAACTTATTTAATACGAAAAGGATCCATGAATACAGGGATACTTTTTTATAGAAAAAAGGAGGCATTGAAGGTACTCTTGTGTTCCTTGCTCCGATGTATCTAACTTATCATTCTGAGAAGAAAAAAAAAGTATCTTTATAAATAGTGCATCTTCTCATAGAAGAATCTCATTTATTGTATACAGAACGTAGTGTACGAATAGGGAATTGAAGTCTAATGACTGCCTGGGCCCAGCCTGCCTCAACCCCATGTAAGCCCAGCATTAGGCGTGATGACCAACACGTGTCCATAGAACGTAGTCTAAATAAAAACGCCGTTCACTCCAGGGAGAAACCAATTTTGATCAATCAATCCATTAATAATCATCCTGGAATAACTGGAAAACTGATCGCTCCCATAATTCTCTTCGGATTAAATTCTAATCTACGGACAACATCTTCGAAAACAAAAGCAATTGAGTTTGCACTTTCAAGTTGCAAAAGCTATATCGCAGAGCGTTTATCTTTGAGGGAACCTATTCAAGAGGAAGACCTAAAATCCATTGTCTTATCAGCAGCAGCTCGGTACATGGCGCTCTCCATCAAGATTCCAGAGGATTCAAGCTCGAGATTTGCGAGTGACATCGTTCGGTACTTCCCCTCATGTTCCGAGAGGACCTCTCACCATCTAAAGTTTTTACTACGATTTTACAAAAACAGTCTAGTTCTAAATTAAATGAAACCTATTTATTCCTAAGCATGTTAATGTTATTTTAATATCCAATTAATTTCAACTTTGTTTTATTAAGTGATTGTACATACTTTTAATTGACCGTATAATTTTTTATTGACATTATTTAGTGTATCAATTTTAAACTAATGTTTATTTATATATAGAATACGTGTATTTACACTAAATTCAATAAAGTCTAATTACGAATAATAAAAAAATCCATTAATATCTCTTAATTCACATGAGGTTTAGCCCACTTTCAGGGTATGTAAAAAACCCAATTTTTTTAAAGAGCCCGAAAAAACCCGGTTAAAAAACCCGGGTTTTACCGTGGGTTTTTTCGAAATTCGGGGTTTTCATTACGCCATTAATTAGCTAATAGCTAAAAGTGGGCCACTTTAGATAACAAATAAGTTGTTCCCACATGTTTTTGCTTTATTACTGGATATTTTTCCTTTCTGTTGGTCCCATGGGGTTTTACCCACGCAACCCCTCATAAAGACCCTGGGTGACACCGTACAGGAATACCGTTTTCTATACTTACTCCTGCTCTCCTTCAACGTGTTTGATGAGACAGAGCAACGCTTGTAGTCGAACAGCAGATACTTCCACGCAATAGGGACACATTTTCCCCAGAATGTAGTTGTTGTCAAGACCCTCAATGGCGGCATCCAGTTCTGCACCCTTCAAAACATTGCAAAGCACAAGAGCCAAGGCACCAAATGCCGGCGAAGTCGGAGGGGTTTTAATGAGACGTCTTCTCATGATGGCTTTTAAGTTCATTCCATTCACGTTGCTCAGATCATAACAGCCCGCCAGAAAGGCGCCACCAGTTGCAGCTAGGTTTGCAGAGTCCATTTCTTGTAAGGATTTATCCCTAGAAAGTAAAAAAGTGTGCTTAATATGAGACGAAGCGGCGAATGATTTTATTCGCAAAAGAAAACATGAACTTGGGTGACTCCGAGGATGACTAACATTTTTTGTATATTCTTTTTCATAACACCCGGTTTTAAAGTTTTGGTGAATTACGAGGTTTATTGACTTAATTATCAGAAACTCGAATTATACCCAACAGACAACATTTTTGGAAAAAATTGTAAATCTACTTTCAAAACAGTGCATCATTCATTATAAGGAAAAGCAAAGCCTCACTCAAAAATACAAATTGTGAGTGACTATTTTTTTTTGTCATTTCAGAATTTAAGTTGTTCCACTAGAAAAAAACATATCAAAAAGGATAAGAAACCATAACCTAATAAGAGAAGAAAAAAATATATTACGTAAAGGAATAAATCCAAATGGAAGGACAGTTGTGGATATTAGAAATAAATGACTATCCTTCCATTTATATATTCCTTCGTTACTATATTTTTATTATTTTATTAGACAATAACCACTTGCCACATAAAAAATAAGAATGTTTAAGAAAGAAGCTATAAGTTTCAGTTTGCTAGTAATTTTGAATCTAAGTAAATGACGTCTTGTTTTTAAGTACTGTAAGATTTTTTATTTTCCTGCGATTTGATTCCTCACCATTTTTTGCAGTTTTCAATATTTTCTCAGCAGTTTTCCTGTTTGATTTTAAAGGGTAACTGTGGAGATCTGATTACTGTATACTTGAGGTAAAATAGTCTTACTGAATCACTTCTCGCATAAACTCGATTTCGAGCTCCTTGAATGACAGGGCGTGAGATTCGTCGCTCCAAGTCGATCGTGCTGTTAAGAGTCCTATATGCAATAAATAAAAAGAAAAACGTTTTGCCAACATTAAAATCCTTTTTAAGAGTATTATGAGCGAGCTTTCTTACCTAAGAGTGCAATGGGCGTTTGCCCATCGTTCCAACCATGTGTAAAATTATCCTTTTGAGACATGATGTAGTTAAAAGCATTGTTTTTGATTTGATAAACTAGAGGAAGTTATGAATTAGGACAGTAGGACTAATAATAACCATATGGAGCCTTTACCTTTCCGATCCGTAAGCTCATCCTCAGCTCGTGATGCGTTATCTCCAAAGAAATGGAAAAGCAAAGAAAAGTCGTTAAAACCCTGAGCCACATGTTCACCAACTCTATTCTTATAAGAATGAAGATTGTTCTATTCCCTTGATAAAATATTTTCCTTTGACAAAGAGTACTCAGCCTAAACATGATTAATCTATCTGTCTGGCCGGTCAAGCCCTTGAGCGTTTTGAAGATAGGGAAGGAGGCTTGTCTTAAACTTGTCAGATAAAATGTTTGCATATTGAGTCCATAGAGATATAAATATATAGAGAGCTTATTTCCTTCAATAACAGAGAAAGAGTTTAGGACTACCATCCCCCGGATAATCACCCTCCGGACTAGCATCCCCCGACAATCACCCCTGGACATTTCCTCCCTGTGCCATTCACCCTGTTACTAATATTTGTTATCACTTTAAGTCCACTTATGAAGTTAACTATGTTTTTCTTTATGACCAAATTGCAGTAGTGCTTAAAACCTATGTTCCTAATATCGGCCATATGTTTTATATGGCCGATATTAGAAATATACCTTTTAAACACTAATGCAAAAGAAAACATAGTAAACTTTATAAGTGGACTTTAAGGGATAAGAAATATAAGTAACGGGGGGTAAATGGCACGAGGAGTGAATGGCACGGGGGGGGGGGATAAATGCCCGACGGGTGATTGTCTGGGGTGGTGGTAGTCCTGTTACGACAGAGAAATACATAGAGATATAAATGTACTTACTCCCTAAGCAGATAAACATCGTTCAGCTGTCGCTTGTGCCCAATGTAAACAAAATAATTTGTAGAACTTCATCGTAAGTTGATTATAGAGCTATACAGATTTGCTTATATTGGGCACAATGACGTATTTCTCTGAAGAATCCAATAAGCTCTCTATGTCTTTATATCTCTATGGATAAACATTGATCAGCTGTCACCTGTGCCCAAATAAACATAATAATTTGTACCACGTCATCGAAAGTTGATTATAGAGATAGAAAGATTTGTTTATATTGGGCACAATGACGTATTTCTATGAAGAATCCAATAAGTTATCTATGTCTTTATATCTCTAGGGATCAGCAAGTATAAATGTACCACAATGAGACTTCTTTTTTGTGATTGGTTGATAAATAGGTACATAAGTCAGAATAAAAACAATTATTTCTTGATTTGATATGTTGCTCTGTTTTGGTTCATCCCAAGGAGAATATAAATAAGGTGAGGCAATGGGAATCGACGTAGGCAATTGCAAGGCGACAGCTGACTATTTTGTTGTGATATCACAAGTGCTACGCTTGAATTCTAGTTCAGTTTGTATTGTAAAGCGAAAATGCGATATTCTCGAGGAAGTAATGGTGTTTGTGCCATCCCCTCTTGCTCTAATCCTCGAGATGCATAATATTTTGCACTTCCGACGAGGGATCCTAATTTCCAACATCTGACAGAATTGGCCTAAAGAATGCGAAGATCTGCGATCATCATTTTACTCCAGATGACTTCCAAAGGAATATTCAGGCTGGAAGAATAGGAAGAAGCTTTAGTCTCAAGTTGTTCCTTCACTCTTCATCCCTGGATCACCCTCCTCAAGTGTGTCCAAGTCCTTCAGACAGGTTCGTCAAGAAGCCCGTGAACGAAAAAAATTGTGAGTTGACTAGTGAGAAGGAATAAGAAACTCTCAGTCACGAAAATGAAGCTGTCCTGCTACAAAGCTAAGTGCCTCAAACTTAGCTCATCAAACTTTAAGGAAACTTTAATCAGAACCTCATTGAAAAAGAACTACACAGCGAATTCAAACAAGAAGGTTAATTAATCCTTTGACAATGTTCTATCGTGGCTACTCAAAAGAAGATGTAACTACCGCCCTCATTCTACGGAGCATATGTTCCCAGGCCTTTGAGTACTTGCGCTCACGGAAACTCTTCCTCTGCCTAGTCGGCAAACACAGGAAAATTCCAATGACTTCCAACGAGAGTCTCTCCTACATTGCTGGATACTAATGAAGTTTAAAGACCTCCACCCACATTTGGGGAAACAGACGAGTAACATTGAAGATTTGAAGAAACACAAAGTCCTTGGATTGAGTTATTACCGCCCCTTCTCCCGATTTTTGAAGTTCTGTGGAAAAAAAGGGAGATGGTACCCATATCAAACATTGGAGGCCCTTAACTATATTAAATGTGGCTTATCGTATTTTAGTAGGTGTTTTGGCGAAGGAAATACAGCCAATTTTGAATAAAAAAATAAGTTCCGAGCAAAAAGGTTTTCTACGTAATAGACATATCGCTGATATTTCAAGAAATGTACAGACAGCAATAGATTCAACAAGAAATAGTAGAAAGTTTGGAGCTATCATTGCCATTGATTTTAGTAAGGCATTTGATTCTATACACCACGGTTTTGTGCTCAAAGCCGTTAAGAAATATCTCCCTAAGCGGTTTTCAACCCTATTCGTGCCCTCTTGCTGAATGGTACATCTACTTTCTGTATAGATGGAGAATATAGTGAGCCTATTTTGCTAGGTAGGAGTTGTCGCCAAGGATGTCCTGTGTCTCCTCTACTTTTCATTATGTCCCTTGAAGAATTATGCCGATCTCTAACTCGAAAGTATGGTGGTTTTGGTGTTTGTTTCGGAGGAAAAAACACTTAATGGATTATATGCTGATGATATTACGTTGATGGTGGAGGGTAATTCTGTTACCCAATTAAAAAACGAATTGAAATACTGCTTACCTACTTTGATAAGTTCTCGATAGCGTCAGGTTTGAGAACTAATCCGGAAAAAACCTCTATTTTGCCCATTGGTATTTGGTCCCCACTTTCAACTACAATATAGGTGGCTGTAAAATTGTTGACCAAATCAATATTTTAGGTATTGTATGGGAGGAAAACGGGAGCTGCAGTCTTAAATTGGGATCATCGGTTCATAAAAGCACAAAAACTTTGTAAAACTTGGCGAAACAAAAGTCTTCATGACCGTGTGGTGCTATATAATACCCAAATTATTCCACAAATGCTATACATAGCAACTTCCGTTCCTTCAGTCGCCGAAAAGGCAATCAAGGAAGAGGAAATGTGGCTTAGAAACTTATTTCATACGAGATTTCTTCCTGCTCTGAAAAGGCCACGTTCTCAATTGGGAGGAGGGCTTGCCTTATTAGAAAATATTTTACCTAGGTTTTATATGAGGGTTTTTAAAGACATTTTAATTAAACCCGACAAAGAATGGAGAGGTTTTGTCGGCGGTTCTTGTGTTTTTAAAAATCTTATGTTTGGCACTCCTTTATCCAATAATATTTTAGTCCGTTTCTCAAGTGAATGGGGTGCAGCTCAAAGAGTTTTATGGAAATTAATACCGTGCTTCGATTCAAACAGTGTGATAGATATTATACGTCAAAAATTTAATAAGGCTCCTTTCTTCAGGAACTTACCTTCTCCTGAAGAACTCGAAAACATAGCCATCCAAACAAACACTTTTACCATTCACGACTTGAAAAGAGAATCAGCTTTTAATACAGGAAGGTTCATGTTCCCCCTAAGAAAAAGTGCACTCAATCATCTTCCTCTAACTCCATGGTGCATGAAGTTTATTTGCACAAGATTGGAAAACTCAGACGCGAATAAAGTTGCTGAATATTATAAAAAAGCTATTGGCCTCCCGTCCTCTTGGGATCGGATGATTAGGCATTCTCTTTTAAAACTTTATGACGGTCGACATTTTACATCACAATTTTTAATCTCTGCTAATCTTCTACGCTTCTTCAGTCCATGTAAAAATTGTGGAAAATTATACAATGATACTCTTCATGCTTTTGTAGATTGTCCCATGTTAATTATTTTGAGGTCATTTTTAGAGTTAAATTATGTTTTCATTTCGAATTTTAGGCTAGATTTTTTGAAAGCTTATATACTCTTCGGCTCTTTTAAACATTTTAAATGTAACTCTCCAGAAGGAAAAGCTATTTTATCAGCTATTAGGAACTTTAAATCTTATATAGGACAAAAATTGACCTATGGTAAGTGTGTAGATGTTAATAACTTAAGAGCAATTATGATATCCGCTGCAGCGAGATATTGTGCCCTGGAAATTAAGATCCCCGATGCCCGTGATGATTCCTGGACATATGCATTTAGAATAATACGCTATTTCCCTTCGAACTCTGCCCGACATCTCCAAGCGTTGAATAGGATTTTAAAACTTCACAACAAACTCACCGTCGAAGCTTAGGACTGTTTTTTATATTCTATTTTTTCAGTTTAAATAATTTCTATTTATCAATGATTATTGTTTTTTTAATGTTTCTCTTGAATTGATCACTTTTTATTGTATTTTTTGTTTATAGATATTTAGATCTTTTAGTAGGAAAATAATTTTAAACTAAAATGTTTATTTATGTTATGTATTTTTAACACAATTTTCCTATTTATATTCAGTTTCATGTTTATTGTTTTATATATACATTCAAGCTGAATAAAGATCTTACCGTGGAAAAAAAAATCATTTCCATTTTTTAAATAATAGCCATCGATAAAGACCCCATGTTTTTCTAAGAATTTTTAAGTCACTTATCAATTTATATCCAAATAGGTCAAAAGAAATTATTATTGCTTTTGTAATAATAAAAAAAGAACACGGATTCGAGTCAATTTTCTTAATTAGCTACTTCAAATGAAAAATGCTAGTGAAAACTTAAACACATAGGCCAGGTTACTAATTAGTGTAATTCTATTCATATTCTTATGTTCCCCTTTTTATATGTACATATGTAGAATTATATTATTGTGATTTATAAATTTCTTGAAAAAATGAAAATCTTGAGTTTAAAAATTTTTTATTGTTTGAAATTATTATTTGCTAATTACTTAAAATGAATACTAATGATAAATCATTTACTTAACAGATTTTTCATGCAACATGGGTTCTGTACACTAGCACAGAACAATATTGTAATGAAATATTTTCAATTGAAAGATAAAGTTGAGAAATAATTACTAAATCATAGCACTAAAAAATATTTTTTTCATTGTAGCATTCGTGACGTCACAAAATTCTTCCTTTTGATCAAGAGCATAAGTCTAAGATTTCCTCTTTGACTCAACTTATTTATATTCTCCTTGGTTCATCCCCACGAATCTTCACCATGATCTTGAAGCCGGTGATAACGTGTTTACGTAATAAGATCGCATTGCAGCAACCTGTGAATGATCTTATCCTTGAGGCTCAATATGTGCAGGTTTTGCATCATGAATAAGATCAGTTGTTTTATGGAATACGACATACTTTCAATTTTGACGTTTGAGCTGTGAGCATCAACTCAGATCTAAGAATTTCGCCCTTAAGTACAAAAAACAACCGCATCCAAAATTACATATAAATATTTATAAATAAAGTTATTACTAACACTCAAAGAAAGTTTATTTTAAATCATTACGATAAATGGTACGAATTCAATAATATGGCAAATTCACGAAAATATATCTAGCCAAAAGTTGATAATCAGTTGTGGGGAAAAGATAAGAACATCCTCCTTCATCACGCATGTACATAATTAGTATAGAAACAGGGGGGGGGGGGATCTATAATATAAATTATTAATGTATTTTAAATTACATAATTTTTTATATTATAAGATTTTTATTATCTTATCTAGAATACTGGCAAGTTAAAGCACAAAAAAACTAAAGATACCATACTGGTATTTTTTGATAGAAAACGAATGGTTGAAAAGAAATGACTGTAAATGATAAAAACGATTGCCATCATAAAATAAGTTGCTTATTAGGTAGTCATTTTAAATGTTGGTGCATTGTTATTACGCAGTTCTACCAGTATTTTATTTATAGTATTCTATATATTTACGCTCTTAATAAAAGAGGGTTCAAAGACTATTACCGAGCATTTCGCTTCAATATTAAATATAAGAGAGGGCAATTCAAGGCTTATATTTTAGCTTATACGGCAATGGATATTTTTTATAATGGTCTTTGGGTATGATTTAATAACCTTATCGACCTGAGGTAAAAAAAGAAAAATCAGCCATCGATTAAGGGATGGCTATCAACTTAAATAAATGTTTATGATCACAAAAAGACAAAGGAATCAATGGCATTTGAAAAAAGCCTTTGCAAACTAGCGGTGAATCTTGAACAACTTGGTAATAATAATTAATTATATTAAATGAAAAGGAGATATGCTTTCTATCGACAAACTTCTTACGCCGTATTTTATAATGTTTAAAACAACTGTAAACACATAGACATGTATAAAAATTTCAGCTGCTCTTTTAGCTAATAAATGTCAGGAATTCTCCTTTTATACAGTTAAGGTTGAGCCATAAAACCTTTTTGTTTTCATAGTAAGTAGGTCAAATCAGTGGATGATATGCCATGGGCTTGGCACAAGCCCATAAACGTCAGACTAATAATGCCAGCATTATTTATGATCATACATTCATGCTCCCTAACCGTTAAAAAACTGATAAGAGCAAAGGGCGTGCCCATTATAGGCTGTGTTAACAAATTGTCTATTGTACATTGGATGTAATCTCATTTGAGTCTTTAAAACATGTGAAATATATATATATATATATATATATATATATATATTGCATTCAGTGATTCAGCCTATTCGATTACAATAATCGTCGCAACAGACACCCTTGCATAATTGAGAATGAAAACAATTTTGTAATTTTAAACTAGAATTTCCATTTATGTATTTTTACACAATTTTAACTATTTTATTGTATATTTAATAATTTTACAGTAATTTTAATACAATTAAAACAATTAGAAGTTTTATTTGATAGGAAATTTATTTTCTTCAAAGGCCAAAAACATGTAACATATCCGGGAAGGTAATTTAAAATAAATATAAACAACAACTACTATTACATGATCTTCATAGAAATACTTCCATATCTTCTGATATTAGTGATGACGTAAGCATACTAAGAGCTATTGAGATAAGTCTAGTAGAGATACAATAGTAATATAAACTATACAAAAAACTGCAACTTATAGTACAAAATATAGTTTTCGAAATCAAGGCATTTAGAAAAAACGATGTGTTTCGTTCGTGTTTTCTTCTATAGTGAAATATTATCATTTTCATGCCAGCAAAATCATTGCTGCATTAGACTTCTGATGACATAAGCGGTATCAGTAACATAATTACATAATTAAAAAGGAATAGTATATATAGACATTTGTCAACATATGAATTCACACAAAGTACTTGTTATGTTTACAAATTGCTTCTACTGAAATTGCATATCTCTCAAACAAAATGAAAATTAACCACAAATATATGAAAATGTTTTATTTTTTTACTTACAAAACTATAGCAGGGAAAAAACCCGGAAGTACCTACAGAACAAAAGCATACCATTGCTTTTTATCGTTGCTTAAATTCAGTAAGAATAACTTTAGCATAACCGAAAAATACTTTTAAATATTTATTTACTAGGTACTTGTCTATTTTGTAAGAAGAATGTGTAACCAAGGATACCAAGGCTTAATCATTTGAAATACGTAGTTCCAAAGGGAGGGTTCAAAAATACAGCCAAATGAAATATTAGGGTTAGAAATGAAAAACTCTTTGGTGATCCTTGTCACAATTATGATAGTTTGATGTTATAAATGCATCTCCAGTACCCCAGAATTTTGTCTTATCGGAGCTTCAAAATAGGCGCTCCTTTAGTCCTTGGTGTCCACATGATACATTTATAGCATATTTGGGCTTCAATCCGGAGTATCCTCAATTTGACGTTATTCTGACGTACGTGCTCAAATCATAAATGTCTAAATTTTAAGCGCCATATATTTATTTCAAATGATTTTCGTCCCCTCTGTTGTCACCGTACGAGCATTTCAATTCATGCAGATCGTATTGGACAGTTAAATGGTTATACAATATAATAGTAGTAGTAATCATATCATAGGCTAACATCCCGGAAGTAAAGCTTAGTTAGTTTGTTATATGTGCACTAAGGCCTGCTTTGGTCGTAAATTATTCATACATTATTGCAGTTGTACACAATTTTTGCAAGCAATTACAAAATAGAAATGCCCTTCATTAGAAAAACTTGTTTGACATTCATTTGAAATCACAATGTGCGTTTTTATGAACTAATATGTGGTGGCCACCAGTAATTTGAATGCGATTCAATATATAACCTAGAATATATCGTCCAATAATGTTAGTGTTGTTCATTTCCTTAATAAAGCCAAAATGGCTCCAGTGATAAAAAAGATGTATCAATATTCGAATAGCATTTCTTATTCAACAATTGTGATGGAATAAAATATTTTTACTATATTTTGAAGGCTTAAGCCAGAGTAAGATGTCTTTCATTTTAATAAATCAATAATATATGTGTCTTATTGATCTGAATCACGTATTTTTTTGGTGGTGCTTTAAAAGTAACGTATTGTATATTTATAACTGTCCAATAAATAATAATATTCTTCTTGGACATCAATATTTAAGCAAAAGAAAAACCTTTAAAATATTAAAATTATGTTTGTTGACAAAATACAGCTTATTAGTAATAGAAAAAAGGGAGAGGTTTGGGGTTAATTTGATACCATAATCAAAGAGATACAGAGAGATGAAAGAAAAATGTCTTTATGACTTCTAATCGACAGGTATTTTTTTCGCTCTCTATGTCATGTAGGGTAATAAGTAATCCCTTGCAATATATAAAACATATATCAGTATATCATCCAAAGTAATAGATCGAAACTATAGTGTTAAAGACGGGTACTTAAGTATTGACTTGTGATCTTAGATTTTAAACCCTCATTATAATCAAGGAAGTCATAAATGCTTCCAAAAGCTCAGCATTTATATGTATTCTTCAAAAGTATTCACCCAAGGACAAGCATTCATCTCCAATTATTTATTTATTAATGGGAAGAAATGTTTCAACACTCAGAAAAAAACCATTGTGTCAATAAACGAACCTCCCCGCCGTTGTCAAAGCAATAACATATAAACACTTAATAGACAGTCACATTCATTAATACTGTGTTCCACCAATGAAAATGAAAACTATCATCCATAACACCGATGTGAGTTTGGAGTTTATTATTTGAATATAAAATAACTAATGAAACTTAGATCAATTATAATAATACTGAACAAAAGGCAGAGGAGTCGGAGATTTATGAATAGACCCAGTTTCGAGGGACCCATTGTGTCTCCGAGGCAAGGCTCTCCATGGACTCAATGATCCGCTGGATGACGGAGTCCACGTCTTCAACTCAATGGTTTGATCAAAGAAATTGTTGTACTCCAATGCAATTTCTCGCTCTTCCTTCTAATTGTATTCGATCCCTCCTAAAGAACAAAAAAGTATTTTTAAGTCACCATTAAAATACATGATAATGAGTGATGTCTGGCTCTGTGAAATCGATATACATATGTAGATACGGGGTATGTACAGAAACATAAAATTATTTTTTCGACATTCTACTAATTTGCATCATTTGTCGAAGCCGTGTATGGGAAAGAAGGAAGGGACGCATTATCCAAGAGCTTTGTAGTGGAAGAATTAAGTGGGTATCTCACAGCGAATTATACTTTTCGCAATGCTTCTATCAGGAAAATAATTAAATATATAGCGAATGATATATTTTGCTTAATCACCAAAGAAGGGAAATAAACAAAGTAAATATTAAATTATAACAATCTCATGAAGTATTTTGCCATGTCAAAAGGTAAATTGCGAAGAAGAAACACGCCTCTACAAAATTCCCTCATAATATCCTAAGCTTTAGCTAAATAGCAAGGATATTATTACTATTAAATAAGATTAAAGGTTTATAAAAGTAACCAATGACGATTTCTTTAAAGTCAGATAAAATGCTTGAGAAGAAACCCACAAACACAATCTGGGGGGGGCTCAACCACTCACATTGGTTCCTTCGTCAATGACCTCTATTTCATTCGTGGAAGGCGGCGCCAGGAAAATAACGTAGGGTAGAAAGTTGACCGAGTTATGGAGGAGTTTGAGTGCGTCGGGTTTGCAGTCGAGTATACAGAGCTTGCTCTCCTTCATGACTTGAAGTATGGCGGCAAAGGTCATTCCCTCCAAGTAACCATGAGAGTCTTCCTCATGATACAGGAACTCGTTATTCGCTATGCCTGGAAATATATAAATAAACTTTGATTATATCATAAAAAAACTATGCACACAGTACATGTTAAGGTCTACATAATGACAAAAAGGGGATTGGCATATAAAGAGAAAATAAATTTATTGCACGTTATTGCAACCATTATTTACAAAAGAGGAAATGAAAAAAAATGGAGGGATCTGACGAGCCAAATGTATTAAAAAGAGAGTTTTAAACAAAGGATCCTACTCAATGAATGCATTAAAGTTTAAAAATATATCTACATGGATGCATGGATAGATAAATACATCTCGAATATATTTACTTTATGTCAAAATAAGAAGAAGCAATATGGCTTCCATAAGTGAACTTTTGTTCTTTATAAACTTTTAAGTTTTCTGCCGTTTGAGAAAATACTATTTTCAAAACTGATTTGTCTAAACCAGACATGGGCAAACTAAGGCCTGCGGGCCGTATACGGCCCGGTAGATAATTTAATCCGGCCCACCGAGCTTGTCCAGTAAATCAAATAATAATGCTTCATAAATAATTCATTACGTCTTGTCCATACAATACCGCGTTTCACCAATAGATGGCGCGCTGACATTTAGGCCGCGTCTTACTCTTTATTGCTCTCTTGAATTTCTTATTGCCATTTGAGCCCTTCTGTAAAAAATGAGCGGACCAAAGAAAAGGAAAGTGGACAGTCAATGTACTGCTGTAACCCCTTTTTCAAATTTTATAACCCATAGTGGCCCGTAAGTCAAAAAGCATTTCTTCTATGGATACAAAACTAGTCCATGAAGTCTTTAATCTTAGATTCAGAATAATATCCCTTTTGATGGACTTTACATTATTGCTTTTGTGATTCACCTTTGACCTTTCAAGGGAAGGCATCATTCCCATTCTTAGACCTTGTTTTAAGCAAAAAAAAACACTCCTTCTCTTGTTTCTTTTCCTTACCTTCTGACATTTCTTCCGCTGATAGTTGGATATATCTCTCCTTGTCGATTTCGGTGAGGGATCTTGTGGTGGCTATGAGTATATATAAAAATCAAGAATTTAAAAGAAAAACATGGACAACATCTTATTACACCTCACCCCTTTTGCCTCAGAAAATTTATCAGGATTGTAGTCGATAAGCCTTTCAATCAGCTTATTTTTTCCCATTACCAAGAGCGGAATGACTCACCAATGCCAGGGTCTTTCTCTTAAAGGGGGCATTTTCTCTACGGGCTCGTATAAGAATAACTCTGCGCGATCAAAGTCGAGGTTTTGACTCACGAAATAGTCAAAATGTCGTTTGTTTCGCTTTGTGCCCTATTGAATTATATGAAAGGAAAATCAAATATCTCTAGAATTGAAATGAGTACTTACGGCTGAGCAGCAGTAGAGCTGATTATAATCGGCGTCATCGAAGTGCACGAAGCACTTCTTCTCTCTTCCAGATCTTGCGATGGAATAAGGCCAGGGGCTCTTTGTAGTTGACTTTCCGTGCTTGCCACCAGCTCGGATCAGACCATTCAACTATCTAATTGGGGAACATAATATATAATTGTCGGTTAGCAATAGCTCATATTTAGAACTCAAACAGTGTTTATTGAACCAAGTGACAATCAATCTGATTCTTTCAAAGTATTGACTAATTTAGATATTCCATTTCCAATCCTTTCAATCCTTTTTTTCAGTTCTATTAATAAGAAAAAATAATTCAATTATATGATAAATAATTCAAAATAGACGAATAAAAAATATGATACACTGCATTTTCCCTGAAAATTCCGTCTCTTCGCAACGATTCGTGGACCTTTGCTTCAGAGGAGGTCCGATACTTCCCATCAAGTTCCCTATCTCATTTAAATATTGTCGTCGGATTTTGAAATATTCAAAGTGATTTATTATTAAAATATTGGAGAAGCGTTTTTTAAAGTATGTATTGTGCCATTTTTTATGTTGATTAATTTTTATTCTATGTTTTAATTGTTGTCGTTCTTCTCCAAAGTATTAATTTTAGACTACAATGTCTATTTATGTTTTTTTAATGAAGTTACTTTGGAATTTTAAGAACTGAAATACATTGAAAAAAAATATGATGAATATTGAAGAGTCAAACTCCATTAGTTTGATGAAATAAATCCTACGTATCTGAAGGTCTTCGTAGGTAAATTTAATCTCCTTTTGTCCTTTTTATACTTTACGGACTTTTTCTTCAGTATCTTAGTTTTAAATCGAGAAAGATCTTATAAAAAAGGTTTCCCCTTCTTTTGGTTAGTGTATTATATACATAAATATTACTCCATAAAAAGAAAATGGTATTAACAAATTATAGAAATATTGTATTTTGTTAAGGTAACACTCATGAATCCCAGTTATATGGACTAATTTAAATGCTAAAATGATTATTCATAATCACAAGATTACTGTCATTCCATCTAAACAAATAAGCAGAGAGTCATATAAAGAATGTTCATAATGTACATGGATACACCATGGCAGCTATGAATTCATTCTTTTGTCACACCAGCTCAATACATCATTTGCTAAAAATCAGAAACGACCGGGACGCCTTTTGTCGCCGGGACCCCCCGGGCCAAAACCGGGCCGGGAAATAATATATATTTTCGTTCCTTCGACATTCTGAAGTGAGGACATTTTAGAAAAGAGTCTCCAAAAAAGTGAGGACGTTTTTTTTAGGAAAGAATCTTCAAAAAAAAAGTGAGGACGTTTTTTCTCCAAAAAGGGGAGGACGGTTTTTTTTTAGAAAAGAGTATTTCAAAATTTCAAAAAGAGAGATAACCTTGTTTTTTTGAAAAAAAATATTTAGTTATAATTCCTTTCTTAAAAAAAGTCCTCACTTTTTTTTGAAATTATTCTTAATAAAATTTATGAATGACAAACGAAAGAAAATATTGATGTCCCGGTCTGGTGACAAAAAAAACCAGGACACCGGCCAGGACGCTCAAAAAACCCGGTCGTTTCCTGCTCAAAATACTACTTATTTCTTTGCCTTCTAACTTTTTCTTTATTTTTTAGTTTTTTTTTGTTTGCTAGAACAGAATGTTTTTGCTGTCTCAAAATAACATTTAAAAATCGGTTAATTTCTTTTATTACTCACCTCAAGAATATCCCCGGCCTTGAACTTAAGACCAATGTATTGACAGGGGATGAGATTGTCCTTTTTGGGGTCGTAGTCAAAGTTGGCTCTGATGTAATGCTAAAAGAAAAGACATATAATATGAAAGTCATATGGAGAAAAAGATATTGTATTAAAACACTAACTTTAATTGTGTTGCAAACACCAGAAATGGGACTATTTATTTTCATATATTCCTCAGTAATTGACTCCTCAAATAGTTTGTAGAAGTATGTATTATAAACCCCAGGAACGTTAAGCATAAAAGTTCCTTTGGGAGAGGATTTCACTTTATTCCACCACTCTCATAGAATCAGCTGAATATATATCTTTAGCATCATTATTCAATATATGAAAGGTATATTTTCCCTTACAGACATCAGTCATAAATACTATGTGAAAATATATCTTTAAATGTTGAGTATATAAATATTATATATTTTTGAAGTGTTATTGGGTAGTATGATTTTGATTATTATGGTTAATGATTATATCTATTAGAAAGAAATGTTTATATTCATTCTGATTGATGAAGTATTTGTTGACTGCAATTGCTGTAAAAGACTACAAGTGGTTTAAGCCATAGATATATAAAGATATAGAGAGCTGATTCCCTTCAATAGCAGAGAATATCGTCGTTCAGCTGTCGTCTATGCCCAAAGTAAACAAAGTAATTTGTACTACGTCATCGTAAGCTGATTATAGAGATAGATTCTATCTCTATGATCAGCTTACAATGACGTAGGTCAAATAACTTTGTTTATATTGGACACAAAAATACAGATGATGGGAATAAGCTCTCTATATCTTTTTATCTCTATGGTTTAAGCATATTGAATGCTGAAGAAACAGTCTACAAGTATTTCAAAATGTTTTACGACAAGTTTTTTTAGTATGATTAATATAGTCTCACTTTTCCATCATCGTCCTTATTCGTAAGAGTGTCATCCAACATGGCTGGCTCTATTTTAAGAGTAATGAACTCATTGGCATCATAGGCATTGTTTCCTAGTTCCTCGTCCAGGTTAATTGAGTTGAGAGTCCTTCTTTGGCCTGCGGGTTTGATGCGGCGCCCGAACTGGAAACCGTTGTAATGGTCGAGAGCTTACCCGAACTCTGAATTTCGTCCATATCCGACTTGCCCTCGAATATTTTAAGGAGTTCCTCCGGGTTCGAATCTTTTTCCCGTTGGCCTCAAGGATGACGTCCCCCACTGAGAGAAGGCCCTGACGATCGATGAGGCTCTCGCTCAATATTCGAGCAACCGTGACGCGACCATTCTCTACTCTGACAGTTAGACCCTGCAATGATATTAAGTATTCATATAAACATATAAGGATGTCAAGATAGATAATTTATTCATATCAATATTCCTTTTTCAATAACAAAAAAATCGTTTTATGACTTCAACAATGCAACATTTCTACTTGGAAAACAAAAAGATATTGTTTTCTTTTTTCCCCCAATATTTCATGTATTATTGTTTTCCATAACTGATTTTCCCGAAATGAATACTCAACAAAAATTTCAGACAATTATATCATTTATCGCTCAGCATTTTTTTCTTCTACATTTGAAAGGAAGTTATAATATAAATTTTTATGTTAAACATAAAGATCCTCTCTTTAAAGCTTTCTAAGTCCCTCTGATATGAAAAATGATAAAAGGAACACTTAAAAAAACTCCTCCAAATCTATCCAACCTGCCCAAAAAATAGTTTTTAGTTATACCAATCAAGTTGTCAAGTTAAAATAATTTCAGATGCTTTAACAGGCGTTTGGGGATGGGCTCGATTCTTTCATAATGCTACATCAAATGATTTGAACCATTTCAGATTAGTTTTTATAGTATTTCAATATCATGGACTCCTGATAACATATAATCAATAAACAGATGGCATTGTAGAAAAAAACTTAATAAAAAAGTATTATCCATTTAACGTGATGAACGATAGCGATCAAAACTCTTGTTACCTTTACTCTAAGCCTGGGCTAAAGTAATTAAGAGCTTTGGACCAGTTTTTAATGGTATTAATTGTTTAGGTAAGTTTTTATAAATGCAAATACTGGGGCTTATCCTGGAGCTCAAGTAATTAAAAGTTTTTGACCAGTTTTTATGGTATTAAATTGTTTAGGTAAGTTTTTATAAATGCATTATACTGGGGCTTATCCTGGAGCTATAGTAATTAAAAGTTTTTGACCAGTTTTTAATGGTATTAAATTAATAAGGTAAGTTTTTATAAAGGAATAATATATACTGCACTTGCATTTAATATTTTACTGGTCCGGCGATCCGGCTCACTGTCACTCCTACTAATGTTTATTTTTTATAAAAATAGTATATAATTTAAATATAAGACTTTAGTTGCTGAGCCGAGCATTTTTCATTCCTTACTTTTATTGAGTCGATTGAGTGTATCCAGCTATTATAAAGGTCATGTTCAATCACTGAGAGCAACGTTAAGCATAATATTTGCCACATTCTGACAATACAATGACAAACAGTATGACGACAATTGATATTATTAATTTTTTAATTGTAATACAAATAGTGGGTCTTATTTTTTTTTGTATCCAGTATTTATTATTATTCATGGATATTTTCCAAGCCTTATGCATGAAAATCTAACTAAAATAACAATAAGGCCAGCCCTCTCTTTCTCCCTATTTTCAAATTCTAACATTTAATATATGCACACAATAGTATTTATAAAAACCACATAATGACATTTTGTTCTTGTACAAAATAACTCTTTTTTTGATCAGTCAATTATACCATGAGTTCAATATAAGCAATTACAAAAACAGAAAGGTAAGGGTATAATATATTTGCCTTGAAATGCAAAATCACAACAACCCCATTGCATGATATAAACTTAGAGGGTGTTTTTATTTACAGGGGCGTCGTTAAATGACTGAAATATGGCATAAAGTCTGTGACCATTTTTTGTTTGCCTAAATGGTTCGATAGAATTGCATCCGAATGGATATAAATAAGCATTATAGCATTAAATTAATCTATTGAACCTAGGATCATATCAATGAGGTAGACCAAAAATGACCATCCCCTCTCGGGATTCGAACCTGCGCCATGAACATAACCTTTGAGTCATTAAGGGGAATTTTCAGAATAATAGTTTCTCTTATATACAAAAATTATTTAATTTTCTACATTATATCCAGTAGAAAATGACAATTATAAGGACAAAAGGGCCTTTATTGTCTCAAACAATATTTTATTCAGCAGATAAAGTCAGTAATAATATTAGTTTCTTATTGAAAATCATGTCGAAAAATATTTAATCAAGAGCGTCTTATTGAAGGAAAATTCTCTTCAACAAATCAAGGATTGTGAGATACAATTTTATTTTAATTGATCCCTATTCTCTTATCCCAGACCATAGAGATAAAAAGATATAGAGAGCTTATTCCCTTCAGTTGTATTTTTGTGTCCAATATAAACAAAGTAATTTGATCTACATCATCGTAAGCTGACCATAGAGATATAATCTATCTCTATGATCAGCTTACGATGACGTAGTACAAATTATTTTGTTTATATTGGACACACAGAATACAGCTGAACGATGTTTCACTGCTATGGAAGGGAATAAGTTCTCTATATCTTTATATCTCTATGTCCCAGACTAATAAATGAAGACATTTAAATATGAGTCAACGCAACATTTTGCTAATTTTGATGATCCCTCAACCTTTTATCATGGACTCACAATTGGCTCTCCGATTTGTCTTCTTATTCCAACGACCCGAAAAGTACTACTCGAACTTCCTCCTCCTCTTTCTTTTCATCCGAAGCTTTTCCCTCAGGTTCCTTAAACATGAGCCTCCTTTTGTCGTTCACATCTAGCTCTTCGTCGTCACAATCCACACTTGAGACTCCATCGATGTACTCTACTTCCTCCGTATTATTCTGTATTTGCGCCGCAACCTCATCGTGTATTTCTAATACAGCCTGAAAAAATATGGCGTGAATTGAGTGGTGATAAAAGGATTTGTCATTATTACGTGAAGCCATTTGCTTGAAATGAGCGAAAATAATTCCTTGGCCTCGTCAAGGTATATCCGTTGCTCACAAATGGATTTCGCTTGTTCTATCAGTCGTATCGAGTCGTGGGTTATGGGCACCATGATTTGGGAGCTTCATCCTGGAATCAAAAGGATATAAAATAGATAATTAGATATTAATTATATTAATAGGCAAAAAAATAAAAAGTTCTAACGGATATTTGGCTGTGGGTTCGATTCTATAATGTTGCTAATTGAATGACACGAGGTATTTTATTTCACAATACAAGAATGAGTCCGTTTAAAAAAAATAATAATAATCTATAACATGTATATTAAACTTCTGTAGCATTTAAAAGACTCTGAAAATTCGGATATCTTATTATACCTAAATTTGCTCTTAAAATGTGCCTTTCTTTAGTGTATCCATAAGGGCATATATATATATATATATATCTATATATATATATATATATATATATATATATATATATATATATATATATATATATCTATATATATATATGAGGCAGTCAACATGAGTTTCCTAAGAGTATATATCTTTCCGTCGCTGTGTGGCCACAGGGGTCAAAAAATGGACTCAAAGGGTCATCATCAGTTATGACAACGAATAATAATATTTATATAACGGATATATGAAGTTTAAAGTTATTATGGATGCATCGTAGTGACCCTATTATGCAGACAAAAATTTCCATAAATATCCCTTCGACAAATGCTTGTTTTGTGGACACACTCGTGGTTAAGATATAAAGTACAATCCTAACAACAACACACAGCTATAACGTTTTTAATTAAAAGAAGATATACATAAATGGTTAAATGAAAAAAAAGTCTAGGGCCGGCATAGTCGAGATCCGATATATATCGAATATATAAGGGATAATTATCGAATATAAACTGCTTAATCTGTTATAGGATGAAAAATGGGATGTCACTTTTCAACTAAAATAATCGGGTTTGACCATTAAAATATACCCTTGCCAATATACATTTTATTATTATAGAAGATTATAATTCTTTTGCTGCAATAACATTTCATCGTAGTAGATCAGTAGCTTTCTAAAAAATGTTATATAACATTTCTTCATCAGCATGCTTAATAGCATTTCCTTTTATACATGAGCCATTTAATATATGCATTTTCGTAGACTAATTTATGATTTATTGCTCACTACATAAGGTTTTTATGAGAACCTTACTATATTAGCCAATTACTGCCCAGTACATAATTAAACATGCATAAAATCTACATCCAATATCTTTTCCTGCAAAATATATTTTGTACGTAGATTAGATTTAACATCATGAATCAAAGTGTATTTATTCATTTGTATTGTACATTATAAAATCGATGGGCTTGTTTCTTAAAAATATTATATAGCTCTTGGCTCATATTAGATCCAAAATATAATAAGGGATTGCGATAGCCGTGTGCGTTAAGACGTGTTCAACTTTCAATGTAAGGGCACAGGTTGGAATTCCGAGAGGGAATGGTCATTTTTTTGGTCTACCTCATTGATAAGATCCTAGGTTCGAGTGACTAATTTTAATGCTATTATGCGTATTTATATCCTGTCGGATGGGATTCAGTCGAACCAAATAGGCTATATATATATATATATATATATATATATATATATATATATTATATATATTCTAACACACTCCGAATACTTTTTTAGCAATCTACTTAGTGGCTCTTACACGGAATTCTCTACGGAACGACACGAGGGATAGTTTGATGCGACATAGGGAGAAAGAACTATGTGCCTTCGTATTCTTTGAAAAATAAGTTGTTATTGCTGAAACTTTTTACTTTTCCCTTAAATGCCTCGTAACGTAGTTTAATATTTTTAGTTGTGGAAAATAACATCCTGGAGATCCTTAATGTCAAGTAGCTATATGAAATATTTCAAAACCTCTCTGAATATGAACTTTCCCGTGAGTTTATAAAAAAATTCAAAGCACTTAATAAACAAATGGAATGGACAATAATATAATAATATAAAAAAGTGTTACTTTCTGAATGTGGATAGTAAAGATTTATTATATATTAAAATTCAAGTTCCATTTCAATGTTCAGAGAGGTAGATGAAGAGGTTTTGAGCCCTTCCACCCCATGGTTATGATTTTAAACAATGCTATGATTCTTTGAATGTGAAGCTCAGATGTATACCATATTTTGTTGAGAAAGGAATATGGTTTTCAAGTGTTGGAACGACATAAAAGTCGGTGTCCAGTATTTTTATCTCGCGTAAATTCGTCGTGGACCTTTTAATAGCCGTTTTTTTTGTCGAGGGTATTTACCTCACTTGCTCTTTTAAAGTCAGTCAATTTCTTCGTTCTTCTTTTTCTCATGGATATTTTTGTTCACGAAGCTTTTTTGTAGTGAAGTATTTACCTCGTTCTTCTTTTTCTCGTGGGTATTTGTCACGAAGCTTTTTGTATTGACGCATTTTCCGCGCTATTTTTTTTTTACTTTGTAGACCTAATTTCTCAGGCTTAGTTAAAACGGCTATAAGAAGGTCCACGACGAATTATGCACGATGAAATTACAGTAAACCATAAAAGTCACAATATTATCCATAGGATAAGAATGAATTACAGAGGAATTAATGATATAATTCATACTACATATATTAAAGGAAGGAAATAAGTTAATTGTTGTTCATAGAAAGAGAAGGCTACTCCATAGTTGTAATGTATTTAAAGTTATATATATATATATATATATATAACTATAATATAAATATACCTAATTAATAGTTCGTCTATATAAAAGTGTTTTTATAAATTTTTTTCATTCTTTGTCAGTGGATTTGATTATATTATACTATATATAAGTTTGTCCTAAAATGAAATAATCTATGCTGTACTAGGGTATACACACAAGAAGAAAACCCATAACGCAATATGAAAAAAATATATAATTTCTTATTATAAATGAATTTAATTTTATATTGTGATTTGTAGCCGCATCAATTAAAAAGCCATTCCTTGAATATTACTAGTAATTGATTCAGTGGATGCAAAATAAACTAAAATAGAATGGAAGACATATGATCAATAGAGCCATCTTAGTAACAATAAGTCTATTATTGTTGAAACAACAAAGAAAAGGGAGGAATCCCTGCTATTTCATCGGCAGTTAATGTCTAATACCGTGGATTAAAGACTATTTCGAACCATTAACAACCAGCTACGTCGTTGTAAGAACAAAGTATAATATATTGTTATCAACATAACATAGAGCAGGGATTATTATAACCTGGAATAGAAACTCTCTCCTTTTTATCTCAAATTTATCTACCTTCGTAAGAAAAGGGAGTTTCTAATAAGAACTTTCTAATTTTATTTTCTTTTTTACAAGGGTAATTAAACTTTGACATACAAAGGAAGAGTTCCTATTCCATGTAGAGAGAGATGGATTCCCTGGGATTTCACTTTTTCTATTGCCCAAAACTAAATTGTTTCAACTAGGAGGATCAGATATTTTAGGTGAAATATTATCATGTGGAGCAAATTCTATTTCTTTGTTGAGTACTCATGAGTATTATATTGTTTGGGGGATCTAGTTTCAATCGAGATTGACAATACTGCCCATATGAACCTTTCTTTTTATGAAAGTTTTCTTCCTACTAATATATATTACTAATGCATTTTTCATTAATATTTTGTCAGAGAAAAATAGTGTACAAAAGTTGAGGCAATTAAGAATGCCATAAAGTTTATTATTTGTTTAACAGTCAATTAAGATTGTCACACAATATATATCAATAACATGCAAAGACATTTATAAGCCCCAATCAGTAGGCTTCTCTTGTATATTGCAGTGGTGAGTATACTTTAAATTATACATTAGAAAGCTCTAAATCACCAGGTCCTTGAGAAAAAATGTTTTTGTATAATTAAATATTAAGATCCGCGTTTATTGAGGAGCTTTACATACTGTGGGATTCTCAGCTCGACAACATACAAAACATACGACTTCAAAATATTAAAAAAATATAATATTTGACTCAGTAGAAAGATGAAGTGTCATTAAAAGTTCAACAATGAAATATTTTTTTTTATTGAAAGGCAATAAATTATTAAAAGTTCGTTAAAATAGGGGAAAATACAAAATACTTCTTATCAGTCTATAGAAATACTTTTTTCTAATATTTCCAAAGTATCAAAGAAAAAATATAGATTTAAATTTTTGGTTTAACTACATACATTTCTTTTTTTGTTTTGAAGCATACAAGTTTCATATCTATTAGGTATGTTTGTCTTTGAAGATAACTTGAAAGGATTCATAACCATTAAATATTGTAAAATTAAAATGTTCGCAATTGATAAAATTATAAACCTTATTTTATTCAATGAGCATAATAGAACATAAAAATATATATAATGATATAGTTTATAATTAGATTACCAAATTTAATAAGTTTTTCAAAGAGCTTTCTCAATACTCTTCGCGTATACAAAACTTTCGAACAACCCCGAATCAAGTATAAAGAACTTTGAAATATCTTTTAAAGTGGAAAATGCCCACGCAAGAGTGTTTAAATGACTTAAATACAAGCTCCAAAAGCTTGAACTTTGCTGCTGAAACACCCATAAAGAAATCTTCATTCACAAATTAGCTTTTCAAAGATATACGCACATTTTCGGGAAACATGTTCCGACAATCAAGTCCAAAGTCCGTTTAAAACTGTTTAACACATCATCCTCAATATTTCGCCGTCTTTCCCCAACACCTCCTTTAGACCCCTTCATTAACCGCCTAAAAAGAAGACAATTTGATTTAACAGTGAGCATGAGTACTAAGGTGATAAAGAATCCATTCCTCTCATCTTCTGACAGATGGTTTAAATATAGGGTTCTCACTGGGGCACTTAAAATTCGGGAAAAGTTATTCTTTGTCCCACAGAGCCTCTGTAGATTTTGCCAGGATAACAGGGAAACGATGGATCACTTTACATTTGATGCTCTAAGCTACAGGAATTTTATACCGTAACTAGTGAAATTCATCGCCTTCAATACGACTTTTATAAACCAGTGTGGGATCATTTTATAGCTTTTTACACTGGTAAAATGGAGGCCGTCATCAAGGGAATCATCACCAAAACCCAGCCAATTGTATATGCTAAACGAAGCTCCAATGACCACGACAATTCTAGCAATTCCAATATTGAAAACCTACATCTTCGTGTTTTACAAAAAAAATTCAATTGGAAAGTGTTTTTAAATTTTTTACTATATTTTATGCTCTTATTTTCTGTTATTTGATTCCTTTTTATCTGTCTAGTCGAATGTTCTTTCTGTTATGTTTATATTAATCTTTATAGAAATTAATAAATATTAAAACAAACATAATGTATATTTATCACAAAGTAAAATACATAAAACAAAACATAGTATAAAAATCATTAAGTATAATTTTTAGTTTTAACAAAAAAAATTAATTAATAGTAAAATTCTGTCTGGATGACCCTAAACTTTTCTTGGTTTTTGAGACTCCGCAGAAGTGAGGATTTATGGGCAATATTCCTAAAAGAAAAATTTCATATACGTTCCGGCTTTAAGTTTGAGAACATAATTTTCATGGGCCCTCAAGAGTTTTTATTGACTCTTAGTCGTTCTGGACATTACTGGGAGGTCATGACCTCTTCTTGGAAGAAAACAGTAGATACCGCCCTCATCCTTTTAGGAGATCACGAACCCTGTAATTTCAACAGCAGGTTAAATACAAGGGACGAATTCTTAGTATCCCAGCAGTTAATATCTGCGGGACAAGTTATCAGAGATGAAACAGGAAATAATCCAAGCACGTTCCTACAAGTAAAAAAGATAAGGAAGACTGCAAAAAAGCATTCTACAAACTGATAGGTCCCCCCACCCCCTTTTACATTGCAATCGAATGTTTACATCTTTCCGAAATTCAAAAACCCATCAGAAGAGCCTTGTCAAAGATCACTCGGAGCTCCTAGTTCGTAATCGTTTTTTGCGTTGGAATGTACCCCGATGGAGGACGTTCTCGGAGGTTCCAGAACCCTTTTTAGAAATCCTCTTTTGAGCTCGGCGGAGAAATGGTTTCGTTATAGGATGGCGACCTCGTCGCTTTTTCTTAACAAATCCATGGAGAATATAGACGAAAGAAAATGCACATTTTGTTGCCAGAGTCTAGAAACTTCTAGACACCTTTTCTTAGACTGTGACAGAATAGCCCCTCTAGTGAAGTTGACTACAGATCGCATCAAGGACGTATTTGGAGAAAACCTCAGAGTTGATGAATGGCTCGTTCTTACTTCACCACAACGGAAACATCAGTTCCAGATGGAAGAAGCTGTCTGCAAGGTTTTATTTAGTTTAAACGCAGCACGCACAAAGAAAACGGGGGTTCCTTTGGGCCTGGACAAACTTTTGGACAAGATTTTTAATATCCAACGGGACTGGACAAGGGTTGGAGTGAAAAAGCGGTTCATAGCGATGGAAACTCTCCTTCTGGTTTGCTATGAAGCCACGGTTACCTCAGCGACCGACACAATAAACCTTCTGCCTCGAACTTGTCTCCTGATAATAAGATTTACTCTACTTTTATGTGTTTTTAAATTTCCCAAATTCTTGTTTGCCTTCTTTTTTTTTTTTTTTTTCAGTACTTTTAACCTCCATTCCCTCCCAGAGAAACATTTACTGTCTATATATGATTGAATGTGGCCAAAAATTTGTACAAATATCTATCCTACATATTTTATATTCTAATGACTACTTTGAGAGATGATTAAAAAAAAGTAATAGTAAAAAACTTAAAATAATAAATAATAATAAAACTTGGAAATTGACTGGAAACTCACTTTCTCAGATATTTATTTGAAATAGTAAGATATTGTTTGGAGCAAGACGGGAAAATAAATCAACCTATATGCATTCAAGCAGAACACTTTACATCATGGATCTTAATGGATAATGCTGTGTATCTTGTTGCAGTAGAGATCAAAAATGGCAAAATGTCATACTTGGATATAAATTAGGCGCTAGCTTCCTTTGCAAAATATAACTTTGGTAACTTAAAAGAGATATGTTGAAGGCATATATTTTTCGAGGACTTTTATGGTTCCGACCAAAAAGGAGGTCCTTTTTGGCATATCCCCCTGACATTTAGAGAAACACATTCTTTCAAGATGCCAAGAGCCGGACAATTTACAATAGCATGAGATACTTTGTTGTAGAGCACTCCACTGTCTTTGATTGGAATCTGAAATAAAGTATTACACGACAATATATGGAACTGAGCTGTAAACTTTTTGTCCTATTAAATTCTTGAGATTGAACTCAATTTACGATGTCTCCATGTTAATGAAAGGTCGATTTTTTAAATATATATTGCTCGTACAGTTGATAAGCTTCCTCTTTAGAATAATTTCTTATTTATTTTTTATGCAAAATATTACGCAAAAATTAAGAAACGAAAGCATGACTTAACATTTTTCTTTGATATAATTTATTGCTTTATATAATATGAGGGAGCATAATTTTTTCACACCCTTTTGCATTAGGAATATATTAATTTTTGCCTTTTACAATTCCATTTATTTGTATGCAATTACTTACATTTTTAAATCTTCTTTTTCTTATTAACATTCATATTTTGAATGCCTGTTTAATTTTCTATAGGAGAATCTATTTGCATTCCAACATTTCCATTTCGCAAATTATACTGACAATCAATCATAAAAAATTATCAATGCAGGGAAAAAAATATTTTTACTAATGAGGAAGGAACCTTCAAATATAAATAAAATATTGGAAATATTTGTATGAATATATATTTTACTTATAAATTTATAGCCAAATATTTATTCCCTTTTTATAAATAAAGTTACAATATCCCTCCAAACTCTATAATTATGCAGCTGAAGGCCCTAAGCTTCTACTTAAATATGATTGGTAACAACCCTACATTAAGTTTGATTTATAAACATAATTGCTAGGCGGCAAAATATGGCATTCACCTATTTTTGTATCTCCACCTCATCAGTAGCTGACATAAAGTTAAATTGCATTAATTATATATTCGTGTTTGTTATGGCTACAACATACTCTTATCTTCAATAAATCTATAATGAAGGAGACTACACTTGGACTATTTTCTAGAACTTATTGGTTGAAAGAAAAAGGAACGTGGATAGTTAAAACAAACACACAGTTGATATTTTGAAATATATCCGCATCCCTGACTTCCTTCACAATACAGGCCTTACAATACTGAGAGGGCTTTGAAGGCTAACGTTATAGAAGACTGGAAAGCCTACTGGAGCTCGGATGGAGGGAGTAGCGAAAGGAATCCTATCAGCAAAGCCATTTTTACTCAAGCACCAACCCAACATCAGAAACCAACAGATCAACTCGATAACTGGGCATTATCCCATGTCTCCTCAAATAAAAAACACATTTTCGTCTGTACAATTTCGTTTTACCACCGATCTGTACAATTCGCTTCCTGAGCTTAGAATCGCTCCCAATCATGGTACAGCAACGGTACTGGCAAAGGACATTTCAAATTAAGCTCCAATATGAGAACTTCTTTTTTGTTTTGTTCCTTTTTTATTGCATGATTGTGTTGTTCTGTTTTTTTACGCTTTATTAAAAACATTTATAACCGAAAGTGATCTATGTTTTTTTATTTTATTTAGATATGAGTTATATATATATATATTCCTCTCCTATTTCCTTAAAACCCCATAACTAGTGAAAGACTAAGTGTTATTTGTTTATGTAAAGACGAAATAAATATATCATTACACAGAGACACACACTATATTTATAGTATAAACAATTATTATTTTATATATTTATTTTAATAGAATTATATTTACTTTTAGTAGCTAAGAGCTATGAACGCCTTTAATAAATTGATACAGCAAATATGAATTCCATAATTCCTATTTGTGGCTAGGATAGCATTCATTCATAGCTAAGAGTCTTCAAGAACCCAAAGTATTTTTTCTCATTCATCTGGGTGAATGAAATTACTGAATCCTGGAATTGACTCCTCAAAGACGCCTGTTATTACTAATTGTTAACTCAGGGACATAATTTGGGGTTCTTCCTCTACTATCATAATTAATAGATCTGTAATCATAGGGGTAAATAAGTAACACCTCCATTTATTTGATCTAAACTAAGATGTATTTTATAATTGGGGAAATATTTATATACAAATATATATATATATATATATATATATATATTTTAGAAAAAAAACGTATGTCGCCCCATCTGGTGACGCATTTATATAAGAAAAGAAAGAGGGTCAGATAGAAGTAGAAAGAAGGAGATAATCTACAACAGATCCTTACACTCTAGTAATTTGACGTGCAATAAGAAATGAAACCGAGAGGCCAATCGAAAAAATCATTTATCGATATGAGTTTTCGACAAATGTCAAATGTAGATAGAAGCACTAATCCTATTAATAGTTTGAAAATATAACATAAAAGTAATCAATTATCATAGGAATAAGCTTCTCAAACCCCATGATTCGAATATAGTCATATATACCTAATTTTAGAGTATTATAGAATTCTAGCAATCGACATAGTCTAATGATAAAAATATTATTAAATTAATTTGTAATGAATTCTGCATGCATAATACTAACAAGAATTGAGTACAGAATACCGGTATAAAATTTTATAATCATCATATTTTAATTTATAAGCAACTGCACTTTTTCCTTATCTCGTGTGTCTTTATAAATTTTGCTATAAAATAAGTATTTTAATATAGTTATTCTAATTCCCTAGGCTTTAATCAGTGACGTGGCAAGAGTGGAAGGGCCACTATGAAAGAGCTAATGGACAGGTTAAGTTTGAGGAGTCCCAACCATGTCGGGTCTCAGTCATCTGGACTAATGAATCGGGAAAATGTTCAGACCCGGTCATCCGCTACGTCAACATTTTTTGGGACGCCGCCATACATGTCCGGATCAAGTCGGCCAGATTCAATCTCCGCCGAGTCCCTCAGTCGAACCACGGTGTCAGGTTCTGTGGAACACATTTGCCATATGGAACGTATGTGGTGATCAACGCGTTCACAAACGATATGCTGAAGCGTTACTTTGGAAAATTATGTGTGACTGTTCTCTGTAAAGTGTTAACCCTTATGGTTTATATGGTCTTTATATGATTTTTCATTTATTAGTGTTTTATTATTATCATATTTTATTCTAAAGTTTTTTTTACATTATTTTATGTTAATTGTTTTTTAAACAAGATAATCGTAGCTGATTGGTTATTTTTATAAATAACTAGAAATTAATGATGATTACACAAACACACCATATTTCCATATCTACTCAACATACCATTATTTAAAAGTGAAATTTAGCTTTCTCTTTTATTCATTCACAAAAAAGCTTTTTTTGTATAATTTAATTAAACTCTCTTATCTCGTAAAATGTAACTATCTAACAACCCTGTCATGCATTCAAACTGAAATATTATTATCTTAATTTCCCCTCCCTGTAAAGAAGAGGCTTACCTGAAGAGCCTTTTTTGCACGATCACATGCTTTGTTTACAACCAAGTCCTTGAGGAATAGAATATCTGCAGAGCGCGCAAGTTTGTTTGAGAACTTCTTCGTCATTTTCCCAAGAACCTTCGCTAACCCAGACTCTCGCCGACTTAGAGCCGAGCTGAAAAGGAAAAGAGATATTTTTGTAGTTAGTAATGAGAAAGGCAAAATAATAATAATAAAATATGTAATATGTGTTAACATTAGGGCCCCTAAAAAACTATCAAAGATTACATTACGATTAATTAACAAGTACTAGTAAGACATTATGGCAATGAATCTATTGAAACAGATCGTGTCTTTCTTGAATAATGGACTTTAAAATATATTAGAAATAAATGCAAAAGAGTATATAATAATTTAGACTTTGAAAACGTCAGCAATTTTTTAAAGTCTTATGATATATTGTCTATATAATTTCAAACATAAAAAAACTAGAGGCATAAATAACTCAGAGAGTGCAAACCTCCGCCGTCACGGGGTCCTTATGATAGGCGGATTTTTCACGATTTAGGACTTTGATTTTACAGCACAGCGAATCAGGCTAACTTGAAATATTTATTAGTATTTTAGCTCGTTTGTGCACTCTGATCATCAAGCTCCACAAGTTTCATCTATTCGTCCCTTACTTTTTGATTTATCGTGCTCAAACCATACGCCAGTGAAAACAATACCTCCTTCGGCGGAGGTAACAATTGCACACACATAATAGTACCACCTTTTATTGATCAATGTTAAGAGTAACTAATATTTGTAATACTTTAAACAAGATTTCTTTGATTTATAAAAAGTATCAAATGTGAAGTCCTATGTTTGATAGGCTTACTTAAATACTTTAATGTTTATTCAAGCGGGAATCGACTGTATCGAAGCATTAAGTTAAATGAACTGTTCCTCCTCTGATGTGCTTAAGTCGGCAGGTGGTAATGCACTGAAGGGAACACAGATCCTATCATATTTTTTGGGATCCTGTTGAGTTGAGCATTTGCCGGCACGGGTGCAGCTTTAGTAAGAGATACTGAGAGTATGGCAGTTTACTTGTTTTTGTCGGAAAAAGTCAACTGGCTTGTCTTTGTGCTCTGGATGATTGTCTCCAAGTGGCGTCTTAACTTGTTCGGCTTCAAGCTGTCACAAGCTAGCACTTTAAGACAGACAACACACTGCGGGTTCTCCTCATTACCCACTGTTGTATAGGTGAAGCCTTAGGAAAGATATGTGTCGTCATATTTAGTTGTCTTTGCCTTGGAAGGAAATTGCTTTGCAAGCACATCTGGTAATGCTTCATCCTCTGCTTTGCGTTTACGTAGGAGCTGCGTCAGAAATTTGTCCATGTTATACTTAGCAGTGTTATTTAGTCTACGTACTTATATTTTCATTCATTCGTTCCCCCCCTTGCAATTGCTCTGCACCCCCCCCCCCCACTTGGGAACCACTGGCTTAGAAGATATATCACAATAAGTTATAAACATATGTGCAATCATAATATATTATGGTCTGCAAATGATAAAAATATCTCAAGAAATGTCATTGTAATAAAATTAAAATAAAGATGAACAACATTCCATACTTTAAAAATAACAAATTGATCGATAATGATCCGGCACTGACGCAAAGGGTTGCCGTGGGTAGCTGCCATAGAGAGATATAGAGAGCTTATTCCCTCCAATTAGCAGAGAAACATCGTTCAGCTTTATTCAGGACACAAAGACGTATTTCTCTGAAGAATACATAGAGATATAAAGATACAGAGAGTTATTCCCTCCAATTAGCAAGAAACATCGTTCAGCTGTATTCTGGACACAATGACGTATTTCTCCGAAGGATCCAATAAGCTCTCTATGTCTTTATATCTCTATGGTAGCTCCCCGGGTACCTACTCAGTTACTTCCCCAGTCTGGGTTTATCTTTTTTTAACCGTTTTTTAGGGGCTGCAATTCAATAGAGCTTTTTCATTATTTCCACCGGAAGATCGAGTAGCATTATGGGTATTTTATGTTTCCCTGGCGCTAAAATTATTACTGCTGTTTTCTCTAGACTTTTTTATAAGCTAGTCTGGGAAGACTTATGAGAAAAAATATAATTTATATATCTCATAAGCAATGCGCTTGTCTTCGATTTATTTATGCACACAAAAAGTTTAATTTATACGTTTAAAACCGAAGTATTTATTTCTCGTGTCGGTTATCGTGTAACATTATACGACCACTGAAACAATTTAGAGACATTAATTCGTGGATATTTATCCAATCCTTTTAACCTTAACAGTGGACTGACAATATGCATAATTTGCAACTCTTTGCATTTTAGTAGATAATAATCTAAATATCTCTTGTATCCAACAAACTCCCTCATTATCGACAGATACGACAAACAATTATCTTATTATGTAAAAAGAAAGAATATTTTTATGTCAGTTTCAGATTATTAGATATTCGATTTTGCACGTTTTTATAATATAAAAAACACCTGGATCGGGTTTTATTTAAAAAGGGGTTTTAACAACCATGCTGACTCATGAATTATATATATCAGAGCGAATCTTGAGGGTGAATGAAGTGTATCAGATAATAGCAGAAACTTTTTACACGATTTAACAAATAAATTATTATGATTATAAAATCTTAATCAGAGCATGAACTACTTCCAATAATGAACCTCTTCTCGAGTCTTTTTCCGATAGTCCGGCAAGGGAAGATTAAGATATGTTGGGCCAACATAATTCCACGAATTTTTTGCATTAATTTTTACATTTTTGGCTAACAACTCATCACCAAGGCTATTGGAATTTGGAACAAAAAACAATGCCTATATGCCCAGAAATATGCTGGAAAGAATCAACTAAGTATGCAAAAAAATAAATGAGCGAAAAAAACCCGCTTTAACATGAGGAAAAATAATGTATATTCTAAATAAATTAAAAGTTTGTCTTGTAATTATTGTTCCATTGAAGAATGAGGATATCTTTTACATGCCTCTCTGTCAGACTAGTCAGACAAAAGAGACTTTAGTTTGGAGTGAGGCCATCGGGCGGCAATCATTCTTCTTCGTTTGGTAGCCACGTGTAAACATTCTTCTCTTCTCATGGCGCCATTGTGGGGAAGTTTAGATCCCGTAAATACTGAATATATATATAATATACACTCAAAATTTGTTCAAATATGCGATAAATATGCAGCAAAAACAGAAAAAAGCCAAATATGCGTTATATGCGTTAAAAGGTCGTTATGCCCAAGAAAGGTATTTACCAGATTCCTACAGCCCTGCTCATCACCTGATGATTAGTTCAAATTACAAACGTACGAAGTTGCGTCATTCATAAACATATTTAAAGTTTGTTCATTTGCATCATAATCTATAGTTAATTTTTGTTAATTTAAAGATTTTGAGACAATGCAAGGCTGTCAATAAGATGTTAGACAACGCCTTTCATGTATCAGTGAATATATCACAGCGGCAATTTTTTGTGCGGACAAAGGATACATTTTTGAATAGATGAATACGCTTATTTAACAAATATGGGAAAGCCATTGTTGAAAGCTCAATAGATATTTTT
>CP045891.1:12545989-12566468 GCA_013387185.1 Caligus rogercresseyi | reverse complement strand
TCTTATTGGCAATAATTCCCTTTACAAAAATGCGTTACCAGAAATTTATAATGCAAAAGGTTGTATACACAATCTTACTACAACCTTGGTTATATAAGGAAGAGTTTAAACTGTAATTTACTTTAACTAAAGTCTACTTACCCTTTGAATAATGATATTGTACAATTTTTATTTACACTTTCTTTGAAATGTTGTTCATAGAAATTAAAATATTGGTCATAGAAAAGATAGAAATGTATACTTTTTATTGTACTCTTTGCAGTTCTAGGACGAAATTTTAACTCAGGATCTATGTTCAACCAAATCTTATTATTATTGGTTGGACTCATATTAGCATGCTTACGTTTTCTAAAAGTTGATAGAATGCAGCTCTACCAAATCAACTCGGGGTGAAAAAATCGACTCCAGGACCACTTGGCCATAGTTATAAAAACTAATGTTTTATCCTAATCCTCGTTTTACTCTTATAAAAGTAAGAAGACTGAGTTTGAATACAGGTTCCTCATTATTAAATCATTACATGACTAACTTGAATTCTACCCGACGTTACTATTCATACAAACTCTAAAAAATTATGGGTAATAATGCTATTCTATAGTCTCTTATAATCAATACTTTTAATCTGCTTATTATTCATATATGAAATATTATATATATACAGGGGCGGAGTGGCCAGGACTAATCCCGGGGGCTGCTGGCCTCAAGAAACAATAACGGCCGTTGACAGCCTCCTAATGGCATTATTGGGGCCTGTAGAAGGCCGTCGAGGGCATAATTATCCCGTTGGATAAATTCTTCCCATATCCGTTCTTGTATATATATATTATATATATATATATATATTATATAAACTATATATATACATATATATACCTATATATATATATAATAATAATACTAATAATAATTGTAAATATAGGTGTGTGAAGAACACTCCTATTCCATTTATAAGACAATTTAAATATATAGGTTTGAAGGACGCCATCAAAAGAGGGTTATTTTAGAATAAAATAATACAGTAGTGATTTTCTCATTTTTCACAAATATTATAATTACAAAGCTACCTGCAATATAACCATACAGTGTGCTCTGTTATAATGGAGCCTCAGTATGAGTGATTCAGGAACGCTGCATTGGGCAACGGAAACGTAGTTACTGAGTAAGAAGCCTTACATATTTAGTAACTATAAATGCATCAGCAATCCAAATATTTAAACATATTGCTGTAGTCTTTTTGATTACAATGGAATACAGTGGTAAGTAGTCGAAATAATAGCCTTAAGAGCATAGATGATGGGGAGATGTTTGGTTTGGGGGGGGGGCAGCATTCAATTTGCCCGAATTTTAACAAGAAATGTTAAATCGGTGAAAAAATATCGAATCAAGAAAGCTATGTAGATTAACATTTTCTTGAAAGTAATTTCATACTATTCAATTTATTATTTATTTGTTATACTTCAAAATTAGTGGTTACTTCATAATTCATTTTTGTCTTAACTTAAATGCCCGAATACCTGAACCAATTTGCACGAATTTGAAAATTCACCCGAATTTTGCCCCACCGGTCTCCTACGCCTATGCTTAAGAGTCATATCTTCGCGTGAATTATGTACATACAGCCATATGTTTTGGGTTTTGCATTAGGACATCTCGGAGATCCGTTATGCGATCCCTGGTTCTTATAAAAGTAAGCATATAACTGAAGAAAAAATACAATAAAAAATAATTTCCACTTACGAAATCATTCAAAAATCATGGAAATGTTTATTTTGAAAACATAAAATCATGTTATTTACTTAACTACTTCAAAAATTTGCGTCTTCAATAAAAATTTGTTTTTCTTTGATCATTTTTTCCTTTACCGTTTCTTCCGAACACGATCAAATGAATATAAGAGCTGACACACCAAAAGGTATTATCACTATATATAATCAAGCTTCTCTCCTTCAACTTAAGAGAATCCAATGAAATCTATTTATTTGACCAAGCAATTGTCAAAGTACCATAGGCTGGTATACCTATAGTAATTTAAAATAAGAAGGAAGTAATCTATCTGCATGTCAAAAAAAAAAATAATATATATATATATATATCAGAACACGGCCGGGACACTTTTTTTCGCCGGGACCCGGGCCGAGCCAGGACTTAATTTTTTCAATCTGGGCCAGGCTAAAACCGGGCCGGGACTTAATATATTCGTTCCTTCGTCATTCTGAAAGTGACGATGTATTTTTAAAATGTTCATCAAAATTAATATCTAAGAAAACGACGTGACTTCAGAATGACGAACAAACGAATATATTAAAGCCCCTGCCCGATGAACTTTAGACACCGTGCCGTTTCTTAATATAAAATATATATAGCTATACATATTTATGATATATATTATTATATATATATATACTATATATATTATATATATATAATAGATATATATATATATATATAACTATATATATATAATAAGAATGAATTCTTGGGTCTCAATTTGATGTCGAGTTTTCTCATCATCACCTGCTCCTTTCTGGATGCAGAAAAAACAACTCCTGCACATATTGCTCAGGTTGCAAGCCTAGACAATCCTCTTTATTATTTTTTCCTCCCATAGGTACAATACAAATCCACAATATATCAACAACCAGTAAGTCCCTTGTATCTTCTCCCCTCCCCCTCATGTTTTGAAGCCTGCAGAAATCATCCTTTCTTGTGCAGCATGTATGTGTGTGCTTTGGAAAAACGGTGGTCGCGGATTCACTGATTCATGTGTGGCACGCAAGCTAACAGTAGTAGTGGATGTTGAAATTATTTGTAAATCGACTTCATATTTGAATTGAACTCATTTAGTCAGGTCAAAATATTTTGTCATTCAGCATTTTCTCTTTGTCCAAAAAGCAAGCTTTAAACCTTTAAAAAATTCAGCTCTTCTACTACACATAAATATAAAAAACTCCCACTAACTGAGGACTGATCTGATAGTATTGGCCATACTGTTGACGTTCGCGAAAAATTGTGGTTGTCGTTCGTCAAAAGTTATCGTCGTCGTTCATCGTTTGTTTGTCGTTCACCATTCTGAAAAAAATTGACGACTTTTTTTTAGAAAGAAATTCTGAAAAAAAGTATGACGTTTTTTTAGAAAGAAATTTGTCCCATGAAAATTAAAAATCTTTGTCTTTTTTTTGGCGCCAAAAACGAACGATAAGGAATTTTCCTTATGGTTCGACAAAAACTTTGTCGTTCATCGTTCGCGAACGACAACAAATGAACGATAAATCAACAAGTCCGCTATTGGCCAATATATTGCATATATATGTTACGTATGAATATAATACATAAAAGTATATATAATATATGTAAGCATATAGATATTAAAATTTTCAATGATAACATTCGTTATTCTATTATTATAAAAAGTCAGATGTATTGAAAAAAGACTATCAATATTATTCATTTGTTTATATTATTAAATTTTTTTTGGATGGATTTTCATTTTTAGAATACAAATAAACAGTCCCAATTATTTCTTACTATAACGTCCATATGGAGGAATGAAACTCTTAGGTCTATAAAAAACAGAAAGTATCATATAAATATGGAAGATTAAATTATGTTGCCGCTTTAAAATGGAATTTCTTAAATGAAACCAAGTTTATATGTATGTCAAATTGTAGAACTGAAATATTTATATAAATTGCTAAAAAGTAGACTCCATATTTAATCATTCATCTTTCGGATTTTGACAATTTGACCATTGCTTTTAGGTTAGTGAGTCACAAAAGGCTCAAAGGTGAATGGAGAGGAAAAAAGAAGAAGAAAAGGAATTATTATCAACTGCACAATACAAAAAGAAGGAAACTGAGAAATAAAGTTTCTCACGAGGAAAAAATCCTCACCAAAAATAAAATATGAGTTCTTTGTGAGGATCCTTGCGAAGAGCCTAATATATCTGTTATAGATATATTGGTAACTAATGCCATCGATAAGCTTCCTTGTGCACATTGAATTCACATGCAAGTCTATTTAAAATAGTCGCAATACTTATATATTGGGGGCGGATTTCCCGCCTGCATGATATGTAGTTATTTTTGGAGGAATGAATATCACTCATAAAGGTATAGTTCATCATCAAGATGCGTTGGGGGAGGGGATCCCCAGGGCGGCTAAACTTGTGTGCCTTATCTGAAGGCTATGATATTGAAACGCACATCAAAGACTCATAACTAGGAATGACCTGAGCTTGAACTACCGATTGATAATTTGTAGCTGATTATACCAGCGGTAGATTTTTTTCTACCCCTTCCAATCATTTTGAACCGAAATCCACTTCCGATCACCATTTTTTTTGCCAATCGCTGTATTTTTTCTTAAAAATGGACTCCTGTAAATGAATATTTTTTCTGAATCTACAGCCTACAGAGGGTGATTTTACATAATATAATCAATCTACTGATTCAACAAGGATTGCTACTGACTAATGCTACCTGGCGGTAGTTTTTTCTATCGAATCTCAGCTCTGAAGAAAACAATGTTTTAGGTATCGCAAATTCGGCAAGGAACACTTATATTTCAGTTGGTGAATAAACTCTCTTTCTACGACTACTCTTTAGATGGAATATCCGTTTATCGTCAGATGATATGAAATAAATGAACCGTCATTATTTCTCTAAGCAGTTGCTTATTGATTAATTGGGGGGGGGGGAGTATCCAGGAGTCCATTCAAAGGATTCGAATGATGTCATGGATATATGCCCATGAGAAGGGATACTAAGGGTTTCTTAAGACTGATATTATTATTTCATTTACCGTTAGATATGATGGAACAAAATGATATCTTATACTTCAGTGAAAGTGGGAGTTATTTTCTTCAAATATTATTGCATAATATTGAAGGAGTCCATTTTAAAAGATTTGTAAAAGACATGGATAATATTAGTATTTAAAAGATGATATTCTTATCTTGACGATATGTTCATTCATCAACAGCCGCGAGTTTAAATGCCAACTGCTTTTGTATACTTCCTTCTCGTTTTATTTCAACCAATCAATTTCCATAAAAATGTCCCCGTTTGGCAATCTTAGTTATGCTGTTGATATAACTTGCAGAGACCCATAGCGGAGAGAAAGAGTGCAATCAGTCTTTGGCATTTATTATGGCAGCCAGAGATTCAAGCCTATTTGGTTTGTAGAGGCATATCTTTGCGTAAGAGGAGTTTTGTGATCCAGTCCCTAAATAATGGTTTTAAATAGCTTAGTAGGGGTTTTATCAAATGACTTGGGAATATGTATTAATGTTAACAAAATTAATGTATGCACATTTTAGTTATAAGAGCTATAAAATGATGGAATCAAACGGTTATACAATCAATGTCAAATGCTATTTGCTTTTCCAAAATATTATTTGAGATGGAATCTGTTTCACAAATGTTTTTAAAGTATCCAAATGTATATTAAGGCATTGTTGTTTTTTGGAATAATATAATTATTCTTTTGAGGATAACTAAGATGTCCCCCTATTGAACCTTCCTTAATTCATTTATCTTCAATAAGTCAACGCTCTGCTACCTAGAGAAGTCATACGATCTATGTGACACAAATAGTAATGGCCTTTTATTTATATTTGTTGAAAGGAGGGGAGGTGGGAAATAAAAAGCAGTTGGGGTTACATACAGTAAAGCATCACTCCCACTCAAAGCTGTATAAGAGGAACATCAGCAATCAGATAGAAGAAATCCATTAAAAAAAATATTAACTGTTTCTCGACCCATATCTTTTGCGAAATCCTCCAATATCATATATTACTATTAAACTCATACTAAAAAAAAACGAATTATCTCTCTCCAGCTGTAAAAGCCTATGGCCGAGCACTTAGCCTCGGAGGATCTCATCAGGGAAAGAAGCTCTGAGGAGGATCTTAATATCTGGGACAGTTCGGTATTCGGCCCTCAGTATCAATATTCCATGGACGTCGGGAGAGCGGTGGAAGCTTGCTAGAGAGGTGGTGAAGTTCTACCCATCCTGCCATGTGAATGCAACGAAGGACCCAAAATGATTTTACGTTTTTACAGAAGATTATGATATTTATTGTTTTGAATATTTTATTTGTCCATTTTATGTTTTTTTTTTGTGAGATGTGTTACCGTTGTTTATCTTATTTTGTTTTAATGTGATATGACTTTTATTTTGTGTAGTAACTTTAAACTAATATGTATTAATATATGTACTCATATGCAATTACACAAAATATAAATAAAGTTAAAAAAACGAAGGATATATTTTGGTAATCATATTTGTGGAATAATGGATCTCCACTCTGACCTTTAGGGATGAAAAAATATAAAAGAAACAGTGATACCAACGTTTCAAAGAAAGTTTGAGTTCGTCCAGAAGTGCCTTTTTCTTATCCCTAGTATGTCTGACATTTGAAGGTGTGATGACGAGGAGGAAGCTTCCAGAAGATGTGATCACTATGGGCATTCCAGGAAGCAAGGGGCTTGACCCATCAAGGTTTTACCAACTTTTCCCTCTAAAACTCTTTATAAATATAGGAAAATATTGACACTCCTTAGGTAAGGCTCGCAAAGGTCAACAGGTGTGCCCATCAACATACTTTTTAAAGGTTCCTCTGAGGTTCTTGTTTGGATTAAGTATCACGTTTGACCTTATGAAATCATCAGAACAAACATGGCTATGACAGATAGGTTTTGCGTCTCCATATTAGAATACTTTATTGCCGAAAAGATATATATTCAAAAATATGTTGAATTAAAACTTTGAATGAAGATAATATCTGCCACAGGAAAAAGTGAAAATATCAGTAGCCTTTTCATCAACATTTTTTGTTGCCAATGACTTAAGTAACTATATATTTACATTACCTAAAAATAAATTATATTATACCCATCTTTTATTTACTTTAAGAATTATTCACATTAGCTAAAAAACTATAAGATTGAAAAGTATGAAAGAAAGTTTGGAATTAAGAAATATATAATTAATAAATATTTTATAATATATGTCATTGCGAAAGTAAAACATGTAGAGGGGATTTTGTCAGAAGATGCACCGTGATTATTTCTGAAGGATTTTATCTCTAGATGATTTAATGAGGCTATCAAATCTTTTTATATGTAAAGTAGTGGCATATACATAAGAGCAACTTCATCATGCCATAGAGAAAATTTGCATTTGGATTTAATTGGTTCTCTTTATAGGTCGATATATATAGGTATATATATAATAAAAAAATAATGGTAATAATTTTTACCTACACCTGAAATATTTGTACCCATTAAAAAAAGCACCTCAGTTTCAATTATTTAGAAAACTGATTAAATTTCTTTAATTAACAATTATATTCATATTTTCATGGACAAATGACATACCCTCGGACCCAATTATCCTATGAATAAATAATCCTATTGAATGCATATTTTTCTTTTAATTATTCCCTAATCAATCATTTACTTGAACATTGTCAGCTAACAAACTTCAGAAGGCTTTTTTTGGAAGAAAAATATATTTTGTGCGGCATGTAAAATTGGCTTTTCGACCCAAATTGAGTGCTTATCTATATGTGCGGAATTAGGCAACTGACAGGCGTACATTTCCGAAAATCCTCCCATAATTCCGAAAAGAACATAACTTGACTAACATAAACATGATTATGGAGCTGCCGTCATAAACTCTGCGTTGCCATTCCCAAAGACCGGACACGGAAATAGAACTACAACGCTTAACCAATCAAGTGTATTCCATCTAATTCAACTGCACTATAATATTACATTGATTTGTTTTAGTTGCATTTTATAATTTGCTATACTTCTAGATTAATTTCAATTAATTTCTATTTTCTAGTTAAATATATTTTGAGCTTGTTTTGATATTATTTTATACTTAAGATCGTTAGTTAGTTAGTTAAGAATTTATTGCTGTTTTACCATAGTACATACAAATGACAATTATACATTGATAAAAGCAAATACATACATACAGCAAAAGAACACGACCACACAAAGGGGTATATGTGCTACAACAGCAAAAATGGATATTGAGTATTACATTATAGAAATTATTTTATAATCTACTTATGAAGCAGTTAAATTAAAGTTAGAATCAATGATTCGTTGCATCTTTTTACATTTAATAATAATACGAAGATCTTCATCCTCCTCTTGCATGACTTGGTATCTCTTATATGAAAGCGATGGGCATCTGTTGATTAGGTGGTTAGCGGTTTGGGACTCCTCCATGCATATATTACAAATGGCATACTTAAGATATAGTTGGTTATATCTAATAGTTTGATATGTATTTTAAGATAATTTTAGTCATATTTTATCATTTGGTATATATTTCAGGAATGGGTTATGTTTTGTCATAAAAGAGAGACGAACTTTAAATGTTTTTGTTGCAGCAACGTCCATTGATTTAAATAAAATATAGTATGCCTGCCTTATTTTTATAATATTTATGAATTTTATTACACTTTTATTTAAGGAAATAAATAAAATTGTTTAAAGAAAAAAAGGGAAAAGAAACTGTTATTTTATTTTAAGGTTATTATAAGCAACCAATTCCCTCTTTACTATATAACTTTTTTACATTACTTGATTCTTATGATTCTTACTTCGTAAAAATCTTGCTTAAGAAATAAAATGTTTCTTGCGTTCCTCGTTCGTTGTATTGGTTCATTCATGAACGAGTTTTTCCCTTCATTTTTGAAGATGAGCAGGTCTGCACCATTCATTTGGGATTATTTTCTTGCGGGGTGTTGAAAGAAAAACTGCATTTTCTGGCCCCACAAGAAGTAGAGAGATGGGGAGGACTACATCAACTCAATAATCAAGAATGTCCGTGGGGATTAATGAAGAGTGCGTAGGATGAAGAGGTGCAAAGGCCTGAGGTTTGCAAAAAAAATATATATATATATATATAATACATATGTACTTTTCATACTCTAAAAAAATATAAAAACAGACTCTCTATTTCTATGGTGTATATTGAAGGAAGTGTCTTTAGATTTAATATTTTGAAATTATGCTGGATTTGGGGCTTCAATTATCTGACCGTAATAAATACTAGATAAATCGAATAAAAGTATTGGAGAAAAATACTCAACAAAGAAAAGCCATCATAAGCTTACTTAAGCTTTGATAATAATTAATATGGAAGTCCAAAAACAATAAGGCAAGAAAAGGAATTGTTGTTATTGCTTGAGGGGCTAAGTACACCAAGTTTTAAGAAAAAGGCAGAAATGTCAAATATAACTAGTGACGTCATTGCATTTGAAGAATGGATACTTTTAAGGAAATATAACAAAGGGTGAAATCACTGGAATTTATTTTAGGATTTCTTATTAATCTATTAAGCTAGATGGTTTTGCAGAGCCTTCATATAAATATACTCTTAGTCAGGTATATTATTACCAATATGAATATGATTTTTAAAATAATTTGAAACTCTAAGATTCTTAAAAATCTTATTTCTTAATCGACAGACAATCACAGATGGCAATGATCAAATTGTTATTGAATAATCTAGTTATTAGATCGAACAATGGAAGAAGTATCCTTCGTACATATTTCCTGGTTTCTTTTTATCAAAGATCAGCATAGTCGTTGCCCAGAATACAATGAGAGAATTCGACACGTTTGGAGTATATATGTTTGAGGAATACATGCTGAAAATGCACGTCATAAAAAAGTATGCCAGCTGTAAAAGTCAAATGTGTTTTTTTCCTTGACATGGGCATTTTTCCATCTGTACGTTGAACTCCGTCAAGCATAAATTGATTCTGTGATCAATGATTTTTCTGTCATATTTTATATAAAGTATATAAAATTACACTATTTTTCATATGCGATCAAGGGATTTAATTATTATTTTTGGATATCATTGTGCCTCTTTTCTTCACGCATCTATTTTTTGATCTATCTGTTTATTCATGGATCAATTTAGCCAAGAGTATCATTTTATCCATATATAGGTACTATAACCCTCTGAAATCATTTTGCAAGATCCAAGTTTGATACCGGCGGATTTATAGGACAATTTTCTTAGGTCCTGTTTCTGTTTACATGAGTCTTATACTTTTCAAAAGTGGATTACTCAGGAGAAAAACATCCTTCGATCCAAGTTGCTCAGTTTGGCTAAAAAATATTACCAAGGTTCTTTAAGCGACAACAATCTTTCGTAAATGAAAGACCACTACAAGCACATCTCTTTGGAAGTCGCTTTTTGATGTTTATAAGAAAATCTATAAGTATATCGTATGTTATCTACTTTAAACAATATTAATAAAGAGAGCCGTTTCAGAGAAATGTCTGAGTTCGTCTGCTGCCTAAAAGAAACGGATCTTTTTTACTCTATATAAGTTTAAGTATACAAAAATGACAATCACAAAACCCTTATAACGTAGTTTATTATGGGCCTTGAACACAGACCACTACAATGGTTGGAAACTCAACTGAGGACAAACATTTAACCAACTTAAAGACATCATAAATATACTTAAAATGGATGGCATGGGTGACAAACAATCAAATATGATTAACATTATAATAATATATTCGGGAATAGAATAATTATTTATTTTATTCTTCTAAACTCACCTAACCTTCGTTGTGAATCTTCAAATGCTTGGAAAGGCATTGTTCTCTTCGGCCTCGGAAAGAACAACAAATCACCGGAGTCCAAGGCACTTACCTTTAGTATTTTAAACTCAAAGGCCCTGATGTGTCAAAAGCTGTCCTTCAACGAACCCCTGCATCCTGAAGAGCTGAGGAACATATTTTTGTCGGCAACAGCAAAATATGCAGCTTTATCTTTGAAAATCCCCTCGCTGGAATAAGGTGCAACGTGGACGTCTGCCGGAAGAATCAATAAGTATTTCCCAAGTCTCTCCCTTCTACATCAAAAACTGATAAAAACTAACATTTGTGTTCAGAGTTTTAAAACATTTAATAGTTCTGTAATTGATTGTAAAATGATTTTAAAGACGATTGGTTTATTTTATATTTATATAATATTTTATTGTTAGTGTTCCTCCCCAGAGGAATTTTTTAAACTATAATGTTTATTTATGTTTTTATAACACATTTGCTTTGGGTTTATGTAAATGTCTCATTTTTATTATTTACATAATAAACGAACTGGTTTGAAAAAAAGATAAATCCTACAGTAAATATCGGGCACTATTTAAGAATTCGCTCCTTTTCCAGGGACTCCTTTATTCACTTTAAAACTCCATAGTGGTAAGGAAGCTATACTCAAGTAAAAGAGAGAGAAAAGAGGGAAGGAGAAGGATGAAGAGAGAGGGAAGGAGAAAAAGGGGATTGAGAGTGGAACCAATAAAGAAAAACAATGTCCGAATGCATTATACAACTACTATTACTGTTATTATAGTGTAATAAAACATAATTTTACTCCAGGATAATTGTTATAATAGCTACAAAACCAAAAACAGCCCTCGACGACCAACGTTTCATATAGAACGTAGAACAAGATTTTGCATAAACTTATGTTCTTCTACGTTCAATATAAAACGTTGATCATCGAGAGCTCGGTTGTTTATTTTGACGATCCTGTCGCAACTCAATTGTCCTCATATATTTAGAAGTATAAATTCCAACATTCAATTCAAATATATATAGCAATCAACAATTTTAAGATTTTCTTTTATTGCTTAAATATATACATAATAAATTTAATCATAAATATAAAACTAAATACATTTAAGTAAATTGTCAGAGGCATCATTCACATTCTTGCCCCATCTTTCTCGCCATAAAAATGCCCAGAGAGCATATCGTCATGGACACCAGCCATTGACTTGAGCCTCTGCTCATTGGTCGATGGCATGTAGTACATGCGGGCGGATAAAATCTTAGGCAGCCTCTTATTTGGAGGAACTGCTTAAAGGATTCTATATCACTCGTCACTTCTATTATTTCCTTCATGGACATGATTATTTTGAATGATGAGCGCCTTTTTCTCTTCTTCTCTTTCCCTCTTTTCTCTCTCTTTTACTTGAGTATAGCTTGCTTCATCACTATGGACTTTTAAAGTGAATAAAGGAGTCCCTGGAAAAGGAGCGAATTCTTAAATAGTGCCAAATATCGGGGATGTCAGGATATGCTGATTCTATTGGATTCTTTAGTGTTTTTTTTTGCGATTTCTCCCTTTCACTCGTTAAGACTTGTTAGTTCGTCTTTGACTCATAGAGATATAAAGACATAGAGAGTTTATTGGATTATTCAATGAAATACGTCATATTGCCCAATATAAACAAATATTTTTATCTCTATTATAAACTTAGGACGATGTAGTGCAAATTACTTTATATTGGGCACCGGCGACAGCTGAACGACGATGTTTCTCTGCTATTGAAGGGAATAAGCTCTCTCTATATCTTTATATTTCTATGCTTTGAAAGCTCAAGGCATAAGAATAATAATTCCTTCCTTTTTTTACATGTTCCATCAGTTGCTGATTCCGAAAAGGTTTATCTATATATATATATATATATATATATATATATATATATATATATATATATATATATATATATATATATATATATATATATATATATATATATATATATATATATATATATATATATATATATATATATATATATATATATATATATATTATATATATATGATATATATATATGCTTACAAATGAATATTACCATAAAATAATAATTCATTTGACTCTTAGTACATATTTCTAGTGATAAATGGCCTTTGGGACACTCACGTGGTGTCTTTACCTATGTTTATGCTCAAAATGGCTCCGCCATTTTGTAATACTCTGATACGTTTTACTAAAGCGTTAAAGTAAAGTAGCGCATGTAAGAAAAAAGTAAACAAAAATTGGCCAAAATTTTGGTTATTTTCTTTAACGTTAGATGTCGCTAGTCCATGAAATTACGTCACAATCCTATTCAAAACTGGTTTAAAGGGATTAAGTTTGATGATTTGAAATATATCAAATCACTACTACATTGTGCGTCTCCAAATATAAATAATAAAAGGACTTTGTTATTTTTTTCAAAGAGCTCTAGCATCAAAGCACCCCTTACGGACTAAAGAAGAACTAAAATTTTGGCCAATTCCTTTTGGAAAAAAGGAAGAATTTTATGTTATGCATGCACTACTTTACTTTAACGCTTTACATTTTACCATCCAAGTACAACCGGCTGGTTTTAAAACAATAATAAGGTTCGTTGAGCAACGAATCTTTTCGCAAATGGCACATCACTACAAATATGCACAGAGTCACCTTTGGAAATCGGTTTATAAATAAATATCTTTAATCCATGATATTGCAATTGTATTGAGGTGGATGATGATGATAATAACCTGGCTATCAAAGAATCTTTTTCTTTATTATTATTATTTTATTTTGTGAAATATCAGGCAAATGTCAGGCAGGCAGAGTAAATATCATCATCATCTTTATTTAATCTTTTTTATTTATTTCTGCAATAAATGTTGTCGTCAAAGACTGACGAAACAGGAAAAAATAGACTTTGAACTTTAATTATAATCAGGATGACTATGATCCTTTTGTCTATCTTTTGTACTCAAGAGGCGCCTTGAGATATTTTTACAATGCTAATGTTTAACTGTTTTGTTTATTTTATCTTAATAGTGGGTTTGCAAATAATTAATTGAATTTATTTGACATTTTTTACACAATGTTTGTACACTAACATGAAGTGATCGGAAGATTTCCTGAGGCCTATAACATATATTTGTAATCACATTGTGTTGATTTTGATTATTTTGGAGTGGATTTTTAATTTTGAACTAATTATATTCGTATATGTAGTTCATTTAACAATACTAGAGATACATTCTCATACAGGGGTGGAGTGGCCAGCGGGAGTACCGGGACTATTCCCGGTGGGCTACTGGCCTCAAGAAACATAAATGGCCCTTGACAGCCTCCCATTGGCATATTGGGGCCTGTATAAGGCCAGCGAGGGCATAATTTTCCCGGCAGATAAATTCTTCCCACTCCGTTCCTGTACTCATAGGTAGACTTTTACCGTGTGAAACCGAACTTAATTCGGGGACTTTCCAGGAAATAAACAAGCAAAGCTGTAGGAATAAAATGCAGCTGACGACAAACGCCTTATTCGTTTTCCTCTACAAGGTGTTTTTCCAAAGTACTTTAAGATTGCTCTGGCACCAGATATTGTTTTGGTTGATATTTATGAAGCTTTTTTGTTTATATGGATTCCAAAATGATAATTTGTTTGTAATTACCTCTGCCGAAGGAGGAGGTATTGTTTTCACTGGCGTTGGTTTGTTGTTTGTTTGTCAGCAGGTTAACTCAAAAAGTACGGAACAGATTTGGATGAAACTTTGTGGAGTTGTTGGAAATGCTAAAAGAAACAAGTGATTAAATTTTGGCATCTCTGAGTGCAGGATTAAGATGCAAAATGAGCTAAACACTAATAAATATTTCAAGTTAGCCTACTCTGCCAATAGATGTCGCTGTACTGTGAAATCGGGTGCCGGGAGCGTCTTCCTCTCGGAATGTCCGCCGAGGGGAACCCTCCCCCGTCCCTCTACGCCGCCCCAGTCGTGAAAAATCCGCCTCGGAAGGCTCATAAGGACCCCGTGACGGCGGAGGTTTGCACTCTCTGAGTGTATATATGCCTCTTTTTTCGATAGAATTGCATCCGACATATATGCAGAAGCAATCTAGCGTGCAAAATAGTCTATCGAGCATAGGATACTCTTATCAATGAGAAGACATCCTTTAAAAATTGTAAATAAATAATTTATCAATTTTTATTTATTTCAATCACAATTCGAAGAAAAGAATAAATCTTTGGGTCCCCCAAAAATACAAATATATAAGTTGGTGTTTTAGATTTAACATCTCTATTTTTTACTATGTAGATACCGAAATAATGAAAGAACTCTCTTTGCCATTTTCCTCGCTTGGATTGCATCCGTCAATCCCATCCGTGGTGACATGAAGCAGCAATACAGCATGTAAATTAGCCTATTGAACCTAGAATCTTTTGGATGAGGTTGACACTCATGAGGCATCATTCCCTCTCGAAGGGAGTCAAACCTGCGCCCTCAACAGTGTGAGTCGAGCAGGCTTCCACTGAGCTGATGTCTTCCATTTACATGTTAGCAAAATAAGATGCTCACTTCAAGATATCAAACATATTCTTTAAGACGTGTTCAACTCTCAATGTTGGGAGGCGGGAGTTCGAATGCTCCCGAGAGGAGATGGTCATTTTTGGTCTACCTCATTGATAAGATCCTATAGACTAATTTTAATGCCATAAGCTTATTTATATCCTGTCGGATACTGCAATTGTATCGAACCATAATTGCAAAAAATCATATTCAACAGAAATAGTAATAATAACGCTCTCTTACAAGATTAAACGATTCAATGATTTATCCATCTGCGATGTGACCTCCTTTCAAAAGCCCCCGTCAAGGTTATATTTCGTTCTCTTTCATATTTAGTGTTATTCCTGCATTAGAAGATGATAATGCTCTTTTCCAACATTTTTGTTATGATAAGAAAAATGAATTAAGGTATGACTCCCATGCGTCCCATCAGTGAACAAAAGCGCCAATATTTAGAGGATCCTTGCTGTGATGTAGGAGTACCATATCAAAATGCTTTTAAAACATTCGTACTTAACTTTTGAGGATAAAATAACTTTATTACCTCCGCCGAAGGAGGTATTGTTTTCAGTGGCGTTGGTTTGTTTGTTTGTTGGTTTGTTTGTCAGCAGGATAACTCAAAAAGCACGTAACGGATTCAGATGAAACTTTGTGGAGTTGTTGGAAATGCCAAAAGTAACAAGTGATTAAATTTTGGCATCTCTGAGTGCAAAATTAAGATGCAAAATGAGCTAACTACTAACTAATAAATTTTCAAGTTAGCTTAGTCTGCCAATAGATGTCGCTGTGCTGTAAAATCGGGTGCCGGGAGCGTCTTCCTCTCGGAATTCCGGCGAGGGGAACCCACCCCCGTCCCTCTACGCCGCCCCAGTCGTGAAAAATCCGCCTCGGAAGGCTCATAAGGACCCCGTGACGGCGGAGGTTTGCACTCTCTGAGTGTATATATGCCTCTAGTTTTTCTATCCAATCAAAAGATCTTTTTAAATACAGAGAACAAAAATACTTAAACATCCTTAGTTTATGTTTAATGTTTCATGTAAATAAATATTATATAGTTTAATTATAGATATTATACATTTTTTAACTGTATTAAAGCGCCAATATATAAAGGAAGCAGTCCTTATCAAAATGCTTTTAAAACATTGATCCCTTCATACATATCTCTTGACGATCAAATAACTTTATTTTCTGTCCATTCCAAAGATCTTTTTCAATAATTATACAAAGAATAAATACTTAAGCATCCTTATAGGTATTATGTTTAAAGTTTCATGTAAAAAATATTATATAGTTTAAATTATAATATATACATTTTTTAACTGTAATAAAGCGCCAATATTTAAAGGAAGCAGTCCCTATCAAAATGCTTTTAAAACATTGGTCCCTTCATACATATCTCTTGACGATCAAATAACTTTATTTTCTTTAGGTCTTTAGTTTAATTAGGCTTCGACTAAAAAGGAAACTCCACTGAAATGGTTCGACCACCTACAAGAGGACACCTTGCAATATTTAGATAATATTTTGCAAGTACAAATATCCCAACTCCTCCACTTCGGATCCCTTTCTGTCCAATAATCTAGGCTACGACATAAAAAACAATTGTTGTATGATGATTTTGATCTGTGTGGTGGTTACACTGATGGGTCAAGAATCAAGGATCAAACTGGCCTGGATGGGCTATAACGTGTGGGGAAATGTACTTGATCAAAGTTCTTAAGAATTGAAGACACAACACAGTGTACCAAGCTGAAGTGGAAGCCATCAGAAACATATGTATAATCTCAATGGGGATAAATTGAACAAAGAGATATAATCCTTTCCGACAGCATGTCGGCTATCATAGTCTGACATTAAACCAGGTGACCTTCGGAGTGCAGAAATTCTCGCGTGTAAAGACGCCATCAATAATTCTAATTGTAAAATCACGTTAGGATGGATCAGAGGACACAATGATAGCACCGGGAATGAATACGCAGATATGTGTGCAAAGAATGGCGCCATGAGAGGTACACCAATCTCAGTACCAGTATCTATGTGCCAATCAAAGAATTCCCTAAGACAAGAATCTTTGAAAGAATGGCGAATTGCTTGGCAAAGTTGAAGTGCTGTCGTCAAACAAAACAGTTCATCACTGAGCCCTATGTTGGGAAAAGATCTTCAGTTTCAAGAGAAACAATTTCTGTCATTGTTGGAATGGTGAGCGGTCACATTCATCTAAATCGACATCTCTTTAAGATGGGAAGGTTGAGAGTCCAACTTGCCGGCTCTGTAACGACGACGAGGAAACTCCATATCACCTCATATACAATTGTCCTTCTACACGACAGAAGATAAGACAACTCGAGGGAAATATCGGTGAAAGAAGGTTGTATCTGGAGGAATATATTTTTAGAACATTTAAATGTTTATGCACTTTTAATGATATTTTTATTAATAAAGACAATAGCTACTAGATAGGTCACTACCGGCTGATACCGGATTAGTTCCGGTGAGGTGGGTCTATTCTAGGAGCTAAACAAACAAACAAACTTTATTTTCTGTCCATTCCAAAGATCTTTTTCAATAATTATACAAAGAATAAATACTTAAGCATCCTTAGATTATGTTTAATGTTTCATGAATAAATATTATAGTTTATATTGTATTTTTTTTAACTGTGTTTTTGTTTGGACTATAACATTTAGGTTAAAAATAGAGAATTTATTGTTAAATATCTGAACCAGTTGCTGTATATACAAAAATATAATTTAGGATTTCAAACTATAATATTTTAGCTTAAAATATAAAACTGATAGTGGAGATTCAAGACATCATACCTCATAAATATATACTAAGCTGTATTTTAAGATTTAAAACTGTAATATTTAATGACCTAACGTTGGTATTGGTGTTTAAAATTTAAAACCCAGTTACAGCCAATTATGCAGAAAGTAGTCGAAAATTAAATTCAACGATTGGACTTCATAAGACGTCACATCAAATTTCATTCATAAATGGATTTGAATGTATTTTAGCATAAAATAAATAAATTCGTCACATTCTGTTTGCCGTTGTATTAAAAAAAAACTTGCATATTTGGGCTCCTACGGCGCCCATATGTTCGCCCTTCGGGTAGGATTAGGTTTTGGAGCTAGTTTTGTGTGTGAAACAGACCTTAAAGAATATAAGAGGAGAGAGAAAAATAATTTTCCGTTTTGTACAAACATTCCTCATTAAAAGTTTGACTTTGTACAAAGAATATGTTTTAAGTCACATAAGATGATTTTTTCTTTTTCTATTTTCTCTACTCCTCCTCCTCCTCCTTTTCTTTTTATTTTTTCATATCTTTACTTGAAAAGTTGGTAGTAAAATTAGACAAGGACTGAATTTTTTCCCCTTCAATTCTGGTCCCATCCTTTGCAAATAGTTTTATTAGGTCCGTCTTGACCCACGGATTCCATAGGTACCTTCAAAGTTTAAAATCTGACCATAAATGGGGAGGAAATAGCGTGCGGACATACAGACGGACAGAGATTGGTGGGTGTCCAGTATTTCATCGCGAGTAAATTTGTCGCCGAGCTTTTTATAGCCGTTTTTTTTTGTCGCCGGTAAATACAATCGCTTGCTCTTTTAAAGTCAGTCAATTTTGTAGTTCGTCTTTTTGTCGCGGGTAAATTTGTCGCCAAGCTTTTTTGTAGTGAAGTAATTTTGTCGTTCTTCTTTTTTTCGTAGGTAATTTTGTCGCCAAGCTTTTTTGTAGTGAAGCATTTTCCGCGCTGTTTATTTTTACTTTGTGGACCTATTCATAGGGACTCTGTCTGGGGTCCCATGGGGTTTGAATCTACCCGCTGACATTTTTAGGGAGAAAAGACCCGCGGCTTAAGGGTTGTGCACACCTTAGCCTCGGGTGTTCCGCCGCGAGTTGAAATCTACGCAGGGTCAACGGTGGATTTCAACGTTATAGAACCCCCGGCTGAGACTGGCGTACCCCCACCCCCCAAGATTAGATTATACAAAACTCTTGGGCAAAATGCATACAAACCCACCACCAATGGCCCTCGGGTTCTGCCGAACACAATCGGGGTGTTTTGGGTTACAAATCCCCCGCCAATGGGCCCTTGGGTTCTGCCAAACCCAATCGGGGTGTTTTGGGGTTACAAATCCCCCACCAATGGGCCCTTGGGTTCTTCCAAACCCAATCAGGTGTTTTGGGGTTAAAAATCCACCGCCCAAGGGCCCTCATGTTCTGCCGACACAATCGGAGTGTTTTGGGGTTACAAATCCCCTGCCAATGGGCCCTTGGGTTCCGCAAAACCTAATCGGGTGTTTTGGGTTAACAATACACCACCAATGCCCCTCAGGTTCCGTCAAACACACGCAGGGTGTTTTGGGGTTACAAATCCACCGCCAATGGGCCCTCAGGTTCCGCCAAAAACAATCGAGGTGTTTTGGGGTTACAAATACTTCGCCAATGGGCCATCAGGACCCGCCGAACACAACTGGACTTTTTTTGAGTTACAAATCCCCGCCAATGGGCCTCAGGTTCTGCCAAACGCAATCGGGCTGTTTCCCATAAGAATGTCTCATAACATACCGCCAATGAACCCTTAGATTTTTATCTTGCGACTATGAGTGTTTTAAACAAGCTCCAAACAAAATATCGGGTATGCCAAGTGTATATAAAACATATTGAGTTTTTAAAACCTAATCCCACGTCAATTTCCCTAATTATACCTAATTCAAACCCACCGCTTAAAGAATCTGGGGTCTTATCTGTGTTATACATTTTTTGGTCTTTTAAGTATGGATGAATGATCAGTTGGATTTTATTTCCATGGGGTAATTAATTTTTAGCCGTTAATTATTAATAATTGTGACTGAGGAATCAAATATTATAATTGTGTAATTGATGCTGCTGGCATTCATTTATGTTGAACATTTTGCGAATATGTTTTTACTGCACTACCACATACAAGAGTATAAATGTCTAGCAAAGCCTAAAAATATAGTTTTCGTTTTTCCTTGTTTCATTAAAATGGCTTTACGCTTACCTTTTCATGAGGAATAAATGAATATATTTTTGTTTGTCACACATAACTTTATTTTAAACCTTTATACATTGTAAGTTATACGTTCAAGGCGTCCATTGGCGGAGGATTTGTACCCCAAAAACAGCTCAATTGTGTTTGGCGGAATCCGAGCGCCCATTGGCAGGGAACTTGTAACTCGAAAATATAATAATTGTGTTAGGCAGAACGTGAGGCCCATTGGCGGGGGATTTGTAACCCCAAAACACCCCGAGTGTGTTCGGCGGAATCCAATGG